>LSHF01000035.1:0-210209 GCA_001660795.1 Leptoxyphium fumago | reverse complement strand
AACAGCGCACCCATACCCTCCATCACCATCACCACTGCACCGATCAGAGAGAGAGTGTGTGTCTGCATCGCAAATGCACACAACAAACCCATCGACGCGACAGCTGCGAAACCGAAAAGCACAGCGCATCAATCCAAAGCATGGAAGAAAAGGCAGATGACCATCCGGACGGATGTCGCCCCCATTGCCAACTCATCACCAACTTGGTCACGTTGTCTGTGTTTCCCCTTCCTCCTACATTACAACAGAAGTCATGCAGCCAGTCAGTAACTTTGATTGTTGTGATGTGCATTTCCATCACTCCGTCAGTACTAACTTCCTTGGCCAGTTCTCACCGAAGGTTCTTGCTATTGTTTCCTGTATTCTCCATGTCTTGGGCATCATTGGTGTAGTGGTGCTGGTGGCAAACCCATCCAGACTTGCAAATCATGGCCCTGCCTTGTCGCGGCCCTACCGCCTTGCTGTGGCTGCTCTGGTCCGGGTCCAGCCTCCATCTCTGCCCTGCCATGGAACCGCCGCTCTGACGATGCAACTTCGGTGGAAGGTTCGCATTAGCCCTGGTTTATTTGCGGTGTCGCTTGGTTTTTGCCCCATGGGCATGGTGTGGGGGCCTCTAATGCAGTGTGGGAGGTCACGCAATGTGATCAGATCTGACCAGCCCTTGTCCTTTCATCTGGATCTGCTTGCACCGCCCTTGCCAGTTGTCATACTGTACAGCCCAGCACCGCCCTGCCTCGGCTACCCAGTGAATGCAATGCACCTTGCACACAAACACATATCGCGTGTTTTCGCTATTCCGCCCCATCATCTGATGAATAACCCGTAGATCCCTCCTGATGCCTGTCTCACGATCACCAGAACAGAGCAAACCCCAGTGCCTGCCGAAGCTCTTCCCGTTCCGACAATGCACTTCTCGTCTAGAGTGGTGTTCAGTAGATTTTCATTCATCATCTTCGTCCATACCGACGAGACGAGACTGAACAGCCCCAGTTGAAACACGAAAAGGGCAGATCTGAACAACTGCCGAGAGCAACGGTATTTGGGCAGAGATTGAATAGAATAGGTACCCAGGAGACCCAAGACAAGCCGAAAGGGCGCCTTCTATTGTGTGGTCCGGCAAGGGAATCCCGCATTCTTACATTTCGCATCACATGAGCCGAGAATGTGATCTCTTTGCGCACAAAGATGCCACGATTGCCTCTCGCAGTCCGCGTAATACGAGCGAGTTCGGGTCTTGACGCGCGCATCGGAGAAGCAAGCGTCCACCTATCGTTTGCTGCTCGCCCTGGCTTTTCCCCATCCTCCTCCGCATTTTCCTCCGCATTTGTAACCTTGGTTGCGTTGCAGCTTCGGCCTCCAACCCACCGGCTGCATGCGTCCTGCTTCCCTAAAGTCAGGGAGGCTCGAATGTTACCACAAGTCCGCCAGCATATGGTCCTAAAGCGGCCCTGTTGTATGTACAGGACCAAGCCAAATTCCGTCCCCACCGGCAAACACATGGGTGTCTAGTAGCACCTTGTGACCTCTCGCTGTTCTCTTTTCTTTCTCACGTTGTCGCTTTCGCTCGCCACCCATTTGCACTTGCAACCGATGTCTACTTGTTACCGTAGCAGCTTCGCCATCCCCGCATTCGAGCACTTAGCAAATCTGGGCGCGAATTGCTCTAGGCAATACTGTTCACCCAGAGGTTCACCAGAGTCCGTCGCATCTCTACCGCTGCCTTTGCCTTTGCCTGTACCGCTGGCGCGGCACCGCACATTTCGTCTCCACATAAGGCTGGACTGCTGGCTAGACTGTTGTGGGTCGGTAGTATATACTGTAGAAGGTGAATTAAGGGTCTCGCCTCCTGCTTCAAAAGGGCTTGCAACATTGGTAATACAGTAAGGTGGATGGTCATCCCCACAGCTATTTGGGGTCGCAGCTGTGTGTCTATGCAGGGTCCCGTCTGCTGGACCCAAAGACCCTGCACTTTCCCTCCCCAGCATCGCATCCACGAGAGCTTTACCACCCTGAGAAGATCGGGTATACAGAGTCACTCTACATGTGATTTCGACATACGGCTACACCCTGATGATAGGAGCAATCCCAATTGGAAAACCAGTATTTCGTTCGTTGTCGTGATTCCAAAACACACGCCCTCTATCGTACCGGATAGTGATCATTTCAGAGGCCAGCCGTTTTTAGAATCCATCCCATCCGACCTATAAACGGACGAAAACCAGGATCTTTGGACACAACTGAGTCCGTGTCATATGTCAGAAAAGGCAGTTCGTCGTCCCATTTCCCCTTTCGCGTTCCCAGGAGGAATGCGATGCGACGCAATGCGACAGATCCAGCCAGCCAACCCATCCCGTCATCCCTCGGCTCCAATCCCATCAGAGTCCTTCATAGTTCGTCCGGCGTTGGAATGCAGTGGCTAGCAGATTACCTACGCCTGCTGGACGTGTGCAAGCCGTTAACCCCCTTTCAGCAGCGACCGTGCCATCTGGCGACCTCCGCTTCGCCATAGTGATCCCTCGCATCTGGACCGCAGCTGGCCAGACAAGCTGAGCTACTTAGCCTACAGTAGGTCGTAAAACTAGCTTGCTAGCACGGTTACCGACGAGGCGTTGTACACGTCCAGAGCGTCTACCCGAGCGAGAGGGATATGGAGATGGAGATGAGACGGACGCACCCACGATCGATCCTGGATTCCTTTAAAAACGGCCAACCTTAGGCTGACCAAGGTCAGACATCCGTCGGATCTCTGTCCCCCGTCTATCCGTCCCGCCTCCCCTTTCCCATCACAGGGCTGCTGGACTGCTCGGTCCTGCTTCCTGCACGTTTCACCAATCCACATACGGCAAGCCATACATCTCTTGGTTTGTTCCTGCGATCCCGCATCTGGAACAATAGGAAGCTCGACATCTCACAACATCCCTTCCGCCCGCCCGCTACATCAGCAGCGTGAATACCTATACCTACCTGCACGAACACAAACACGGGAAAAAACAAGGTAGAGTACCTCCCTCCTCCCCCTTTCGATTACCAGCCCAGTAAAGGTTGTCACACTCGCAAAGCAAGCGAGAGGGTGTGTGATGCAGAAAAGCAAAAGCACTCAATCACCCACCCCGCGCGAATGTCATGCCCGTCGCTGCAGTGCCGGCAGTAGGCGTATGCACCCACCCGGCGCTGACCGTGTGTACGGTGCCTCATAATGGCCGCGGCTGTCCCTCCTTCATGCACGGTGCTACTCATGTGGCGATGCAACGGTGGGCCGCATCTCCGGGTCCATCGTATTTGCTAGTCATAACTTGAATACCCCCGTTAGGCGAGCGCCGTGCTTGCAGAGAGAACCTGTCGTCTTGAGGCCTCCCGCCCTACTCCTTCTAAATGTCGACTCAGGAGACGATGCAGTCGTCCAGCGAGACGGTAAAGCCCGACGGGACGGGCCTCGGCAGATGATCCCCGTCTCGTATTATGTCATGCTCAGGTACCAGAGCTATCCCTGCCGCATTACCTACAAACATCAACATCTACCGTATACACCTTGCATTCCACCGCCAGGTCATGCCGGCTTCCACCTGATATCCATGGCAGCAAGGACTTGTCTTCGGATCTAGACTGACGGTTTTGGGCTGTCTCAAGCTTACCGCGTCTTGCGTATCGCATCGCCGTGTGCGTGGCCGCCTCACACCGCCAATATAGTTGCATCCACAGAGACGAGCAGTATCTGCTATGCTTGCATGGGAAGTCAGGCGCCATGGGAACCGCCCATAGTAAAATGCCCACCGTCTGCTGAATGCCGCTTTCGCACATTCGAGGATGGAGGATTGGCTCCAAACAATACCTGCGGGTTCGTCCCACCCGAGACGAGGATCGCCTGGTGTGAAACGTAAACAGTTCCCTGAAACAGACGACTACGTCTCTCTCCTTACTGCCGAGGAGTGCGACAGCAATCGCCTGAAATAGGAAGACCGTGGTGGGGATGCCCGTTGGTGGGAGTACTATACTTGTTGATGAACTAATAATGTGATGGGCATTGAGTTGATGCTATCCCAGTCCAAAACTTCGGCTTCACAAACAACACCTCCCACTCCCACGTATATCATGAAACGATGTCTCGCATGCCAAACCACCACCGCCGGCAACCACCACGACCATCCGCAAGCCATGACATCGACTGCCGAGTACACAACCTCTTCACACGAGAACAGCCGTTGACCGCCTCAAGAATATCCGACCAAGATCCTCACACCTCCGCAAGGTCCAAGGTCACGAGCCATCCCTCCTTCCGGATGTCTCACATATCTCTCTCGACTGTACCACCCCCGGTAAAAGCCTCACGTCCGCGCTCATAGCATATTGGACCCAATACTGCCTAGCAACCGGCTTCATGCGCCCCACGCCGTCGCCCACCAGCCTGAATCGGTGATTCTCACGTGCAACGAAGCCTTTCGATCAAACCTAGCTGGCCCACCCCCGGATCCCCAGTGCATGCGGTCCACTTCTCCGTGGGGAAGCGTAGTTTCCTCCTGAATGCGGAGCATGCCTTCCTCGTTCCATGGCCTCCCTCCGTCGTCGATCAATCTCCTCAAGTGTTACTGGCCAATCACCTCGTCAAAACACTCTGGATTCCGAAATCCCATTCCCTCCCCCCAGCAGCTGGGGGGCAAACATCGGATCAGTCCGTATACCATCCAACCTCGGAGAGTATTTGACTGGCTTGCTTATTGTTCGCGTACAAAGGTTGTGGGACCTTGGGTTCTTGAGCTGACTATACCGCCAGTTAGGAATGCCCACCTATCCAGATGCAGTATCTGTATGTTGCCTCTTCCGCTGCCTCTCGCCCGGTAGTTGGTAACTCATAACGCTCGTCCGTGGGCCGCGTAAAGAGCATAACAGATGGTCGCACACGTTCCGGGAGTTCACGCCCCGAGCGTCATGTGGCGTCGTGCTTTGCAACGTCGACCATCTTGGGAAGGAAAGTTATCTTGCGTGAGTTCGCAAAAAGACAACATCACCTTGGAGACATCCACACCACGGTTGTTTGCTAAGACAATTATGTGGGGCAGCGTGGGATGAGTTGGCTGAATGTGAGCTGTTTGAGGCACGGTTACGTTCAAGGCATGGCCTGCCGTGTCTGCTGATGATCTTCAATAGACCTGGTTCCGGGGCGGTGAACAAGAATCCTCGGTTCTCTACGTGTGCCAATGGCAGCTTGACTTCGAGGTCCAGCTATCGCTTCTGGCACTTTCGTATCCGCTGGTGAGCCGTCAAATCCGTAACCCATACTTAATGCTGGGTTGGTCGCTTTGAAGCGATGTGTTGCGTTTGGTGGTTGTAGAACGGGAGGATAAGCCACTTTCATCTGCTTCCCTTGAATCTGACATGCGGAGATAGAAAAGGGAGATTGTTCAATGGCCATTCTGCGACATGAGATCAAAGCTCGCTTTCATTTTGAGCCAGATGTTGACAATCCTGACAGAAGCTGAAATGGAATAGGTTCAGTTTCACAATCTTTTGAAGCCCGTCATATCTGGGAAATAGACGACCTGGTCATCCGTTCAAACTGAGATTCAGTTGCATCCGAAGCACTACACATCCTACCATAAATTGAGCAAAACTTTTAAAGTTGTTGTCTTTCTTCCATACTCGTGCAATGACGAAACAAAAGGTCGTCACATGCTGATGTCTATCAATACAATGGAAATCTTCTCCTGTTCTTTCCACCGCCATCTAACCTTGCAAGCGACCTAAGCCTTGCAAGCGTTCGACAATGTCCAAATATCAGCGACCCAAGCCGTTCCTCTGGGAAAGCTTGATCGGACGAAGCTAGAAGCCATGCAGGCAGAGCTCAACCGAACAGAGAATGCTGACGAAGACGAGGACGAATTGGCACATGTGCCTACAAAATACCTCATCCACACCCTATTGCTCGCGGTAGATGGATGAATGGATGGATCCTTGTGAGTCTCTCGAATCTCCCGTTGTTAGCCATCCATATAGCTGGAGCTGAAGCTGACCGTGTCTACTAGGTCGAGTATCCCTATGACCTTAGCAAAAGCTAATGTAGGATACACGAGTCGTAGCTGTCGATCGTGTGCCAAGTTCAGACATTCTGTTTATATCTCTTTAGATGTCTTACCTTCTTGTATCCAGTTCAACACAGACGGGCGGCTTGGATGAGCAATCTGGTAGTCACTGAATCGGTTTCGCCAACAAACAGAGGCGCTTAGCATCATAGACTTTGGATTACTTTACGCCAAAAAGTTGCACTATACGGTGATAGATCTCGTCTTGATCACGTAGCGAATAGCCAACTTCGAATTTCAGATAGGGCCAGATTCTGCTAATTGTATACCGGCATTATATCTTAGAAAGAATTAGATAGAGAAGCCATGATAGAAGGGTTCTGAACGTGTCGATTAGACATAGTGACACCTTAGAAAAGGTAATGCTAATGCTTCATTCTTTATTCGTACGCGCCTTTTGCTTCCCTGCTAGAAGGCTCAAGTGGAGCTCGAACATTGTAAGCTGCTATTATACATGTTTGCAGCCAGCACCACAACAATCACAGACGCTAAAGCTATATCCATCCCAGCCGCAATGTCGACCACCCATTGAAGTTTCTTGCCAGGAAGATATATGGACATCTTGTCTGTCCGCTTTGCTGTCATAACCACCTTGTCTCCTACATAGACATTGGTTCGCTGTTTCCAGATATCCTGTCCTTGGACAGATAGCGTTGTCTCCTCGCCGTTAGCGGCAGCATTCTTGACAATGACATCGAGCTTGTCCTTTAGTGGGCTTATACGTGGTGATATGCATGCAATGGCTGTGTCGTTGCCACCAGGCAAGGACACATACCAGGTGACCCCAGCAGATTTGTGATACAATTCGAACAGTGGAAGGCCAGAAGCGCCGCAAAAAGACCGTCTTGCGTCTAGCGACCCAAATTTCCTGTCGACATACATAAGGTTTTGTCTTTGCGGGACCCCATCTATGTGTTTCTTAGAAGTAGAAGGCTTTTCTCGAATGGATTCCAGATTTGGCTGGAAGATCGTGAACTTGCCACTGGACCATCCTTTCCCATGTTGCTCGACATAGAAACTGGTGGTCTGGTCAACGACATGCTCTGGGCGGATAGCAATTGGTTGCTCTGCGCCTATGATTTCTGGGAACATCTTCAAAGTGCACCTGCTATAACCTAGTAGTGGTTGTTCAGATGAAGATATTGAGGCAACATATAAGAGCAAGACACCAAGGGTTCACGTCACGCTGTATACCATAGGCATCGCTCGCTCTTCGCCAGCATGAGAGACGTAATGACAATGCAGGACCGCATGAATCGCCCAACAATCAGGCCAAAACTTTAATCCCTACAGCAACTACTAGGTTTAGCGGAGTAAACTGGGCCGCAGATCACGACACATGACAGTTCATTTGGCTATTGATGAAGCAGTCATATCTGCCAAGGACGGCAGAGTATCATTCTCCTTTGCTTGGTCTTAGGACCAACTGACCAATCAACTGAATGATTTCACCCTCTTTCCCTGACACCCTAAATTGNCTACTTCGCCAACGGAATGCCTAGAGTGGGCTTCGCCGATGATCTTGATTTTGGAGACGGCAGAGCATAGAGTCACTGACTACCAATGGCGTGGCCTCCTAGATCAATCGGATTTACGACAACCCTGATTTAAGAACTGACGTCGTTTGCGTGTCCATCTACGACATGTTACAACAGAGCAGTGCAATACAGATGGTGGGCGATCAGAACCAGGGCGTATTTCAAGTGGAACCATTACAGACCCATTGTTAATTGCCATACCTCGCGGCGCTGTAGGTCTTCCACAATCGAATTGTTACTTCGATGGCCATTACGACTGCGGTCGCTCATGAATGTGCAATCTGGTGGAGAGGCACGTGGTCCTCCAACGTGCAAGAACGTGGCTTTTTGGTCGTACCTGCTCAATAATGATCTTCTTTCTGGATAGGCTCGACAGACACACCGGACGACGACGAGAAGTCGTTGCACGTCATCAGTCTGAGAAAGACTTAGTATCATGGTCGATCGACCAACCCCATTATCGTCAGTTACCTATAGAATCTTCGTCTGATTTGCACATAATCCATCAGGTAAACTTGCATTGAGACTGAAGAGCATCTAATCAATGGTGACAATGACAACAAACAGAAGTCTTGCAGGTGGTTTAAACAGACTGGTATAAATGGTAAGTTGGATCAACGCCTATCAGCTAATTACCTTCAAGTATTACCATTGACTTCACTTGAGGCGTCACAGTACTACTGCACTGGGGCGGCGGTCAAGTAACCTTCGAGAGATGTGATATGCCCTTTTTTCATTCTGTTGCATCTCGAGTGAACTTTGAAGGGTCTCTTTGGTAGTAGTGGTTGAGGGCCCTCCGTTCGACATTGACTTGATTTTGGGATATTTAATCAATATGCAGCCAGTCTGTAATTTTCTCTCGCTGCCTGTCGCAGTGAAGCGACTACTCTATTTCAGATGCGAGATGATTGAAGTTTGTAAGTTGTATTGAACTTACCTTGGTAAGATCTCTGTCAGGTTGAGTCAGTTGTAGTTCCAAGGTTACCACCACTTTCAACCTTTGTTGACCCAGGGTTGCCAAAAGTTACCTCATATCTAGGTACCTAATTGAAATATCCACTGAGAAGCATCGTCATCCCTTCATAACTTCATCCTTCCTGCCTATCTTTTTCGAGCAGTACGCAATTACCGATTACACTCTCACCTCAACATGCCGAAATATCCAAATTTAGGATATGCGTTAACTTCCTAGATTAATCCATTCGACCTCTTTGCCATCCCCTCTCCTCTTCGTCTCGTCACCGCCATCGCCCCACATGATCGAATCATGAAGCTCACTCAAACTCCGTGCGAAAGTCACACTCGTCTTCGTCACCCTGCCCTTCACCGTTGACAGCCTCTGCCAGCACTACATCTTTTGGGAAGACTCCAGACTTCACGAAGAAAACCAGGCATTTGCGGCCCGTTTGGAAGCACAAAGGGATGCGAGACGCGAATCAGAAGAGGAGGCCTCGCAGTGGCTGAAAGACGACATGAACGAGACGCACCGGCAAAATCAAGAGAGCACCGAGCAGCTCAGACAAGCCCTCATCAACAACAAGTAGATGCTGCCGGCACCTTACTCGCCGATGCCCATTAATCTGCGGTATCCAATCGGACTGTGGTTTTGATCGTAGGAAGTCAAAGCTTAATGATCAAAACACTTCGGTCTCGAATGGAGCATCGTCAAGTCGACGCTAGGTTGTCAGGCGTTGACCTCACTGAATGCTATTCGTTCACTTAGAAGTTGCTATATACAATGAACTACGTGAGACGAGTACATACGACCATACCACGTTGAGAACAGAGGGTCCCGTCCGCTCCCCTGAACTTAAGCAACGTAGGGGGCGACTAGTAGTACCGTGGGTGACCAGGTGCGAATCCCGCCTGTTGTATGTTTTTGCCTTTTTGTTCTCTCAGGAATTAGAGAATATGATTGAGGCAGAGTGAAGGTATCAGAGCCGGTGTTTGCTGTCGAGTTGTGTTGCGCAGAGCCGATGATGTAACAGGAGAACTTCCCGATGCAGCATTGACACTGGGACTTGCATATGCAGGGACCTAACTTAGATACTGTACCTAGGTAGGTAATCCTACATCAAGTTCACAGTCACGGCGACGGCAGCTCAAGTGCAAGCCGACACAACTCACACCTCATCAATACGATACCCTCGCACAACAACAGCACCATCAACGCAACCCCGAGATGAGCAACACACCAGGCTATGTCCCAGCCCTCAAGGGTCTGGCTATCGCAGCCTCGTTCGTGACGGCCGGCAGCCTAGTTACGACCTCACAGGCGGTGTTGCCGAGCATTTTACACGCGCTCGACAACTCAACGACCACATCCGCCGGCGGATCGGAGAAGTCATCGACGACCACACCCGCTAGGACTGCCGCCCAGCAATTCACCCTCACATACCGTGCGGCCAAGTCGACACAGCCGCCAGCCGAGATCCTGACCACCCTGGCGTACGGTTTCCTGGCATGGTACCACCGCTCCACGAAGACCGACACCGCAAGCTGGAAGCTGTATGCTGCCGCAGCGGCAACCATGTTCGCCGTCATCCCATACACCATCACCTTGATGGAGGGAGCTTCGCAAAAGCTGGTCTTGCTGGCCGATGAGGGTCTGCAGCAACGACGTCCTGCGCTGAGGAAGGGGCAGTCCAACCCCAGTCTTCTGGTGGTACCGCCTCCAGGCACTGGCGCCGGTTCTGGAACTGGGGCGATAACTCCCGCAGAAGAATTCGAGCCGTACGAAGATGCACCTTTCAGCGAGGAGGACTACGAGAGGTTGAAGGTCATGAAGCTGCTGAGGCAGTTCAATGCTCGTAATGCTGTTAGAACCGTCTTGCCTTTGATCTCTGGAGTTCTCGGTACCTGGGCTATCCTGAGCGAGTGATTGCTTCTAAGGAGAGGATTGTACGAAAAGTAGGCTGTCGCACGCGAATGGTCGTTATATTACGATATGGCTACCCAGTATTCTACCTCAGGTTTTTGTTGACATTCTCGTGGAGGTCAGGCGTCAATGGGTATTTGCATTCTTATCTCAAGCTTCACGATATCGAGATATAACTTGAGTCTTTTAGTAGGTCTTCCGAGAAGCTAATATCACCTCTCCTGGCCCGATGAAAACAGCAGGTTTTGACCTGTTCAACATCATATATGCCAATTTAGCAGAGTCATAATTGAGATTTATCACACGAAACGGGTATTAGGGTAGTACTCTAACGAAGTTTTGTCGTCGGATAGCGTGCCAGACCGCTGACTTATCTCCTCCAAACGCTACAAGAATGATATTTTAGGTTGTTCAATCGTCGTGTTTTTCATGGGATCAGTGGAGGTATCTGGACTATACATTAAGTGACTGTTCCTTCACTTGTTGGACCTTGTGTTCGAGACCGGCGCCTGTGGCACGTTCCAACACTACAACAAACGCTCGCCTCTTCTTCGCCTGCTCATCATCACCAACAATGCCAGTTGTATCCAGCTCGGTCCAATGGTCATTGATCAGGCCTTCGAGCTCTTCTGCAGCCATGGGCAAGCCAAGGTCGCGCAGGTAGTCGGCAGACTTTCCATCGATGAAGGGGAAAGCATGAGGCCAGAGCCACTGGACGCGTCGGAGGAAGATCTCCATTCCGGTCTGGCCGAGGCCCTTGACCTTACTTCTGACCTCCTCTAATGCATCATTGACTTCTTCTCTCCGCAGCACCCCAGCCAGGCGCGCACCGTCAGCATCATCATCGTCGGCCGAGGCGAAGTTGGCAAGGACTGCTTCGGCGATGCCACCGATCTGCGCAGCCGTCTTGTCCTTGTGCTGTGTCTTGGAGTCCCACAAGGCCTGGTGCCAGCGCCCCGAGCCGGCGTCGTTAGTCCGGCGTGCGTCTGTGAAGCCGTACGGCTCGTTCAGGATCGTCCTGATTGTGCGCAGGCCTAGCGTGTGTGAGATCGGCCGGCTGAGAATCACGGCACTGACCAGCTCCTCAAAAGGGTTCAACGCATCGCTGTAGGTGCGCACCTCCTTGCCCTTCCCCTTCGCCGCTTCTACAGCCTTGGACTCATCTTCTGGTCTGCAGAGTTCTACAGCTTTCTGTGACAGTAGGAAGTTCAGCAGCTGGCCGGTTGAAGGCTCGAACTTGCTGCCACGTGCCGATTTACGGCTTCCTTGCTTCGGTGGAGCTACTGGAGCTTTGCGTTTCTTGCTGTCTTTGGATTTGGGGACCTCGGGCTCCTCCTGTTCAGCGTCTGGGTGAGGCTCCTCTTTGTCGGCTGACTTAGGTTCTGCCTCCTTTTCGCCGTTTGTCTGTGGATCTTCAGCGCCCTCCTTCGTCTCTTCAGCTTTCTCAGCCTCCGTATCTTCTACTTTTGAGGTCTGCTCTTCTTTCTCATCGACAGGCGCGTCTTTGGCATCATTCTCTGCCGAATCAGGTATCTCCTTCTCGACTTCAGCAGGCGCTGGAGCAGCCTTCTTCGCAACTGCGGTCTTTCTCTTGGGCGCCATGGTAAAATAGGACTTCGCGATTGCAACAGGATTGACGCGACAAACTCAGAGGGAGATATGCAGCTTAGCGACAGGATCCAAAGCTGACATTGAAATTGGCAGTAGCTTTGCGCGTGGCGCTCTCAAAACCTGGCCCCTCGCTGATGATGTCATGGATCGTCTCGGCAGGCATTGGCTCGACCATCACGACTGACTTTCTTTCTTGTTGTGCATTTATTCCTGCGGCCACGAGCCTTGAACAACATCAAAGTTACCATGTAAGTTCGATTGACTCGTGCTGGTTACGCTTCCTATGACTTCAACCCTCCCGATGATGGTGAACGGCTGTTTCGTGTTCACGTGACCGCGCGTAGTAGCGCGGCCGCAGCACGAAACGGGAAATAGATAGCTGTAGATAACAACAGGCGCGTGGGTAATAAAGATAGAGCTCTAGATTGACTGGCAAACGTTCCGTATGCCTGACGTCGCTATCGAAGTGCGATCACAATGGCAAGACGCACGCGTCAAGATGCAAGCAGCAAACGCAAGCGCATCGAAGTTGATCTGACGGGAGACAGCGACGAAGAAGTGAGCACTCCTTCTACCAAACGCAAGGCCAGACCAGAACGGGACAATGGCAACGACACACCAAATCCACCCTATGCCACCCCTCCACCTAGCAGCATACCTCAGACAAGTCAACACGGCAACCGCTCGCAACCATCCAGCCTATATGACAGCGTCTACGGTCAGCCCAGCGCAACACACAGCGAAGCAGAGCGGGAATCCTGGCTTTCCCAGACCAATGACGAAGATGCCGCCGACGAGGAGATCGTAACAAGCTCGCAAAGCGATGAGACCAGCGAGGCGCTGCAGCAACTGTACGGCGAACTCGCAACGAAGATCGTGGGCGTACGCTTCTACAATGGCTATGCTAACCCTGGCGAGTATGTACTACTGAGACGGGAACCGGGAAACCCTTACGACCGCAATGCGATAAGAGTGGACAACGTTGGCGCGCAGCAGATCGGACACGTGCCGAAGACGGTGGCGGCCAAGCTGGCGGCTTACATGGACAACCGCTGGGCCAGGCTGGAGGGGGTGTTGACTGGGCATGTAGGACAGTTCGACTGTCCCATGTCGATAAAGCTTTTCGGTCCGCAAGACTCTAGCTCTGAGGCTGGCAAGTCGTTGGTAGAGCGTCTCAGATCAGACAAGATTTCTACAGGGGCACTCCTGCGGGCGGAGAGGGAGCGTAAGAAGCAGGAGAAGGAGCGCGAGGCGGCGAAGAAGAAGGCTCTGACCGAAGCCAGGAGAGCTGCTGCCAGCCAGGGTGGAAATGGTGCCGGTGCCAACATTCCCACCAACGACAAAAGCCAGTGGGCAAACCATTACACCGCGGATGGAACAGGCCTCGGCGAGCAGGAGCCAGATATGGATGACATCCTGAACTCCTCGCAGAAGTTCAGTCCTCGTCAACTGAGACAAAGTGCAGACAGATATGGGGTTTCGGAGGAAGTGCTGAAGAACATGCCACTCGCAGATCCTCCCAAGGCGATCAAGACTAAGATGTTACCGTATCAACTGCAAGGCCTTCGATGGTTGCTGGACCAGGAAAGCCCAAAGCTTCCAACTGTCAACAAGGAGGCCGTGCAGCTCTGGAGGAAAGAAGTAAGCGGTCAACCACTCTCAAATCATTGATACAAACAGTGAAGCTAACTTCGACCCCAGGGCAAAGTGTATACAAACCTCGCCACAGAGTTTTCCCACAACTCCCCCAAGCTGGCGTGCGGTGGCATTCTGGCAGATGATATGGGCCTGGGAAAGACGCTAGAGATGATTGCTCTTATCGCAGAAGATAAAGTTCGCAACAAAACCAAAGCCGGGCCTACTCTGATTGTCGCACCCCTATCGGTGATGTCCAACTGGGCAGACCAAGCAGTCCGTCATGTCAAGGAAGAACTTGCCATGAAGGTGCACATATACCACGCCTCAGGTCGCAATGAGAGAATGACGGCCAAGGACTTTGCGCAATACGACATCATCATCACCACATACGGAACGCTAGCGATGGATTATTTGCCGAGAAACAAGACAAGCGCACCACCGGATGAGATCCGCAAGAACGGCCTCTATAGTGTTCAATGGAGGCGTGTCATCCTGGACGAAGGGCACACGGTGAGAAATCCCAACTCAAAAGGTGCAAGGGCTGCTTGTGCTGTCATGGCCGATTGCAAGTGGATGCTTACCGGCACGCCCATCGTCAACTCTCTCAAGGACCTGTACAGCGCCATCAAGTTCATCGGCATCACAGGCGGTCTGGAGAGTATCGAAGTGTGCAATTCGGTTTTGATCCGACCATTGAAGGCTGGCGATGAAGCCGCAACGGCGCTTCTGCACGCCATCATGAAGTCGTTTGTGCTGCGCAGAAACAAGGACATGAGCTTTGTCGATCTCAGACTTCCGAAACTGAACGAGTACAAGCACGTTGTAGACTTCTCCAAGAAAGAGAGGGAACGATACGAAGCGCTGGAGAAAGAAGCCAAAGGAACGCTTACTACGTTCGAAGAGGAGGCAGCGACGGGTGGCAAGACGAACAACTCCTTCCAGCATCTGCTCGAGATCCTGCTGAGGATGCGGCAATGCTGTAATCACTGGCAGCTTTGTGGAGAGCGAGTGACGAACCTCTTGGCGCAGCTGGAGAAGTCGAAAACCGTCTCGATGAATGCCGAGAACCGCAAAGCACTACAGGATGTGTTGCAGGTACACATCGAATCGCAGGAGGAATGTCCAATCTGCTACGATCCTCTGAAACGACCTACCATAACCACCTGCGCTCACTTTTTCTGCTGGGGTTGCATCGAGCAGACGATCGAAACACAGCACAAGTGCCCGATGTGTCGTGCAGAGCTCAAAGACACCAGCGTTCTAGTAGAGCCGGCCAACGAACACGGAGACGAAACCAAAGACGAAGAGATGGATCTGAACGCCTCATCCACAAAGCTCGAGGCGCTTGTGAAGATCCTTAAAGCAAGTAGAGGCAGCGGGGACAAGACTGTCGTCTTCTCGCAGTGGACAAGATTTCTCGACATAGTCGAGGCACGTCTACAGAAGGAAGGCTTCAAGTACTGTCGAATTGATGGGACAATGCCGGCACCAAAACGTGACGCAGCGTTGAAGGCGCTCGAGGTTGATGACGGATGCACGGTGATGCTGGCCTCGCTCGGGGTTTGTGCTGTAGGGCTCAATCTGACAGCTGCAAATCAAATCATCCTCAGCGACACGTGGTGGGCACCGGCCATCGAGGACCAAGCGGTCGATCGAGTGCACCGGCTCGGGCAGAAGAAGGAATGCAAGGTGTTCCGGTTGATCATGGAGGGCACGCTGGAGGAGAAGACGCTGGACGTGCAACAGGAAAAGCGGAAGCTGATGATGCTCGCATTTGGGGAGAGGAGCAACAAGCGAGACCAGAGCAAGGCGACGGCTTTGCGAGACATTCGCACCCTCCTCGGCTCGGGCTGAGAAGCCAGCAGAGCCAAGACGCGTTTCCGTCACACGAAGGTCTCGTTGTTAGGAATCTTTCGGAGATTGCCGCTAATGGCGGAAGAATGGCACGGCAAGAGTGTATGATAGAGCTGTATGACTAAAGGACACGAATGGTATGAGGATTGAGAAGGCAAAACCAAGAGCCAAGAAGGTTCCAGATCTTTGACAGCGAAGCTGTAGCATGAGGGCAGTGGAGAGGCCATACCCGAGCCACTAGCCTGTAGGGTATAGCAGATGATGTGCAGTACCGAAGCCAATTAAGCGGCCTCAATGACGGCAAGGCAAACTTGCTGATGTGTTCACGCGGCAGTTACAGGGAACGTGAGGCGTATTGCCGGCTTGGGAAGCGGGACAGCTTTGTAATGACGAGGACAAACGCCATACAGACGATGGATTGAGGAAGTCTGAATGGTCAGATAGTGACCCACGTGAGGCGGACAGCTACCACAACCTTTAGCCAACGGCGTGGATGGCTTGGGTAATGGGGCGCCTCCTTGGCAATACGCCTCACCCTGTGTCGCACCGTCACATGGATATGGAATAGCGAAGCAAAAGGCACAAGGGTTTCTTACGGTTGGCTCCAAGACCGGGTTTAGAGGTCGGGGAGATCGGGTTTCGAAGGGTGCAGATGGGAGGAAAGAGTCACGGTGCGATCTGACAATTGCTGCAGGGGTGGATCGTCTCGGCTGCATTGCACTACAGACTCGACCGACCGGTGAACGGGGTTGAGTCACGGCGGGAGCAGCAACCCACTGCAGACCACGGATGGATTTGTGGATTTGTTGGGGAGGGATCAGCAGATGCATAGAGCAGATTCCACGGTGCAGTAGGTGCGGGTAGACGTGATGGAAATCTAGAGCATTGGAGAAGGGCAGAACGGGTGATGTGATGGTACTACAGTACGAGGGTGTTGCAGGAGCGAACGAGCGGACTGACCACGAACTCACCACGAATTCTGGGACAGCTCTGGGTGGGCTTATGCAGGCGACGAAGCCGCAAAGCCGATTGCTGCCGGCAGGTCAGGGTTAGCTGAGTTTGATCTGTACAGTCATGGTCGAGTCATCGTGGTGACATGGCACACCTCCTGCACGGAGGAAGGTAGCGCACGATCCGAGGTGGTCACAAGGCGGGTTGACCAGGGTAGGAGGACGTGATTGTGTGAGCGGTACATGTTTKGTGTGTGTGTGTGTGTGTGTGTATGCATGCATGTGTATGCGTGTAGCGAGGCAAGACGCAAGCGATGAAGCGGATGTGGTGTTGGACATTGGCGAGAGGATGTAGCGTCATGGCGAAATCTTCAAGTGAGCCTGCAAGAAGGCAACCTTAAAACCTCGCAATGCACGTCATGAGGATGATGAAGCTGGGGAGTATCGCTGTCGTCTTGTCACAAAGGCGGTTGACAGCGACAGGTAGATGGGGCCAGTGGCTGTGTATTGTGGCCGTGGTGGTGGCCGTGGTTGGTGGGCATGGCAGTAGACAGCCCTGTACTGTGCCAAGACAGGAGGCATTCTTCGTTGAAACTGAGGCCGTCGTAGGGCTATGGGTAGGGCGTGGCGCGGATGGGCTGTGGGCTGCAACAAGGGTGGAGGAGAGCATGTCAGGATCTGAGAGAGGTATGGGCGGTGCTGCCGTAGGTAAGCTTGAAGTTGGTGGAGTACAGACGTTACCGAATGGAAGCAAGCCAAAGCTCCCGTTCTGATCTTGTGCATGAGCAGGTGCAGGAACAATAGGTGCACGTGCCGGGCGACTGCACAGCCGAGCGGATGCTGCGGTCAGAGGTGGAATGCAGGAATTGGGTGACTGGTCGATGGGGTTGACGTTGGCGAAAGGGCGAAGATGTCGAAGATGAAGTCGAAGACGAAGTTAAGGGAAGAGAAGATGTTGATATAACAATGCTGGAGTTGACGTTGTTGCCTAGAGAAACGCGATGCCTGAGGTCGTGTTGGCCCAGAATGGAGCTTGGCGGGCGCGTCTGCCTGGCCGGAGTTATGGCTGCGGATCTCCGTCTCATCTGTATGGAACCTTTAGGTAGGTTACCTTACCTAATCCTTGCGTATTGGCCCGGGAGGGACCGATGGCCTTGCCCTACTGCATGCAAGTCATCGACACGGACAGCCGAGCAGACAGATAGAGAAGAAGGAGAGGAAGATGCACAGCCTACGCGACTACCAGAAGCCACACGAACGGCATTGTAGAGGCGAAGCAGAAAGACAATGCAACTCTATTAGGCGGATCACACCCAACGTCTCTGCTCTACCTACTTGGGGTGAGGCCGCGGTGTGGTGGTGTTGACCATGACCAGCAGTAGTATTGCCATCCATAGTAGGAGGTAGTAGTAGTGGTGGTGGTGGTGGTGGTGGTGGTGGTGACGGAGGATTGGATACCTCAGGCAACGACAAGAAACCTCACCCTCACCCTCACCCTCACCCTCACCTTCACCCTCACCTTCACCTTCACCTTCACCTTCACCTTCACCAAGGTCAATCTTTGTGAAGCCGTCCACATCTCACTCCAGGCAGCTGTGGAGAGAGACAAATCACAGGGTGAAGCAGTGGCGAAAGATGTCGGTGCCTTGAAGAAGTCACCTACAGGCCAAGTCATGCACCGGTGTCGAGCAGAAAAGAGACGTTGCCAAGGGGGGTGGAGACCGACAGAGGCTACAGATGCATGAATGCTGGGGCTAAACAGTGCACAGTACAGTATTGTTTTGCCTAGTCGGCCCTCCATCACCATCACCACTACCACCACCACCACCACCACCAAGCAACACCGCCGCAGCCATCCCATCCGGCTGGGCATTGCGGACAGTCCACCCTTACTGTACCGTACGGACAGGGATCCTTACCTAGCTGGAGGATTGCCTACTGCCTGGGGTTACGTCTTTATTGGCGTAGGTACTGTACAGTATTGCGTTGCAGTATCCCTTAAGTATCTGGCCATGCAATGCTGCATGATGCTGGCCATTCGCCTGGATGGATTTCAAACCTCCAACATTCACCACCACCATCGCCATCGCCATTGCCTCGACACTTAAACGTCTCTGCCACCACCATCACCCCATCCTTCCTCTACACCACCACCTCCACCACTACAACACCCCACCAACTGGCCTGCATCTCTCTCACACTCACACACACACAGACACCCCAGCTGGCACTGCACTCCACTGCTGCACCCTATCTACTGTACTGTACTGTACTGCACCACACTCTACAGCAGCGCCATCGTGACTTCGCCTTGATATTATATCTACCTTGTATCCGCCTCACTTTACCCTCTTCCTTACTTCCTTCCTCAACAACAAACCTACATCTATCATCCACCTGTCCAATCACTTCTGCCACTCAACAACAACAGCAACAACTACAACACCCTGGATCAACAATCAACCACAATGTCCACTGCACGGCGCTCCACCGTGCAGCCCATCATTGTTGAACGCCGTCCCGGCAATAAGGCGAACCTCGACCCCTCATCCGCCAAAATGATTGCTCCATCTACACCTCCAAAGAACGTCCACTTCGCCTCCACGCCTTCTGCCTCGCGCATGCTGTCCAACACCGAGGCCTGGTCGCTCTACCACTTCGAATGCCACGCCCGCGACTGTCCGCATTGCCGTGACCCTTACCGTGTCTACCGTACAGGTGGCCATCTCTGCCCTCAGGGTCACGCTCTCGCCCAGGATGTTGCCATCCACGTATACCACCGTGATGGCGAAGTCTACGGCCAGTCAGACAAGCTAGTACGTGTGGAGTTGCCGCCAGGCTACCAACAGGTCCGCGGCCTCCTCAAGGGTATGGACCGTCACCTGTCTACCCTTCGACACGACCGCCACCGCCAACAGCCACGTCGTAGCGAGACACCTGCTCCCGTCATCTCTCATGACAGGACATATCCCATACGCCAACGCGACCCTTCGCCTGGCCGCTCCACCACCGTCTCCAGATCACAGCAGGTCCTTGTCGAGCCCGAAAGGTCCGAGCGAAGGGATAGGGAGAAGGAGAGGTCGCATCGCGACGGCAAATCTTCCAAGTCGACGACAAAGAAGCACTCCTCCACCAAGCACCACGACGTAGACGTCGACGTCTACGACGACAAAGGTGACGACCACCGCTCACGAGCACGCCCTATTTCAGAGACTGGCCGCGGCTCGCTGTCCAGGAAGGACTCTGGCCACACACCTCGACCAGTTTACAAGGTGGAAGTGCGAGAGCCAGAGCACAAGGATGCCCACCGTCATCTGCATCACCACCGGAAGCACCACCACTCTCGCCATGTCGATGACGACCGCAAGCCAGGCTACTATTCCTGAGTTGCCCATCTTGCTTGACTTTCCCTTCTCAAAGGCGTCTTGCCTGCCTCTCTTCTTTAATACGACCCTTCTGATACCCTGAACCCGCAACCCTAGTGGTTCACTTTTGCTACACTCTCAATGTCACGACATACTGCTCGGGTGACAATGTAACGATGCACGTCACCATGATGGCACGATTGGCACGATACACATACATCGATTCTTGTCTGAGGACCCATTGTTGGTCACTTATGAATGTTCTCCTGCTGTGCGCTCCTAAGCGCTTCTTGCTGTCTAGCCCTTTTGCTGTCGAACAACTGGTTTTCATTATTATGTAGTCTCACGAGAACGAAACAAGATCGTCTACCAACCACTTCCCAGTCCCTCAATTTCCCCTGTCAATCCCATCCACCACACCGTTTAAGCATCGCCAGTGGGCGTCTACCTCGATCTCCAGCAGGGTCTGCTGACGCTCAATTTGCTCAGCTGTGGCTTCCCCCATTACGTAGCTTCTGGGCCGGATGCCTCCAGGCCACCTACACAGATAGCGCTCGAGCGTGGAAGAGCTGGGGTACCTTGGCGACAAGTACAGTAACATCCGAGCCCTCTCTATCTGCTGCATTGTTTCTTGTCCACCTACCTGGTAGTATGGCGCCGGCATGGCGTGGGCATCGGGAGAGATTCTCGCCTCTATNACCACCCCCCTCCCCATTCCGCACTCTCATTCGATCGAATGCACAGTCAAAGCTAGACAAAAAAAAAACCATATGGAGCCTTTGTTTCGGATGCTAATTTAGGCCATCCATATTGTAATGCAGGGTGAGCGTGCCTCGCATGGCCACGCGTCGATCGCCCACGAGCCGGTTGGTCGGTTGGTGTGCACAGTAGAGTATTCGCTATGTTATGGTAAAACCCTGGGCCAGAGGTTGTTACATCACCAACATTGGAAACCAACTCGCCCCTCAATGATATCATCGCCACTTCGTTGCAGGGATGCAGCTCTACAAGATCGCTCCTGGGTACTGTAGGTACAGTCGATCCTGCTTATAAGGATTATTTTGAGGATTTTCAAGCTAAATCCCTAACAAATAAGGATATCCTGTGTTCCTAGGATATCCTTAAGTTTTTCCCGGGTTATCTTTATAAGGAGGTAGGGGAAGATGTATTTTTACTAGGGAAATACTAATATTAAGTGCAAGGTATACTATAAAAAACAATATATAGCCCTTACCCAAACCCTAACCCTAAGTATCCGCTGAATAAGGGCTATAATTCTAGCCTTATCTACAAGATAAGGCTTATTAAGCGTCCTGTTTATAAGGATTACCTGTCTATAAGGATACAATCTATCGGTTTGGAGGTATCCTTATAAGCAGGATCGACTATAGGTCATGATAGGGAGACGTTGTTGGGGTTTAGCGACTTATTTTATTTTAGTCTCGTATCTGGAACGTGCCCGCCCCCCTTCTATCTGTCACCCTATTCAGGTAATCAAGAGGTAGGCAGCTGGGCCTATAAGGTAAATGCTATCGTGATACGAAATATAGCCCTCCGTATACAGTAGGCTAGGCAAAGGCAAGGCAAGGCAAGGGTACCAAGACATGTACCAGGTGTTGCCACGGCCGCCATGCGCTGGTCATCTACTTGGGGCCATCGCTATGGCACGGCTGGCATGGCACGGCACGACATTCCGTGGCATGGCATTGCAGGAAACAGTATTGCTGGTATGGTATGATATGGTATGGTATGGTGTTGTATGGCATGACATGGGGCGAAATCACCTACCTGTCAATCGGCTTTGTGACTGTCAATCCCATTGTACCGAACCTTTTTTGTCTGTTGCTCGGATTGTGCGGAAATTTGCTGTTTGTTGGACCCACGACGCTTCTCCCTGTGGAGCTGGAACACGCAAGCCAGTACACATATACCGTAGATGAGACGAGGTTTTCCCATTGAGACGTTGTATTCGTGTTTCTTCTCCAATCTGAAAATTACCACCGTCCACAAGTGGGCAATGTACCGTACTGTAGCTGCCAGGAGGGTACCTGACGCTGGGTGTTGCTGCTTGGGCTTTGGGGGCCGTCTTGTCACCAAGCTTACCAAGTTTCACATATACTGTACGTCGCCACAGAGCAAGCAGAAGACGATGCAGGTGATGATACAGAGGGCTCAGTAATCTGTGTTCCTCATCTAGTCTTGTTGGTCGGGCTGTGGTAATACTGCCTGCCTGCAGTGCTGAGCCTTGGCTCTTGCCAAGACGGCAATGCCGTGATTTCTATTCTCATGCACCTCAAGCCGTTCTTGTGTCTGATGCTCTTGGACGCCGACTTACCTGATGTTGTTTCGAGTTGATAGGCAGTGTCGGTCTTGTTTGGCTCTGCTATGTTATGCTATCCCGAGCTGCTGCTGCCCACTGGCGCAACCGCCCCTCATGCCGAACGAAACGCTATTGTTGGCCACGGGCTTCCATTGTTACAGATCTGAAAGGAATACCCTGTCTACACGATAGTGCAGTGATCGACCCACAATACACAGATGTATTTGTTGAATTGCCCCAAGGCCGAACAGCTGTTCACTGTCGAGGATATTGACTGGCTATTACTTGTTTCTGTACCAATCGAATGGCTGTAGCAGTCTCGAGAGTACAGTACGGTACTTCCACCTGGCCCACATGGCTCAACATCTACTTGTGTTTCACAACGTACTGTACTCGCAGTAACTCATTAGGATGAAACAAACCTGAGACTTTTGTCGGTTAATTCGCAACACTCTGCCACTCTGGAAAGTTCTTCTTCGCCGTCGGGATTTTCCCTGTCCGCAACGTTGATTCGTGGCTGCCAATGCCCTGTAATGACYMSCWGTSGCKSSCRGCGGGCGGACACGCGAGAAAGGGGACGAGGCGAAAGGGAGTTATGTATGTAGGTGGACGATGTGAGGTGATGTGAGGTGAGGTGAGGTGAGTCGGCCAGGTGCAATGACACCCGGGTAGAATAGCAACAGTAATAGCAGGCTGCCCACAATAGCAGAGGGTGGTAGCAGCAGCAGCAGTCATGGCGATGGGCGGGTAGTCGAAAGAAGGCAGTCGGACTCGGTACAGCTCAGCATTCACGCGGTATACACCAGAACTGTGGTGGTCCAGAGCCTACATAACCCCATACCCCCGGCAGACGGAATAGGCTGGCAATTACCTCGCACTGGGTGCCAGTTATCGGCAGTCCGTTACCGTGTCCTACAGCAAACACGGCCGCTCAATCAGCTCATGGCGCAGCGGGGGAGTCGGGTAGCGTCATGCAGGTGTGTGTATAATAATATAACCAAGCAATAAACCTTGCCCTCAATGTTCCTCTACTACAATCACAGTCGCTGAACCTCGGCCGCTACGGTACTGCGTTGTCAAATCCAATGCATCCCAAGAGGTAGGCCATAACGTATCCAATGGGCAGACGACGGCATGGCTTGAACATTCCCTCCTTCTCCTCTCGCTCTCCCGCAACCGCTGCCCATCTTGCTGAACTAGTGAGGGTTCATTTCCGCTCATCCTGGCCCGCCAATCAACGCCCCACCCGCATATGGCCCATGCCATGTACCGCAGGATATCTCTCTACCATCTGCGCACAGTAGGGTATCCCCGTCCGGGCCTGTCTCAATGGCTGGATGTCGTTTTACGAAAACGCATTCAGCAGGGTAATATAGGGGCAACGAGGAAGGGGAAGAACAGTACAAATACGACAGCCTCCCTTCGGACAGCCATGGCGGTCCCATGAGGATATGGATATGGACATTGATATAGATATAGCCAGACGAGTGTGATTGCAAAGCCAAACCCTATCATGCAGGGCCAGCGCTGCTCGTAAACAAACACCTCCTGGGGAAGGCAAATGCCTCTTGCTGCACCCTACTCAACTCGCCTCTCGCGTTGAAGAGCCTTGGATGGAAATTAAGGTGAGCAACGGCTGGCCATCCTTGGCCTGCACACGCCCATCCTCGCTCTGAGGCCTAGCTCCGGCCAGTACCGCAGCAACCCAATTCCAGCCATGCTTCCGAGCTTACAGTACCAGGTGCCAGACAACACTCTCTCATGATTTTGGCTCGGCTGAGCTTTGGAGGGAAGTGTGCATAGAGGTGGTGCTGGATCAGGCGAGGTCAGGTCAGGTCAGGTCAAGCCGAGCAGTCCTCAATAGGCTCTGTCCCAGCACGATCACCTGCATCGTGGTGTACAGAGCGCATGAAGTTGGATATATAAGAAACGCAATCTACCTGGCCGCCCACCACCACCCAGCAGGCCAGCCGCCCGCACTCGCGCACGCACGCACCCGCATCCACACGCACATTCTCATTCTCACACTCACACTCACACTCACACTCACACTCACACTCATACAGTACCTCCACGCACGGCCGCTCGGCCAATGGTTCGCAGCCGCTTGGATGGCCGGATCGGGCGACTTCGACTTGCCTCTGTAGACTTCCAGCTGCTTACAGTAGGCATGCATGCCAGTCGACGCACTGCAATTGACATCTGATCCTGTCGGGTGTGCTGCTTGCAGCGTCTGCGAGTGGATCTGCCCTGGCGATCCAACCGTCCAGCCCTTCTCCCTTTCGAGCAGCTCCTGTAATGAGAACTATAGACTTCCTATCGGCCGGCAAAAGCCGAGCGCTTACTCTAGCTACCGTCCATACCTACCTACTCTACTCTACTTTGCTCATCGACTCACATCAAGACCGAAAGTCTCGCTGACTGACTGAGTCGCCTGCCTTGGCTACATGTCCTAGGTTCAGCCGTGGAGTGCCGACTGAGACGCAGGCCGATCACTCCCATGTCAATGCTAATACCTTTACCATTAATTACCATTGCCAATGAAAACCCCACGCCAACGCCGATGGCGACAAGTCAGCAGTCAGCATTCCGGCCGTAGCGTACAACTACCAACTGTTTGGTCAACTTCTCTCACAGTTTGCTTCCTCTCATGGACGGACAGGTGGGTAGATAGGCAGTATTGACACATGCAGTACTCTACTGCCTAGGTGGTTGAAGTGAAAAGTGAAGGCTATTATGTCAGTCAGCTGCACTCGCACCCTGCAGGTCCATTCCTAATTGGACATGTATGCTCTCAACATCCGGCCTGAATGCTATACTATATTAGGTGTTATTCGTAGACATCTCCCGGTATCCACGCCCAGTCAGTTAGTGACGCTGAGTGCCAAAGACATGCCCGCACGGGAAAAAGTGAGAAAGTGGACGTGATTGTAGTAACTTCAGTCGTAAGTGGAGAAACTGTTACCGAACTACATTGTTCGACCTCTATCATGATGAGACGCTAGAAGTTCAGTCAAATTCCAGCCAGCACCTCTCGGCTTGTCCACCTAGATGTGACTTCGCATTTCGTACTTTCCTTCTTGCTTCCTCCTTGCTCAAGCAAGTGCATTATAAACAGTGTAATGGAATGCCAACCGACTTTTCCACGGATAGCCAGAAAGTAGAGCCGTAAGACCCTCGGCTTCAAGATGCTACCAGACACGCGACAGGCGTCGGTGGCTGAACTTCCGGTTCAAAACGCACGCAAACATAATCAAGTCCCTGAAACATCAACCGTCTGTTTCCTCTAACGCCATGCAGCAAGCAGACAGCCTCTCAAGTAGAAGGTTTCGCTGGAAGTGCAGAATCAAATACATCAATTGCCGTTGTGTATGTTTGGTGTGTTGTAGGCCGCACTAAGGGGTAGGGTGCTGCTCAGATTTACAAAACATGAAACATCGCATGTCTTCGTCGTTACATGCTGTCGAGATTAAAAACCAAAAACCCCTGCAGGATACTTTTTGGTGCTGTCTTTCAAATATATCATATCATCAATCATCCTCGAATCGGTTTCGGTAGGATCGTGTCGAGTGTTTAGCCTGTCACACAGCCACTAGAGACAGATATCCAAAGTTCGTATTTGAACTTGCTGGACTCTGGCTGACAGTGACTGGGGCTGGAGAGCCAGACCTGGAAATCAAGGTGCTGACAGTAGGCGAGAGTTGTGGAGAGTCCCTTCCGTAGAGGGCAGTGACAAAATCAGGCTTGGCGGTTTGAGGCACGCGTTCGATGTGCTCAGCGCTTGCCTTTTCTTTTTGTGGTGGGGTTGAAGGCGGTGATGGCGATTTGCTAACACTTGGTTTGAACTGTCGTTTTGGGTCAGCGCCTCGCCGTGCCATAACCCTCAGGCGGCGGTTGTGGGGTGTTTGTTGGTGGAACCTACGTAGCAGAACTTCTGGACAAGATCTCGGTACTGGTCAGAACCCATGGCGGGTCGGTCAGTGTTCAGTCCTTCGAGACGCTCCACGACCCCAGTAGCTTTTTTGCTGTCACGCTCGGAGTTATCGAAGTAGTTCTCTGCTTCCTGTATGCCCGTCTTGGCCGCCATAAGACCACTGCGACGACCGAGGTTGTTCTGGGCATTGGTCAGGGCGGCGGATAGGGAGACTCCAAAGTCATAACGACCGCCCAACCCGTTGGAAGTGGGCTTGGGTTTCGACTCGGTTATGAAACTTGGAGAACGTTTCGGTCTGGGCTTCAACTTCACCGGCTCACTTTCAGCGAGTAGGCTGTTGTTTGGACTGCCAAAGCTGTATGAAGAGCTGGTGTCGAATCGAGAGAAGAAGTCATCATCGACAGACTCTGTACGGGCATTGCGAGGCTGAAGGTGACGGCTCCTAGGGATCGCATTGAGCGGTCGAGCACCGAGAGAGCTTTCGGGTTGATTACGGTTGATCTTTGCCTGGCAGAAGTCGATGTGGTAGTTGGAGTTGTCGTTGTTGTCCCAGAACTCTTGGCCTCCGACATTGTATCGAACGCAGAGGAGAAGAGTCTTATCATCGACATTGGTCGAGTCGGAGAGTTTGACGGTAAAGCGGAAGCGGTCACAGGTATCGTTAGGTGAACTTTGAAAGTCATTTGTGTACTCGGCGAGAACTTCCGAAGTCGTCTTCCACCAGTCGAAAGTGAAGCGTGCAACGACGAGCTTGTGGAAGGCTATGTTCTGGACTGCGACAGTACCGATGAGGGTTTGCTTGTCAGCAGAGAGGACGATGCGGTCAAGCCTCACAGGCTTCACACGACGATCAATCGTGTCTGGAGGGAAGTTGGCCAGTCTGATCTGCCTCTCGGTATGACTGAAAGGATATTCTGCTTCATCGACGAACGTTTCCACTGGAGAAGAACCGGCACTGACGGCCATTGGCTTATCAACCTGGAGGAAGTGTCTTGTCTGGTTGTCGCTGTCGTTGAAGTGGACTGACTTTGAGTAAGTCGGTGTACCGGGCATGCTTGAGTACCGACGGCGCGAAGTAGGTCGCAGTGCAGGCTTGACAAGCTCCCCAGACTTCTTCCGGACTAGAGACGGCTTCTGGTGAGTTTCGTCATCCTCGCTATCGCTGGAGTTCGTGATAGACTCGTTGAAGGAGGTTTGTCTCGGAACCATGATGGCGGTCTCTGTGGAAGACCTGGAGTGAGAAATCTTGCGAGCTTCGGGCGTCAATGCCGAAGGAGATGTGCTCTGCGAGACCGGTGCGGATGACGATAAGTCTGAGCCGCTTCGAACGGTCTTATCTGGTGAGCCATCCCTCTTCAGATCAATGCCTCGGACGGCTTCCTGAAGAGCGTCCCACTTGGTCTCCAGTTCACGGCCTCGCCTCGAATGGGTCGCCTCATCACCAGAGTTCTCCGAGTCGGGAGGCGAGATCATGGCACCAGTTGGAATCAGGAAGTCATTTACGGGCGAAGGCGACTGCCTGATGCTGCCGTTGGTAGACGTTAAGTCCTTGGTCTGCACGTGGGAGCCTTTGTGATGTACCTCTGTGGGTGAAGGTGGTACATCCGACTTCTGATGCGAAGACGGACGCCTGTTTTTGTGCAGGTACGCTGATGACGAGTGAGAGGATCGTGGCAGCTGTGGGCGGCCTGCGACAGGGGATTGCGGCACATCGTGCTCGCTATATGATGAGGTACGGCTGACATTTGGACTTGTGGACTTTGATGTCGAGGGTGAGAAGGCAGGTGGTGTGTAAGGCATCGCTGTAGCTACCGAAGCAGAGTCGTGATGCTCGGTAGGCTGTGTCAGGAGAGCAGGTGCATCAAATGCGGACCTTGGATGCGATGGGGAGGAGGGGAGGAAGTAAGTCGACAATAAATTCCGCCCAAGGCACGGCTAATCAAAGCTTGCCAGCAAGGTGGAGGCTGGAGGTGCAGACGGTTGTCACGAGGACAGATAGTCGCACACTCGAAGCGTCCAGAGGTTGGATGGTGATTATGGTGAATGTCGAGGAGGAAATAGGACAGTAAAAGAGCAGGACCGAGGAAACAGAGCAATTTGAGAACCGTCAGTGGGTGAGAAGACGGGAGCCGGACAGGACAGTGACGCAAAGGTGGGATGTCCGGCAACGAGGCGTACGGATGGCGGGAGGGGAGGTGGGAGGGTGAGATGGTTGGTGAATGGAAAACAAGAGGTCGAGGAAAAGAAAGGAGGGAGTTGAAGAGAAAGCGAGGAATAAAAGAGATAGAGAAGCGGAAGCTGGTGGAGGATGAGCGCCGGGAGGGTGTGTGGGTGGTGGTGGTGGTGTTGGTGATGGTACTGTCGTGTACCTGGGGAAGTACAGTACGGCAATGTCACGCTTGTGGGCAGATGGAGCGAGATAGAGGACGTAGCCAGAAACAGGGTAATTAGGGTGGACAGACAGACAGAAGATAGATAGACAGACAGACAGACAGACAGACAGACAGGACGGATTGGTTCTACGGAGACTGGCGATAGTAGAGCGTGAGGATGGATGAGCACACCCTTGTCCGTCATGGCATCGCAGAGGATAGGATACCTTGGATGGGACATGATCCCTGCCGGAGACCCGTCCCCATCCATCCATCCTACATCCATCCATCCTACTGTACATACACATACAGCGCGACTCGGATACTGCAGCACAGTACAATACCATCCCATCCCATCCCATCCCATCCCATCCCATCCCATACCGTGCGGCATTACCTACTACTGTAGCCGTAAACCAGGCAAGGTTGAGCTGCACCGTCACCACCGCTGCAACTGTGCTGTAGGTGATGGACTCAATCTCTGCATGCATCTAGGCCAGCTCTGTCCGTCCATCTCGTCCTGTCCGCCTCGTCTGCTCGTCTCCACTCCACCATCATCATCACAACCTCCACAACCCTTCAACGGCCGCTACATCTCTACTTCACCACACCAATACCGCACCACATGCATGTATCCTGTCCTGTACGCCGATACATACCTACGTACACATTCTCCAGCCACTGCATATTAATTATCCAAGATACCTGCTCGACAAGTATCGTCACAGAGTGGGAGGACGGTGTGCTGTTGAAGCTGGCCGTCCATAAAGCCTCGCAAAACCGCGTCCAACACGAGTGCACATCGCCAGCGCCGTCGTTGACCGTTGACCATCCGCCCACTGGCCGGCCGGCATGTGCAGCGCACTGGCGTCATCAATCGCCACGCGCACACACACGCACGCACGCACGCACGCACCGCACGCACGATGACCAGCAGCCGCTACTGTAAGCCGCTCGCTGGGGAGGGAATTCATGCTGAGAACCGCCAGATCCACCGCTGAGGCTATCCACTTTTCCACCGAACCCATTCATTTCGATCATTCCCTCTCTGCGTCCATCCTTTTGCGTCCATCCTCTTGCCCAGCTACCGATTCCTCTCCGCCTCGCCCTCCGCCCTCCGCCTTCCTCTCTCTCCACTACTGCTCTCCCCCATTCTCATTTCTCCAGACGCTAATCCTACATCCCCATTCTCCATGCCATGTCATGCTCCACCTCACCTGCTTGTGGACGCTCGTCGACATCACGGTAAGTCAGCCATCGAAGCTCGAGCATCGCCCATCGTCCCTTACAGCCTCTGTCATCGACCGTCCCTATGTCATCGGCGACAATCGGAATGCCTCTGATGATCCTGGTAATACCGCCAGCGTCCGACTCCGCTCAGCTCGGGATCCAAGTCCGGCTGGGCACTCGTGCTATCTTATCAAGATGCTTGTCTCTACAGACCATTACTGTGAAACGCACCACACGCATGTATGTTTGCTAGACACAGGATGAGGGTTGACGCTCTTGAGCGTAAACACACAGGCAGGCGTGGAATGACACTGGCGGGTGATCGTCCTCAACCGCCTGCTATAGGCTTGCACCACCGCCTCACCTACTAGAGCCTCAAGGTCCTCCAGATCGACCGAAGCTCAGCCGGTGCGATTCACGATCGCCGATGCAGTAGGTATGGGAGAGACTGTCTGAGGCGGTGCTGCCATTTGCTGTGACCTCCCTCCCACGCATGAGCGGGCTTGTGAAGTGCATTCTATATAGCTTGCGCCTTACCATTCCGTGCCGTCTTGCCCGCTTACAACGCATGTCTTTCAATTCTGGCCCTGTCGCATCGCCGATCGCTCCATATCATCCGAACACAGACAAGACAAGACCTCCTGGGATATTTCAATTTATAATTATTACACGCCAAACGTGGGCCGCAGGGTGTGAAACGTACAGCAGCATCCATTCATATACTCTTGCTCATCCCTTGCCAAGATCATCATCATCGTGCCGCCGGCCTCAAATCGAACGATTTGCCTTGTCTGCTTGCCAATTCTACCATCACAGTGGTAATGTCTGCCCCATCTACTGTAGCTACCTACCTAGTCCAGGTCTCCACCGTAATCCCTCTGCCTCATCTTTACCTTCCCTTGTGGCTGACCTTGGCCGTCGCTGACGAATTGCCACTATCACCCTATCTTCAAATATGGTTGCCAAGGAATGATGTACTGTATACCTCTGACGGCAGCGCGCGGAACCGTGAGCTGTCTCGCCTGCCGCTGACCCGCCCACTCATATTCACCTGACGTGTGCGACTCTGCTTGGCAAGCACTCATCTTCGCATAGATATATCAACATGAACGACGATGCCTGGTCCGGTTGTCCACCGAACAACTGTCTTACCTATGCACGTAGCCGGCCTCTGACGTCGTGCAGTAGCAATAGGTGGAGATGCGAAAGCCAGCGTTGCATACCGCACACGTACAGATCCACATCAATATTTCGCACGTCCTGCACCACGGGTGAACACTCCCACATGTGGCTATCTAAAAGTCGCGTGCGCTACCGGTGTTTCGGTTCCAGTCTCGACGATCTACCTTACCTTACACGAACAAGACAGACATGCACAGTCCACCCATCCAGCCAGGACGGAATTCTGCTACTAGCTTTGGTCGAATCTGGCCGCGGCTCTCCTTTCAGCAGCATTCCAACAGCGATCTGGCGCGCGCTTGGGTGTATAAAACGCTATCTCCTGTCCGGCCAAACGTCAAGGCAGTAGGAGGTAGTGTGCCGAAGACGAATTTTTTACCCTGCCAAATACGGCCCTGGTTGACAGCGCTAATCAAATCCAGACCAGACGGCCACCAAGCTCGCGACGGAATTGGTTGGCCAGCGCTGGATCTGTCGGAGATGTATCCATGCCACGCTGTAGAAGGTAAGAAACAGACTGGTCTTCCCCTTGTGCCTGGTGGTATGATCGGCGGCGCGGCTGTGTTGAGCCAGAACAAAATTTGCTCCTTCCCATCAAAAGAAATAGCGGTTTGGGGTCGTGTATGATTTCCCCAGGCAAAATTAGCCCCGTCTCCACCCCCATTCCCGCCCCCTTTCTCCACTGAACTCGGCCTGAGGACGAGAGTGGAGGCAGGACTGAAAAGGCCCTCCTCCTGCGCGACCGACAGTGGAGCAGTGGAATTGGCATGGCGTGACAGGAGACAACGCATGGGGATTGACGATTCGATGACGACCAGTCCGATCTGTGGACGTGCGTAATCGCTAGAGGATTGACTGATTGATTGCCCACGACACGGCCACCATGCGGGCAAATTCTGCATGCCCCACGGTAAGTACAGACAGTATGGGCCACCATGATGAAAGTCTGGGCGGTCGACATGCACCGCCACATGCATAACTCTACCTCCACCTCACCCGCTGCACAAAAGCGCCACTTGTAGACAGGTACCGCATTGTACCGTTTCCCCATCTCAACCTAGATACAGCCCGGTAGAGATATGGCCAGACTATTTAGACGCAGGTATCTCGTACCGCAAATTGGTAGGTAGAGACAGGTCGACGAGGCCATCTCCGACGTCTCGGCCCTCAGCTCGACTGTACTGCCATTACGGTACCACCGACCCCACCACTTCCTCTTTCAGCGCGCTTTCGGACTCAACAGAAATCTTCTGGTGGAGCGACATCAGCACGAACGACAGCAGGTGTATGTGTTCTGGGGAATGTTGTACCTCCTGTCTCCTACCACTTACTTCATCACGTCCCTCGCTGCCCCACTGGGCGTTTCTCACTGTGAGATGCCGTGCCGACAACCCAGCATCCCGTAGCCGTCCCCATACTTCATCCCATTGTCGCCTCCGCACCAGTCTAGCGACTCCCCCTCACTTTTCGCCATCGACGTCTTGCACTAGGAGGTACCACCGAGTTACGAATCCGCTGGCCCTCACCAACCCCAATCCATCCAATCCAGATCCGCAGACCACAATCCACAATCAAACCAAACCCACCCAAGCTAAAACGAATGCAATGCGGGTCTGGGGACTCCAGATTATACACTGCGGTGCAGCTTTGTTGCACCTTAGGTCCAAGGACGCCTAAAAAAAACACCTCATGCTTCCCCATTGCGATGTAACCCATCGCCCTGCTGCATCCAGCGAGCTTTCACTGCCTGACACCCGTCTGGTGCCGCCTAGTGTCTACCTGATCTTCGAGTTGCATCCCGGCTGTGAAGCAAGGGTATCTGGAGTGCCAGCGACAGTATAGTACAGCATCTTAGGTGTACTGTACGCTCTCGCAGTGGATCTTCCCACCCAATGTTGCGGGAGCGCAGCGCGTTGTAAGCGCTCTGCCATGCTCTCACGAAACGCCCGTCAGATACAAAGACGTATTGTACCTCTAATGACCCCCTGCAACCCGACGTCCCTTCACGCCCGGGGGACGAGACGAGACGAGACGAGGCGAGGACACAGCGGCTACGGGCCAGGCAATGTCACCAAGGTAGGCCCTGGCTATGGTTCCCCAGCAATGACCACAGTGGCATGCTTCATGACAAAACAAAACCAACGTTTCCATTGACTCTGACCCGGTGCACAGCTTCGTCGTCCTTGGATTTGCTGGACACTACATGACAACAGGTGGGGTGCCAATTCCGTCCGCTGCTTTGATTGTGAGGAGGGGCTCGCTGTCATGTTGTTTAGAGCTGCGCCACCACGCAGCCCATCGTACATGATAACCCTACAATCGTCCAACCTACTTGCCCCTAAAACCAACAAACCAATCTACCTACCTTCTTCGTACCAGATACGGTCAGCGCACCCTGGGGGAGAGCCCATGGTCCTTCATTATTCATTTGACGGTAGTGCGAAACACTTCCCCACAGTTCCGTCGGGCGAGAATAAGGACTTCGGTCCGAATGCGGATCTGACCTGGCCGATGGAGTGGACCGCCGCAGCGATAAAGCTCGGTTCGTGCATTTCATAGTTGGTTCTGCGGCTCACCGTGAGTCGCATTGGTAGGGAGGTAGGAGGTATGGCACTAGAGCTATGTACGTCCGCTTATCAGCGTCGTACGAGCTTCTCAATGCTGGCGAACACCACTTCTTCCCCATCCCCCACACCAGAGCGCACGTCTACCCACATGCTATGGATTACAAGACCACGAGTTTCACGATGGAGACTCATCATTAAAAAACTAACGTCTTGGGGCCCGTTTGCTTACCTGCTTGCTTGCTTGCTTGCACATATGCACTCCGGATCGTTGGACTGAAATGGAGCTCCTGCTCTGCGGGGAAGGCGAGGCGCTGCTCTGCAGAGGACGTTGCACTGCGGACGCACTCGGCAGCGCTTGATCACATTGTACCACCTTTCTGAACATCTTTCTCCACCCAGAGCATGCCTCTGGTCTATCGCGCTGACCAACCAGGGCCAACATAGCAAGCGTAGTACGACTGCTTTGGCGCTGCCGAACTGCCTCTAAACACGTCTGACTTGGCGAGCTGCAAAGCTATCGTGTTGTCTTAGTACCCGTCGAGGGCCGCTCACTTATGACACCTACACCTATCAGTAGACTGCACTCACACTTGTGTCTTTGCTCGGAGCGCTCCGGTGTAAGGAGTCGCTATGGTAGAAGCGAGAGACCTTATTGTCAAGTCCTGTCCACCGTCTCGAAGATAACGTGTCGTGGGCGCCTCATGGCCAGCCTCTATCCACGCAACTGATCTGGTTGCCCTTTCAGAAATATGTGGTAATCTGTAGTTACCACAGAGCGGTGATAGCATACTTACGCGTCGTTTCAAGTATAAAGTCTACAGATTATTGGTTTCCAACTTCCAGGGCTCAAGCTTGCACTGTAACCGTGGGACCACGTTCATCTTCACAACACTACCTGGACCCGACAATGTGGCCCAAACGACGCTCACGAGAACAAGTCTCGAATATCACAACCCCTCTTCTGTTAAAGCAATTCACAGACAGCAGCCTTGACATCTCTGTTGGGGCGACGTGAACCTTGTGCTTCTTCGTCATTAGCTGCCTGATTGTCACGACCCTGTACCTGCGGACCCTGCTGTATAGAATTCTCCGTATACCCTGGGGTAGCATGGGCCAAGGACAGGGTCATGGCCAAACCTGCTACCACGACGCCATGGCAGAAGACGTATCCTGTGCCATGACCGTACTGTATTTCGATAGCTCAACATGACGATGGCCGAGGGATCCTTAGTTGCAACATATTGCATTGCATTCAGACCGCCCCCAGACTGTTCAGCAGGAATCTTCTCGCTCGTTGACGGTACTCTATTACTGGTGCACGCTGAGATGCACGAAGTGATACTCTGCGGACGTGATTGGCCTCGCAGCGAGAGTCACCCATGAGCATACTGATCACGAGGCCTTCCTTAGAGCTCGCTCTGCAGCAAGCAGAAAGACGGTCTGCTTGCTTCTGTCAAGACACCAGGGTATACTGCGTCTTGGGTTCTGGCCCTGCGGCTATTGTCGACGACGTGACAGAGACTTGTATACATTCCTCCAGGGCTTGGTCCTTTGCGGAGAGTGCATGAACGTTTTTGCTTTTGCACAGTATCGCTCTCTGTTCAGTGTGATCAGTAGGTGTACAGCAGATGGATCTGACCAGAATGATACTGCTCTGGTCTTCCTCACACGTAGTCGACATCCATAACATGGTTTCGATCCGAGTAGTACCCTCAATTGTCAGCGAAGCACTTCAAGGCTCGGCCTTATCATATTCGAATAGGGAATGCCGAAGACTGGAGGGGAACGGGCCGTGCCTTGATATCCGGGTGGCGCATACGACAAGCCACTGGGGGGGCGCACCTTCCCAGCTGCTGTACTGCATTTATCATTACTCTTTTACCTATCGCGGAGCTTCGCTGATGTCAGCACAATTATTCGGCTTTGACGCTCGTTCATGGCAATGCTTTGTAAATGATCGTATCAATAATCCGCTTCGCTGAGCATCAACAATATACCTCTTGCATACCTATCCACAAGCTGGTGATATCCACGACACCTTGACCCAGCCATCCATTCCCTCTGTGCACCCGCAATGTCTGCACCGCGCTCGCTTTCATCGGTTTCGCAACGCCTGTTCGCAACCAGCCGAGGCACATTCGCTACACGAGCTCGGCCACAGTCTCTCGCCGTCAACCTTCGAAGACATTACTCCGCAGAAGCCGTCGATCCGCCAGATTACCTTTCCGAAGGCGAGTTGAAGGTGTTCCAGCTACTGAAGGAAGGGCTACAACCTGAGAGGCTAGAGGTATACTACATATGAGACGAAGATATAAAATATCCAGCATGGACAAGGGATAGGGTCCAGCGCTCCAGGGTGTCATTCTGACAAAGAGTCTCCAGGTTCAGGACATCAGTGGTGGCTGCGGCTCCATGTACGGCATCGATGTCGTCTCCACCAAATTCACAGGCCTCACCACTATAAAGCAACACCGTCTGGTCAACTCCCTTCTCGGTGAGGAGATCAAGAAGTGGCATGGCGTCCAGTTGAAGACAAAGGCGCCGTAGAGTGAGGAGGGAACCGGCTCTTCTTGGAACAAGCACCAAGGCAAACAGACGCGCATACGAGGAGTCTATTGTCGAAGCATTTCAATCAACTGGATCTCAGCTTTGACGTACGAGTTGAAGCAGGCTGGAGTACGGACGAGCCGTGCCTGGTCAATCCGTATGTATGTAGTGCATGTATTCTGTGTATACTATCTGTATCATCATGATGACATCGCGAGCAAGTCCGATAGACATTGTTGAATATGCGATCGCAGCACACGCCCTCGGCTGACGGCAACTGGCGCTATTAAGCATTTTGGTGTCTGCGTGAGTGAGCGCATATCGTTGACCCTGGAGAGATTTCGTGTGAGCACGGACTGGATCCAAGTGCTGTGCATATCACGTGCCTAGATCATTGGTTTAGGTACCTAGCTCGGCTGCAGGCCGTGTAGCTAGTAAAAAAATGCTATGGAGCAGCGTAGCGTGGATCGCGATACCACCCGACACCACAACATCAACGACTCGTTGCCGATTCTTTGTCTGACACACAACGCCGTTTGGTGTATCCTTCCCCAGTGCTACTGTAGAAATAATAATAAGGTGGACAGACCGTCCTTTCGATTGAGCAGCCCAGCCCTGCCCCTTAAGAATCGATAGTCATCGCCAAGATCTTGGCGACTTACCTTTGGCTGGAGACTTGACGGTCTAGAAGCGCGACTGTGTGCTGAGTTCAGCGACATAAATCCACCCACGATTCTACGCCTGTGGTGATAACAGACTCCTCCAGCTATGATAGCACCCCTTCGAGCCAGCACTGTGGACTCTCGATGTTCACTTCCCACCCAACGCCCCTCGGTAACCTCTCTACTGACCTGAAGGCTGGGTGATCGTGCGGTCTGAGTTCTTGCACCCGTCTGGAGCAAGAGCCCTTCGTTGTCCCTCCGCGCACGATGTATCGCAGCGACCAAGCTCGATACAACAGCGAGGAGCCCACCTCACTGGACTGGAAAGAAGGCTTTCCTGCGAGCTTTGAAGAGGATGCAGGTCGCAACCACCATCAGTTCACAGGCGATCGCCCTCTGATAGACCGGGTCACAAACCAGTGGCAGCACGACCCCCGCTATTTCGATGACAGACGCGTTTCTTACCAATACCCAGCCCACTACGACGGTCAATACGGGACGATGTATAAGTTTCTGGATTGGGCAGAGGACAGGGTGGTGGATATGTTTGACCTGGATAATGACAGGTCGTGTATGAATGTCACCTACGACATGTTGGCGTCGCCGCTCTTTCGAAGGGTTGTAATGTCAGTATTTACACTCTTTGTGATGCTGGTGCTATACTGGTCGCTGTCTCTGAGGCCATACCTCCGCGCAGAGTGGGTTTACAAGGAGGGTTTCGTTGACCAGCAGGAGGGAGCGTTTGGCATTGCGAAAGGAGGTGATTGGCACCACGCCAATCGGCGGATAGCAACTCTGGACCACGAAAGGCTCCCGGGTGGTGAACAGGATCCCAGCGGCCAACGGAGATTAATATTCGTTGGGGATATCCACGGCTGCTTGGACGAGCTGAGAGCCTTGGAACAGAANGTTGGATTTCGCGAAGGTCTCGATACGCTCATCGCGGTTGGTGACGTAGTTTCCAAAGGTCCCGACAGCGCCGGTGTGCTTGACGAGCTCATACGCATCAATGCCATCTCAGTACGAGGCAATCACGAGGATCGCGTCCTTGAGGCCGCGCGAATGTTCTTCAGTGTGTCAGAAATGGATTCAGGATCAACAGAAAAGCCGAGCAAGGCAGTTTCAAACGATGACAAGTTGCTCAAGACCTTGAAAAGGCATCACATGGCATACCTACGAGACATGCCACTTGTCCTGAGGATACCCGCTCTCCCTACTGCGACCAGCACGCAGGGGGATGCGATCCTCAATGAGATCCTGGTCGTCCATGCCGGTCTTGTACCTCGTCTGGCCTTGCACAAGCAAGACCCGTATTACGTCATGAACATGCGATCGATACACCTCAAAACGCATGCACCATCTGCTCTGCAATCTGGTGGCAAAGACAAGAACATCATCCCATGGACGACGCTTTGGAACTGGTACAACGACCGCCTCTCCAAACGCCGATCACTGGTTGGATTTCAACCAGTGGAAGGAGACGCTGAAGATGGAATCGACCAGCACCTACACGCTGTTCCGGAAGGTAATCCGCTCGCCAATCTTTGGCAAGAAGCTAAAGGCGGCAAACGTAAGCCCAGCCCCCAAGTCGTCGTGTACGGACATAACAGCAAGGTCGGGTTGAACCTACAGCCATGGTCCAAGGGCCTCGACAGTTCGTGTGTCAGAGGTGGCCAGTTGACGGCAATGGTACTCGATGCCAACGGAGACACAAGCTTGACATCTGTGGACTGCCAGGTGTACTAATGCGGATCCACATCATTCCAGGTCATGCTGCCGTGCTTCAAGTTGATTTTCTGCGTTCAAGCGAGGCGTTAGAGGGAATGCATCATCAGACCTGTCGTTATTCCCCACTAGATGCACCTACAACTGGGTCCATTTTAGAAGCGTCATTCACATATTCAGTTAAAGACCTAATCAGTCTATCATCGCGTCTCTTTATACCAGGACCCTCACATCTGGCGTAGTCTTTGAGTCTTACCTTGTGAGCCATTTGGTTTTTCTTTTTTGGTTGAGAGTCAGAGTCTATTCCATTTAACTCTATTTGATGAAGCAACTTTTTCATAGCAGTAATATCATATACACATGCTCCAGCTCGCAAGAAAAGTATGAAGAAGTAGGAAAAAGGCGTCTTAGTCTTCCCATTCTTCGTTCAGCTCATCAATGAGCCTATTTTCAGCCTCGCTCTCGTTCCTCCACCTCGCCCCTCTCCCACCCGTGGAGTTGGCGGTGTTACCATTCAAACGATTGTAACCACGCCTTGAGGGCAGGAAGCGCGCACAAGAGGAGAAGCAAATGATGAAGATGTCCTGTTGAAAAACAACTAGTCAGCAACGAAACACGCAGAAATTCGGACGATGAAAGATCCTTTTCCATAGTCTCGTGCACTGGAAAAGTCGCAATAGGATAGCCAACGAATCGGACGGTTGATTTGCTTACCTTGATGAAGTCGGCAATGCCGGCCCACATGTGGTAGTTGGGCAGCTGTCTCCAGCCGCGCTGGTTCAGCACCACGCGGCTGTAGACGCAACCACCGACCAGGTAGACGATGATGGCGATCAGCACGATCACCCCGAACACGCCGCCCGGGCTGAGCGTCTGCTGGGACTCCTCGACGCCGGCGCAGGCGTGCGACGAGCGCGCCTCGAAGAAGTATGCGCATTCGTCTGGCGACGCGCCGACGAAGGACAGCGTCAGTTGGGGCGCCAGCGCATCTCTGTCGCATAGTAGCGACACCACCGTGGACTTGCGCCTCGTGCCGGCTGAAACTTTGCCCTCCTTGCCCTCCTTGCCCTTCTTCTTATCGTCCTTATCATCATGGTCGTCGTCATCGTCATCATCATCACCGATGATCGACCTGCGGCCCAGGTCCTCGATCTTGTGCTTCTTCTTGCCGCCATCTGCCTCGTCTAAACCGCAAGGGCTGCCGTCTGTGTAGTTCAAGACGAGCTTGCGGCCTCTGAGGACGGGACGGTGGCTCTCGAAGCCGAGGCTCCAGACCTTGCCGCCCTTCTCGTAGTAGGCGCTGACGTTCCTCCACAGCTTCTCCTCGACGCCGACGACGCCGCCCTTCTTCTCGAGGTCCTCTATGACGCCACCGCAGAAGTTCATGGTGAAGTTGTAGCCGTAGTCCCAGCCCGTGGCGTTCCACGAGTTGGTGCGCGCATGCAGGCTCTTCGACTTGGACAGCGTGTCCGGGTGCGGGATGTGCAGCGGGTTGATGTCGAAGAAGGCGCCGCTGACCGCCGACCGCACCGTGCAAGGCTCCAGCGGCGCCGCCTTGCTCCCGTCGCCGCTGCTGCCCTGCCCACCGCTGCTCTTTGCGACGGCCAGGTTGCCGCTCAGCGACAGGTACAGCGCCAGCGAATGGTACAGTATCCGCATCTTTGGGTATGAGCTGTCGATGGCTGTGGGGCAGTTATGTGGCTGGTGTTTGGTCGGGAAGGCCGATGTTCTCTATCTCTTTCAGCATTCGAGAAAATGGCAATGGTGATCGGCAGCTGAAGAGATCCTGGTGGTCTGGGCGATAACTTGCAACGGGGAACTTTATGCTGTACCCAACCATCGGCGTTGCGTAGTGCCACGAGGACCTAGCTTCAACGTCGGCCTGGCCCCAGGCCACCTCCGCTGCCGCAGGATCCAGGAACGGTTTACGGTCCCCGGTCCATACATTGGGTTTATAAAATAAAATTGCCCGCGACATAACGCACGATTATATATATCATGAAACCCAATCTGCACGGCTTGGGAAAAATCAAGAAGATGCAGTCTGAGCTTCGACGTATCTTGGGCTCGTGCAAGTGCTCGGCGTAAAATAACTACCTAAGCTATCGGCAAGTACAACCGTGCGAGGATCGTGTAACGCATTATACATGCCGCGGTCTATAGACTCGGCTCAGTATGCAGGATTACATCTTCTTGTGATATAGATGAGTCCCGTCCCTAGAATGGTAGTAATAGCCCAGTCACGCATGACTTCATAATCGTAGGGAAATAACGCGGAAAGAAAGGTCCAAGATGCCTAACTAGTGTCTCGATGTCCTGCACCGAGTTTGCCTCTACATATACAGTCTAGGCATATCCTGTTTCTTCATCGTTGCGACCACCGACGATCTTAACATGTTACGCCTAGACCTCCTCCATAAATCGACTGCCTCGACTGTCCCCAGCACTCGCTGGGGTGTCGCTGCGCAAGAAGGCTGTCGACGAGTTTGGAGGCGAACTGTAACCATCGCTGGGATGTGTGACAGAGCGAGGAGACGCACCCACAGTCGAACTTGACGGCGTCATGTTGTAGGTGCTACCATGATGAACGGTTGGCTTTCTGGCAGGTCCAGGTGACATTTGCAATTGTTCGGTCGATTGGGCCAATGCTGGCGTCATACCAGCGACACCCATACCACGGAGACGAGATTCAACGGACGAGCCAGATTGATCAACGAAGGGGTCAGCCTCACCCCGGCTTGGACCAGATGCAGTACGATCGTCATACGGCGTGAACGTAGGCATCTGCGCTGGTCCTGTCATACCCTCACTGAAAGCGCTTGGAAGCTTTCGACCCGATACTCTGGTGAATCCTCTTTCACTCGGCTCGGTAGAAGCTTCAGCACTGCGGTTCTGATGTCTGAACATGCCAGGCATAGCATGCATTAAAGGCATGAGACCGGCTCTCTCAGCCATTCCGGGTCCGGAAGGTCCGCGAGAGTGTTCATCTTCGACCGAGTCAATAGCTGATGCAGAACCAACACCAGTCAACGCATGGTGATGAATCGTGCCCTTGCGTCTATACCAGCGTAGCAGAAGCATGGCAAGCAAGACAACAAACACCAATCCTGCAACACCACCCACCACACCGCCAGCAACAGTTGAAGCTGGAGGGCTGTTGTCATTATTACCGCCACCATTGTCACTCTTAGCAGTGCTCGGACTGATCGACGAAGAGCTGACAGAAGTTGCAGTAGCTGCGGGCGCTCCGGCCACGTCCTGTGTCACGAACTGGGTAGAATAGTATGTAATCTGCATGGAGCTACCACCATCATCCTGGCTGGCTGAGACGGTTTGATAAACGATGATTGAGCTCCCGCGACTATCAGTTGTTGTATGAGCACTATTGGAGGCCATCGTAGTGGTGGATACCTGCGAAGAAGCCGATCCCGTGCTTGTTGTTGATGTGTCAGAGGCCGAGTTTGCAGAAGGAGACGATGACGACAATGATTGAGAGGTTGTCGACTCTGTAGATTGCGAGCTTGTCGACGTAAGCACATTACCCTTTGAGTCTGTTGAGACAATTACTATTCCGGCTCCTGTGGATGATGAGGGATTGGTAGTTGTCGTGGATCCTGTAGCGCTAGAGGCGGATTGAGTTCCAGTCGTAATCGATGATGATGATGATGATGATGATGGGGTAGCCTCGCTAGAGACTCTTGATGCTGCAAGATATGTCAGTAAAGGTTAAAAAAAAAAACGTATGGGCGGTGTGCCTCACAGTTTAAACCAGATGCACTGCTAGAGGTCTTTGAAGACGATGCTGTAGCAGTTCCAGAAGAAGTAATACCTGACGAGGTATCCTGAGAAGAGCTAGTCCTGGTTGCATTGCTGCTGGATGTAGATGATTGATTAGTGCTGCTAGAGGTGTCGCTGGAGAATGATGAAGTTGACGAGCTGGACGGTACAACTGAAGTGGTTGAGGAAGTTGTCGAGCTATCGAGCGAGGAGGCGCTAGACAGGTTTGTGGACGCAGACCCACTGGTTGAGGATGATGCTGAACTCGAAACAGAAGAAGCCGAGGTCGTGCTCGCCTTAGTAGAAGTCGTTTGGCTGGTGGAGGCTTGACTGGATGACGTCTGGCTCGACGGCGTTTGAGTAGAAGAGACAGTTTGTGAAGATGACTGAGTTGTAGAAGAGGCACTCACGCCAGTAGACAGTGCGTCGGCCTGTCTGCGCTGTAGCTGCGCAGGTGCAACGACTGGGAGCGGGTATGGTTGATCTCTATAGTGGAAGGGAGCCCGCATCGATGCGGTCGTCGTAGAAGAGGCGACATGGGGGATGTGTTCGAGTCTGTGCGGCGTCACTCGAAGACCAACTGCTCCCTCTGGAGAGAATATGCGCTGAAGGAGCCCTTTTGAGAGTCTTCGCTTTTTAGGAGGTGGAACCATCGAATCTGCCATTCGGCGAACCGCAGCGCGATGTTACTCTCAGTTGGCGGTAGAGTATTGCGAAGAAGGCCAATGTGGAACAGCTTCGGATATTACCGACCAACACGATCTCTTTCGCTCGGACTGTATCCTCGAGGGACCATGCAGCTGAGACTGACAGAGGTGACGAGAGCAATCAAAGAGGCTCAACGAGTCAAGGTGTTTCTGGTCTCTTCCGCGGCAATATGGGCGAGCGGTATAGGTGCACGAAGCAAAATGCAGTACGAAACAGATCCGGTTTCAAGGAAGGGCGGAGGTGATCGAGCCGGACATGAGGTCTTGCAGGCGCAGGCGGAAAAAAAGAAGCCGAGCCGATTCGACGGCAGGTTAGGTATTGAGAGACGAGATGTGTGAAGTAGGTATACAACAGTATGTACAGGAGCAGAATGTAGGCAATATCGGTGGTGTTGGTCGTAGGTGGTCGGGTGGAGGTCGGCAACACGAGAAGGGCAGGGTAGCGTGGCGGAGATGTGCAGCTGAGTGCTGGGTCCGGGCGGACTACTCGATATGAAGCGTGTCGGCAGGAGGTGCGTGTGAGGTAGTCTGGACCTTCGATATGACTGTATGTATGGGAGTCTGTCTGTAGGGGAGTCTGTCTGTCTGCGTGAACGACTGGTGGACTGGTGGACCGTCCGTCTCGTCTGGCCAGAACTGGGCTGTGGTTGGCGGGAGGTAGTGTGACGTTTGCAGCAAAGCGGCCCTTCACGGCTTGGCGCACAGCAGGGCAGGAGATGTGCTTTGACGGGAACGGGTAAATGAACGGGATGAAAGGATCACTTCAATCGAATGAGCGGGCGGAAGAGTCGAGCGTGGTGGGCGAGGGCGCGAGCAAACGAAGGCAGGCGGGTAGAGGGTGAAGAGGTTGCGTTGCGGGTGTGTTACTGTAGGTGTGCGGGTGTGCGGGTGCGTGTACAGTCTGTGTGTGTCTGCTGGGCTGTATACTATACCTGGGGTTTGTATGTACAATATGTATGGCGGTATTTAAAGCACAAGGGAGAACCTTGTCTGGGGATATGTGTTGAAATGGACTGCTTCACAGTTAGAACACCGCGATGTCCGCTATGAGATTCTCGCGACGTTTCCTCTACCGATGCCTCATCGCGAGCGGTGATGGTGGCAAGCCGTGGACTGCGACGGCCAACCTCATCGTCGCCAGCAGGTGGTGGCGATGCAACCGGCAATGGGCTGCATACCGTTGTGGCCTGAGGCACCCCACACGACGCTACCACCAACACGACAGGACGGGACGAGACGAGACGAGACGAGAGCAGAGGAGACACGGGATACGAGACGGGAACAGACTAGATGCATCAAAACCAGACGAGACCAGCCGGGACCGGATGAGACCAGACGAAAGGCAGATGGGCCGGCGATATATAGGGTTAGGCCGAGGATAATATTAGAATTTGGGTGTTTTAATTAGCCCTCAGGAACAGGAACAGGAAATCGTAATGGCCCACGAAGCACTGCCAAATCAGGAACAATCACGGGGGAGGCCTCGGCTAGTGCTTCCTTGGCGGGCGAGGCATCCGCTCATCGCTCGTATTGAATTGGAGGGTACCTATCCTATAGGCCTACATCTCCCCATTCGTCCAACGGCCGACGGCCCGGAAGGCTGCGGCTCGTCCCGTCTCTGGTTTCGACTTCAGCCACCGTGAGGGGAAGGCCAATGTCGATTGCTGTCTGCTTTGTTCTTCACAACCATCTTACCGACAGCCTTGTTCGTTGCAGCTACCAGAGAACAAAGCTTCTCTGTAACGCCCGTTCAGCAAGGGCAAGTGCAGGGGCAAGGTTGCAGGCATCGTATTGTTACAAGTCCTGCCCTTTCTTGCCCTTTCTTGCCCTGTCTTGCCCTGTCTTGCCCTGCCTTGCCTTGCTCGCCTGCGAGTTCATCGGCCTTCTGTCCCGTAAACCGCCGTCGAGAGAAAAGACAGACAGAGAGACGCAGAAGCAAGACTCAGGAGACGTGCTTATGTGGGTAGGTAAGCAAGTCAGCGCGCCCAGTTGTGTACATATATCAATCAAATACTCCATGCTGTGTTCAGGGTTGCTCTGCCGACCCTCTCTGCATCCCACCTTTGGCGACCACCTCCTAGATGTGATAGCCCTACGGACGTGGGTGTCACAGCAGCTTAGCTCCCCATCTCGCCTCTCCGCTGTGCTACCCGGATGTGATGCCATCAGGCCGACCTCCCATCCAACAACCTCCCGACTGGCGGCCGTCCGTATCACCCACTAGGGGAGAAGCCGTAGAGAGGTACTACCTGTCAAGCCAGCCCTCCTCATGTACCGGGCATCCATTCAGAGGCAGTAGCCGGTGGTTCAGAGTGGATATCACCATACCCTGGGTCTACAGTGCGACAGTGTTTCAAGCTGTCGGTTCGTGCAAGCACCAAAGCACAACGCTCCGTGGGCCGATGGAATCCGCCGTTGCTACCTCTTTGGTAGAGGCCTTCGACGCTTCTGCTGTTCCCGGCTGTTATTGCTGTTGCTGCTGCTGCAGGTCTGTAGTGGGGGTCGCCGTTACTCTGGGCCTCCTCGTCGTACTCGTGCTCTGGCCTGGTCCCCATACCACTGACTTCGACGTCGACACCGCTTGTCGTCATCTGCCCTCCCTCTTACAGCTTGTACTGCCAAAGCCGCCAACTGGGTGGTCTTGTCACGTATGAATTATCAAGGCGCCCGTAGTTTACGAGATCAAACAACATCGTCAAATCACATATTTGCACACATGACCGGCAGGATGTGAGCTGATACCTCTATTTAATGCTGGCCCGTCTTTGGAGTGATAGATGGCGGTATACGAATTCGGTACCTGCATCAAAAAGCGTTCATCTTTGAAAGCAACATTGGTACAGTAAGGTAATTTACAGACCAGACGCTCCCTGCAAATTTATCACACGTACTGTACAGCATGTTCATTTCCTACCCTGGTCATCGTTCGCGTCCGCCTCTTCCTGCCGGTCTACCTGGCTGCTGCTCCATCTTTTTCGGTGGTGGAGCGGCCCTCGATCTTGATGCTGATCATTCACTGACCGCTCGTTGGATGGCCTCGCTCGGCATAGTGTCTGTCGACTGACTGGGGCTGGTCATACAGTACAGTATCCGGGTGACGTATGTGGTAGCGATATACGCTAAGCGGTAGATACAGATCATGGAAACGGTCGCGTCCACTTAACGTCTTTGCAGACGACAGAAGACGACAAAATTGATTCTTGATCTTACGTCGATCTAATGCCATCAAAGCCCATGTGCAATCTGAATTACCACTGCGTCTGCCTATCACCAAGGATTCGTCGCCAAGTCAGGCGAGGCCGGGTCCGTCCTACCGCCAGAACACCTCACCCTGCGTCGCCAGCTGGATACCTAGGTGGCATCTACAGCATATATGTAGAGAAACAGGTAGGTGGTACTTTACCTGTGGCTTCCGGTACGATAACGATTGCAAACCATAAGTGAAGGGATATCTGTGCAACGCCAAGACACCTTGGATGTCTCTCTTACCGTTGCTTTTTGACAATGGCACGTGGCAACCGAGCCTCACAATAAGATCTCTCACATTGTCCCTCCAGCTTGGCCGACTACGACTGCCCTTCCAATCAATTGCGACCTACACATTATCTTCCTGCATTATCATCCTTGCTCTTCGCAGCGGAGCACCCACCTTGCCTGCGACAACCGGCCTTGTATCTCCCATTGAAAGGGTCCAAGACATCTACAGTATAGTAGGTACATAAGGAGAATGATGTGTATACACTAAGCTAGATGGCCCACAGAACCATAACAAGACCCTAGGACGTACCGGCAACGTCGATACTGGGTGAGCTAGATAGAGGTCTCACTTTCCCACGGCCTCGGGCTCGAGATCGCTCAGTCAAATCGTATACCAGCGGGCGTGCAAAAGCCAACGGCCGGTGCAAAGAGGAATAAGGAAAGCAAAACTGCTCCCCGTGCGTTGACCTGATCGTTGCACCAAAGGCTGATCAGCTACTTGAAGAGGCCCTGCTTTAAACGTGTGGAACGATCTTGTCAAAGTCCGCCCCCTCAACGACTGGCCGTCCCGAACCCAGCATGTTCAATAGGCGGTGGATTGTGCTGTGGTCGTGATGCCCTTGAAATGATGCGACCATGTCAGTCTGCTGCCTCTCGCGATATAAAGCCACGTCAGACGCTCTGGATATGTCTCAATGGAACGCCATGATCAGCCCATCGTCTTGTTGTCATACCCGGGACTTCTTCTTCAGCCTTGACGTACGGCATATCTTTTGAACTGGACAAAGTTTCAACTAGAAGCGTTCTTTGACTGGCTTGTGCACTTGCTGCCTCTACGATCTCGCAAGAATACTATCGACTTTAACTGGACTGTTGCCCTCAGCTTGTCACTAAGAACCATCGCCCGGCATTGAACAACAGCCTGGGCTGCACATTTAGGCTACTTCTCTTTTCACTATGACGAGCATTAAAAGGGTCACAGTAGCAGGTGTAGGTTTACATGCCTTCGCTCACATTACTCTCATCTCGACAGAGGCTGATTTGCTGAACTACTTCAGGCCACAGGAGCATTGGGTCCTGCCATTGCCCTTGCTCTTTCAACAGCCGGTTACAAGGTCCAGATGCTATCCAGACGGGTCTCATCACAGAGGCCGCCCCTTCCAAGGAGTATCAACCTGACACGAGTCGACTACAACTCGAAGTTGGAGCTGGAGCAAGTACTGAAAGGCCAGGATGCCGTCGTATCGACGCTGGGTGACACAATGGGAGCGTATGCCGCGCAACGAGCCCTCATCGAAGCATCGTACTCGGTCGGAGTCAAGCGGTTCATGCCGTCCGAATTCGGCAGCGACACAACGAATCTGCGCGTGCGCTCGATGCCGTTCTTCCGGGAGAAGATCCGACAGCAGGAAATGCTGAAGGCGCTCTCGTCATCGGCCAAGGATTTCACCTGGACCGTCTTCGTGACCGGGCCATTTCTCGACTGGGGGCTTGGAGTCGTGCCGTTCATCATCAACGTCGGCCGGCGGAGTGCACAGCTGTTCGACGGCGGCAACGTACCATTCAGTACCACGAGGATCCGCACCGTGGCACAAGCAGTGGCCAGGTCCTTGCAAAGGTTCGACGAGACCGCCAACAAGACGTTGTTCGTGCATGATGGCGTAACTACGCAGAACGAGCTCATCTCTCGGGCCGAGTCAATCTTCCACAAGCACGGCGACGCCACCACCGCTGGCATTTCGGCCGCTAACTCGCTGGCGGGCAGTGGTGGGATGAGGTTCGACGCCTTGCCGATCAACAACGCCTCGCTCGAGGCTACAGCTTGGAGGGACTACAATACACCAGGGGCGGACCCTCTAAGCTGGGTATTCAGCTTCATCAACCTGTCACTGTGGTCTTGGGACGGTGGGCGAGGGATATGTCAACACATGCGCACTGACAACCGCCTGCTCAGGATGCGTGAGCTCAACAGTGTAGAATGGGGCAAGGTTCTGGATGAAGAGATCCTAAAGGCTGCTTCCATCCTACGCCGTAGCCAGGCAATTTCGAGCGCATGTTCGCTGGAGGCAGCAGAGTCAGCCCTCGTCGAGGGTAGAGCGAAACTGCTGGGCTTTCAAGGCACCTAGATTGGTGTGGAGACAATCGAAAACATCAAACAACCACTGACAGAATATGATACGACGTAAGGGAGAAGGTCACCTGCCGGTTGGGAAAAGCCGTTCATACCATTGAGTCGTGATTTCAACCCAGACAGTTGTATTCGCGCCTTGCAAAGCTGCCGCGCCAGATCATATGGCCAGACTGCACTCAGATACACCCTGACTTGTACATACCGGGTGCGAGCTCAGTCTAACGACGTCACGCCCGCCGACCCGCGCTGGAAGTCAATTGGGTGGGGAGGCGTGAAAGGGTCTGCGATCGAGGGGATAAGGGAACATCGCACCCAACGCGAGTTGTTGTGGCACAGGTCAATGTGCGGGCGGATGTGGGACGACTGCTGCATTCCTGGGTCGAATACTCATACCGTCATGATAATCTAGAATGAAAGAAGGTGTGGCGTGGAGGGAGGCGCTATGGGTATCTCAAAATGTCTCCTCCTCATGAACAGCATCTTCCTCGGCGTCCTGTGGGATCTCGAAGCCCTCCTGTTCTCAAAGTGTCAGTATCTTGTGCGAGATGATAAGCCCTTCCCCACAATGATGATCTGTGCTGGGGATTTTAGGGATTGGGGAAGATGAGGGAAAATGCCCACCTCTGTTGAGTAAAGTATTGTCTGTATCTGCTTCAGCAGACTGTTTTCATCTTCCTCCAGGGAGGGGTCCGCCTCCATGGCCTGTTGGATGAGCAGCTCGATATCCCTAAGCTTGCTGAAATAGAAGTCCCGCTCCCTCTCCAGGCCCGAGAGGGTCTCGGTCAGCTCGGCATTCTTCGCCTGCAGCGCAGCGTTTGCCGCAGCGCTGCCGCCACCAGCCTGTCTGCTTCCAGCCCTGGGCGCCGCGGCGGCACCTCCCAACGGCCTCCTTGCGCCGGCAGCTCCTCCCGCGCCGGAGCCCCTGCTTGCCGCCGACGGCGCGGCGTTGCCGCCAGGAGCACCCCTCCTCCTCCCGACCGCGTCGTAGTCGCCGCCAGGGTAGTACTGGTCCCAGTAGCGCTTGGTCCACTGCAGGAATTCGAGGTTGTCTTGCATCTTGCACTTGACCAGGGCCTCGACGGGGATGGGCCGGTCGACGTTGTGCTTGCGGAACGTGTTGGACAGGATCTTGAAGTTCTCCAGGTATGCGTACTCTGCATTCGCGTTGAACTTCAGCCGCGCCATCGGCACGTCGAGGAAGATGCTGTCATACACCTGGCATAGCGCCGCCCCGGTGCCGCATTGCTCCACCTTCGTCAGGTTGAGTTGTAGGAGGTTGTTTAGCCAGTTCAGCAGCTCTTGCCTGTAGATCACCGCGCGACCAGTCAGCTATCCCAAGCTCTCAATCCGTGTGGAGGTTGTCTGGATTTGGGAACCGATGCCTGGTGAGGTGATGGGGTGCTCAAAACAGTACCTTGATTCGCTCATCTTTGGACAGATCTGGTTGTTTTTGAAGTCTTTTGCAATCAATGTAGGGCACGAAAGTGACGGTCTCTAAAGAACCGGAACGCTCAGCTGGACGAAGAAGAAGATGTATGTGACAGTCGTTTGAGTGAGTGCTGGCGACCTCTTCACCGCGAACGAAGTGTCTAAAGTCCACCTCTGTTTAGGCTGCACAACAACAACAGCCTTGGCAAATTATTTGGCCCCACCAACGGGGTCTCCCCGCGTTCAGATTGCCCTAAATGAATCTGACCTGACGCCCGATTCCTGGTTGGCAAGCAAGCAAGGGTAGCATCCGGCATGGCGGTCTTCAATCTTATCTTGGATGGGCCTGTCCTGTCTAGGCTCAAGTCAATCGTTTCATACGACAATAGTTGGGATGCATTGCATGGTGAAGTGGTATATATCTCTTTTTGAGTGGCGTGCAGTGTGCTATCGTACAATGCAATCAATATTGATACACAGCCACGGAGGCCAAGATGGTCTAATTTATACACGTCGAGCCAAAAATGCACAGTGTTGTAGTACATGGCTCGACTTCATTGGAATATCACAATGATTGAGTGGAGACAACACATCCCTGTCAGCCGTGAGATGCCTGCTGCTGCTCAGCTTTGGCATCCTCCCAGTTGGTCGCGCGAACGTCGTTGCCACCCGGGGCTGCCATGTGGAGGCGTAAGGTGCCCTTCTCTGCTTGCGTTACGCCATCAACCAGCATTAGGCTCGTCTTAACCAATGCCTTCCTGTTTTCTGTAGGCGATGGCGTCCGTTCGTCGCCCGATCCAAGACTTTTCACGCTCAACTCTAATCTCCTACCGGCCAATACACCGCCGTTGACTTCCGTCACACACAGCTTTTGTTCTTGGGAACTTAGAGCCTCGCTCAAATCCTCTAAGCCGCTCCTATTGCTCGCTGGAAGGGGCACAAACGAGTTTTGTGTCCGTAACTCAAACCTCTCCAACATATAGGCGACATCGACTGGCTTCCAGTCGTCACCGTCGAGAAATACTGTCTTGTTGGTGTTCTGATGAAGATCTCCAGCTAGCCAAGTGGGGAGCGGGAACGTGATAGACGAGCGAGGGTTGAGGAATGCGTCTTTGTCTTGCCGGAGAGAGTCATCGAGGGTGCGAGTGAGATCCTCTATCTGCGCATCGTTATGGAACCTGGCCATATCTGGGAGAAGATGAGATTCTTCGACGAGTTGCAAGTCAAAGGAGTAGTCTGGCAGGACAATACTAGTGTTTGTCTGCTGCCAAACCGCCACTACATGTCGCAATTTGAATGTGGCATTTGAATTCGAAGGACGTTCGTAGAGCAACCTAATACGAGGCAACTTTTGCAATGCAGTAACGCCACCAGGCGTGAATATGTCTGGCATGTATTGAAGCTCAAGAAAGGGTGTGTCTGACCTGTTTATCTCAGCGCTCTTGTCGTCTTCCGCTTGCAGCAGCTGCATGCGGGACAGTACAACAGTCTGGGCCGCGCAGTGTGGCAGGAAAACCGCTTCACCACGCTGGCCATCGCTTTCAACAGGTTCGGGCCCGAATGGAAGCTTTCCACCTGGGACAGACTCAAGATGCTTGCCAACGCGCACGTATTGCTGGGAATGGCGGTCTAGGTCTACGGCCAGCCAATATGAGTCTGGATTGTCCGATCTCTCCCGAATGGACAATGGTCGATGAAGAACATTCGGAGGAGACAGTGAATCGAGTTTGTCCAAGTCTGCTACCACTGCAGGAACAGATGGGTTCTCTATTGCCTCTGGTACTACCGGTGACTCAGAAATGTGTGAAGTTTCGACTCGACTGGGGGTTGATGATCCTTGTCTGCGCCACTGTCGACCAAGATACATTTTGTGTAGTTCCGGGCCAGCATTGACTGGAAACATATACTTGGTGTCACTCTGACTTGATGAACTTGTAGTCTCGCCTCCACTTTTGGTAAGATCCGCTACCTTCGTGGTGTTAACCGGCCCAGGCAGACCGAGAAGCCCAAGTAGGCTTCTCCGGGCACTCTGCGCATTGCTTGGTCGTAAAGCTCGAATAGCAATGGTGTAGTCGTCTTCAAAATCAAACACCGCCTGGGTAAGATTGGAAACCTGCTTCAAGATGTCGTGGTTGAAAAGCTTATCTCCCTTCAAATTTGATGCCTCTTCTCCCAATATCGACTTCACGGTCGCTACTGATACATTCAGTCTCGCGTGAGAAAGCAGCTTGCGCTCAAATTGCCGGGCGACCTCTTCAGCGATTTGCCTACGAGCAGTGATCCGCACGATATTGTCGGGACGGTATGGCTCAATCCGTGCAGCCCTCACGAGAAGTTGGGAGTCTAAAAGCGTCTGATACATGTGCTTTCCATTTCGCTTCACGTCGAACAACATCGAGACCTGCCATGGCTCAAGGTGCAGCTCCAGTTCACCAACCTGGTGTTGCTCCTCCTCAACGACAAGTTCCCAAACCTCGCGCAAAATGCGGTCAGCAAAAGTTTTCTTTGCATGTCTCCCTGGCCCTGTATATCTGTTCCGTACACTTGGTAGATGTCTCAGTGCCAGTGCTGTCCGTCCAAGTCTCCAGGTCGACTTTGATATAGCATTTACCCTCTCTTGATACTGTTTTCCTCTAGAGCGCCTGGTCACCAGTACTGTCGGGCTTTTAAGGACTTTAGAGGAAGCGTCTTTGCCCCACACTCGAAGATACCGCTTCAATTGATCTGTACTATGAGCAGCAACCACGGCGTTGAGCAGTTGTGTGAATGCCTTTTGGTCAATGTGGGGGTTTTTTGGTCGCATGCCTTCGATTGACGATTCGACTTCTTGAGGATCCGGTTCCTGAACATCAGGAATCCTCAAATCCAGTTTAGGACTCTCGGTATGAGCCTCGTCCACCACATCCTCCGCCTCTTCGAGCTGTTCGTTGGTGTATAAATCACTGGGCACGCGTCTCTTTTCAACAAAATCTTTCACAAGGATTACATCCATTGGTTTACCCAGCGATGTGGCTGCCAGCTGCGCAGAGGTCTGACGCTGCCTCCTGCCCGCCTTCCCAACTACCAGTCCAGTTGGATGAAGATGCTTCATCACGAAGTCCTTGTGTTTTGTTGCCCTCTCTTGTTGCTTCTCATTGTGAGCCGAGGAGAATGCTCTCCTACTCCCGCGACCGTGGTGCTGCGCTCTCTTCGAAGAGGTGACATTGTCGAAATGGGAATGGACAGGTTCGTGCTGGCGACATAGCACTAGCTGTTGCAGCTCGCACCGCAAGCACACTCTAGGCGCTAGACGAGTGCCATTGGATAGCATTCGTAGTGTAGACACTGGATCGCGCGGATGTCGTACGACAATGGGGCGCCAGAAGAGAAGGATAGATCGCGCAAACGCCGTATGAAAGCAATGCTATTGATGCTCTTATTACTGTAGGGGATAGTATGGTGTATGATCGACTAGACATGTGCGCTGAAGCCGCAGGCTTCGGAGGTAAGGAAGAAAGGTCTTAGCGCGGCTAAATAATGTCCTCAAGGGAACTTTTTATTCATAGATTGTATTTCCTAATTCGAGGTATTGTAGCCGGCTTTTTCTTGAGGTGTCTTGTGAGTACGGCTTATTATATACCAAAGTAGACATTATATAAGGAGACAGTATATTTACTAGCAAAGCTGATTATAACAGTATGTATTTCCCCCTTGTAATCATGAATGCCGGAACCATGTTTCAATACAGCGTCATTGATTTTCCGAGGCATCTCAAGGTTCCAGGATTCTGCGGCCTTCTCCTAATCTACGAAGGCTTGTGTAGAACCTTGAAACTCTCCCTGGGGTAATTAATTCATTGTGGGAGTACGACTGTCTCGGTTATTGAACACTAGGATCGGAAGCTATTGACTGGTCCAGGCTTTGAAAGTCTTGTCTAACTTGACCAGCGAAATCATCGTCAACCAGCACTTGCACCGCTGTCGCTGCCATGGCCTGACCTTGGAGCAACGTACGTGCATGTGCATCTTCCGTGCTCGCCGCCGTGGCAAAGTGCGATGTATGGACTGACCCTTTAGGACTATCGAGGGCGAATGTAGGATGAATGGCAGGCACGACGTAGGTAACATTGCCCATGTCAGTGCTGTAGCAATCTTGTTCGTATTTTTGCTGTACGGGCGTTGAGAACTGGACCCCAAGCCTCTGCATCTGCTCAACATAACTGTCAGCAAGAGGCAAGTTTTGGCGGATGTTCCAGTATGCCGGCATCCAGTCCATCTTGACACTACAGCCGGTAGCCAAAGCTGCTGCTTCGACACAGTTGATGAATTTCTGCTTCAGAGTTTTGTATCGCTCTAAGCTTGCAGAGCGCACGCAATATTTCGCCTTTGCGTATGCCGGTATCACTCCCGACCGTTGTCCAGCTTCCAGAACAACACCGCGCACACGGTCGGTTGGCATTATCTGCTGTCTGAGTAACCCAATGCTTGCTTGCAATAACGTCACAGCATCGAGCGCGTTGACGCCATCCCAGGGGCTCACCATCGCATGGGCAGCCTTTCCAAAGTACTCAATCGTGAGCTCAGAGCCACACATGCTAGATGCATATGCATTGTTCTGATTCCTGCCCAAGCAAGTCAGACCTTTCGGATAGCCTTCTGTGGGAATCAGTCGACTTACATTGGATGCACCATCATGCAGCAGAATATTCCACCGTATGCACCAGCACGGATCATTTTGATCTTTCCGCCTCCGCCTTCCTCAGCTGGTGTCCCTAATGCAACAACTTTACCTTTGATCTTGCCCATCTGAATGGCTTTTGCGGTGCCCAAAACTGCGGCAAGCCCGGCCGTGGCAATCAAGTTATGGCCACACGCATGTCCTATGACCTCCAAGGCATCGTATCTTCAAGACGTTGTTAGTGAAGCTAAACGGAATGGACTGTCATCAACTTACTCAAGATTAATTGCTATGCTTCGACCACCTTCAGATCCATAAGAAGCCTCGAAAGCAGTGGGCAATCCGAAAGCTGATCGCTGGACGATGAACCCTCGTGATTCCAAGAAATCTGTCAGGATCGAATGTGCATGATGTTCTTGGTACAGAGTTTCAGGATGCGAATGAAGCTGCGAAACTCGTCAGCATACGTACATGTGTGAAACGCAATGCAGGAGTACGTACGTCAAGATTGATTGCCCTTAGGTCTCTATCCGCCGCTCGAATGGCATTGTCTGATATATCCTGCAATGATCGGAGATCCATCATGATTGTCTCAAGGTGCTGCCAGTCCGTAAAGTTACGGCAACCTCTTGGATGTCAGTGAACCTATATACTTGTATCGTCCCATCTAGCATACCTGGTTCTCCGGCGAATCTGCCCCTCGGCGAAAAGCNTCCGATATCTACTTCGCCGCTACCGTGGCCAACTCCCTCCAGCCTACTTCTATACTTAGCCAAAAACAATCATAGAAACCATTCAATGTGTAGGTTTCCTGGCTTGGCAGAAGCACCTTTGTAGTTCGACTGCTGATATGAACTCTCATGGTTTGTCCTTAAATACATTTCGTCAAAAATAGTCTAATTTTGCGAGCGTCCACTATAACGATGAATACCAGACATAACTCTTCACTGCTCCCCAACCAACACGCTATACCCAAGACCGCCTTCGGCTACGACTCACAATCCTCTAATTATCTAGTATACATAAACGAACTCTGGGTTATCAATGTCCGTTAGATTCTGAAATTCAAGTCCGACTGACCCGCTGTCGTCTCCGTCAAGGAAATTCATGCGCGCACTCAGGCGTCGCTTGTTCTGCAATTGAAGGTAGTAGCGCAAGACCACACAACAGACTATCAGTATTGCGAAGGAAACCAAGCAAGATCCAATTCCAAGACCTGCGATCTCTGTCAGTATTGCTGGACGGAACGGGATGGTAGATAGGTCGAAACTGACCGTAGCGAGGCTTTTGAGATGGTTTGAAAAATTGCGGCCCAATGATACTTTGAAAGATTAGCCTTCTGGAACAATGGATAGAATGTGTCCTTCAATGCTCACTTGCCGGCGCTGTATCCAATCAGCAAAAGAGCATTGGTGACAACCTTCTTCGTGTGTCCAGCAACGTTTGCAGATGCCATTCCAAGGAGTAAAATATAGCCCGTGGGGAATGCATACATCTAGAACGATAGAATCAGTGAGCAGTTCATGGAAACAACACGAATGTGGATATTACCAAATAATAACCAGCAAGCAAGGCGCCCTTGTTGTGGTAAGGCGCAGCATAAACCATAATCGAGCCAACGAGCGCGATCAACAGGGCACCAGTCATGCACCATGTCCTAGTGTTCGAGGTTTTCAAACAGAAGAATGTGATTGCCAGCATGACTACAAATTCCAAAGCACCTGCTGGCATGCCGAGCTGAGAGACCGTTAGTAGAAATCCACGAGAGCTTGGGCGGACACTGTACAACTTACCAAGGTTGTCCGTAGTACACTGAAGTCAAAATCCTCGATCACCAAACTACCAAACTATGATAGACAGATATCAGTAAGCAATTTAGACAGACAACGGACTTTATCAGACATACCGTAGCGATGGAGTTAGGCACGTTCCACACCAAAGCCATAAGCGCAAACAACCAGGTCTTGGGATCGGTAATTGCTTCCTTGAACTGATCCTTGCGAAATTTGCTGTTGTGAATACCTGTGTGATTTCCTCGGACCATCTCAATGGAAGCTCTCTTCTCCTGGTCGTCGAGGAACCAAGCCGCTCCCTGGTGATCAGGTAGGGCGAACCAAAGTATGACTGACCAAATGACAGACAAAGCACCAGTCACGATGAACATCCACTTCCACGACGCGATGCCGACATGTATGTGACCGAGGCCAAAAGCCAGAATGCCTCCAACAATGGATGCAATGCCGTTGAACGAAAACCAGATGCCCATTCGTAGGGGTTGATCTTTGCGATCATACCATGCGGCACTGATCAACATGAATGCTGGTGTAACGCTACGGGCAATATGTGAGCCTTGTAATTTTATGACATCTCGAGAGAGTGAAGACGTACACTGCTTCTGCCACACCAAGGAAGAATCGAACGGCCATGAGACCAGCCCAGTCGCTACAGACGACATGCATGAAAAGTACGAACCCCCAAACAAACCTTAAGCTTTGTCAGTTCTCAGACGACTGTCAATGGTCTGGAATTACTTACACACTTGCCGCAAGGCACTTTGCCGCTTGAAACTTTTGTAATAGATGTGCAGCGACAGGCTGCATCGCCAGGTAACCTTCTAGACTCAGCTTATTGTGACTTTCTCCTACTCGTGCTATCACATACCGAAGTAGAAAATGCTAGCAAGCCAGGAATATTCGGTGCCGTGCAGGTGCTTTGGTATGTCAACATGAAATCCGTGCAGTTTGAGTTGAAATGGTGAACTCGTACTGTGTCTTTAGCAATGCCAAAAATTGCAGCGTAGCTCAACGTGGACTTGTCGAGAAATTGAAGCATTGTAGTTATCCTGGTTCGTCCAATATCAGTCTCTTGCAAATCTAGGGTGTGACCTCGCTCATGTCAACAATATCAGTTTACATACGCAAGGAGCGGCAGAATGTAGAGGTCGATTTTGTTGCGAGCTCTTCGCATTGCGGCCCCGTCTATTGCAACAGGTGACATGTTGGCGATGATACCAATAGCAATATCTGCACCATCGTGCTCAATCGCTGGTTTCAACGGCGTTTCCGTCGTCATGCTGTTGGACTTGAGCGGCATCGTTGTGATTGGCGTCTCTGTAGCCATTAGATATATAATGTGATTGAAATGTTGCCTTTTTCTGAAGTTTTGAGATCCGGCGAAAGCAGGTCTTTGGTGACCATGCCGACGCTGTTTATATCTATTACTCCCTGATAAGTCATTCCCAGACAGTAGTCCTACGGTTGATAAGGAATCCCATCGTCACTGTTGATCCCTACATTCCCGAGGCTGTTGGCCGGAAGGATCGCGCCGGCGATAGATAGCCGAAGGTTCGCTCAACTCCCTTCGGCGTAAAATCTCCGTTGCTACTGTTGGGTACCCGCAACTCTGCAGATCCATGTCAAAACTCTCTAGATATAGAAAGCCTCTTATAAGACGAGATCAATTGTGTCTTACGATAAGATCACTTGTCCCAGCATCTCACCTTTCCACTGCTCAATTCACGTTTATCAAGATGGCTATCGCAAAGGATCGCCAAGTGCTACTTACGCCCGCCGCTTCCAAGCTTAAAGTCTCGGCTACTCTCGAGATCAACGAGCTTGTCAAGGAAGAACAAAGCAAGGGCCGATACGTATCTCATCTAGGTTTTGGTGAAGCGCAGTTTCCACTGCCAGAGATCGTTTTAGAGGCACACAAGAGTGCGAGTGCTTGCACAAGCTATCTACCAGTCGCCGGATTAGCAGTACTCAGAGAGGTATGTGTCCACTTTTGCAAACATAGAATCACGCCTCTCATTACAACATATTCCAAGTACTAATGAAGTGATTAGTCTATTGCCAGATTCCAATCCAGAAGGCTGGGTTGCCACATTGACGCACAGCAAGTTGTGGTTGGCCCAGGCTCAAAGCCACTTCTGTTTGCATTATTCGACATCCTCGAAGGTGATGTTCTTCTTCCACGGCCTTCCTGGGTCAGTTATGAACCGCAAGTACAGCAAGCTGGCAAACGTCTTTTCTGGTTAGAGACGGATCTAAATGATCGACACAGCCTCGAAGGTGAGCCTCCCATTTCCCGAATCTCCTCATCTGTGAGACAGCGCATGATCACCGTCCATGAATATTGCCTGACCTGGTATTTAGAGTCATCGTTAGAATCAGCACTGGCGTCAGCGCAGTCTCAGGGCGGTAACCCGCGCATCATGCTGATCAATTCCCCGTCTAATCCGACTGGACAAGCATTTACCAGAGAAGCTCTGGAAGTAATTACCTCATTCTGCAGACGGAACGACATTACCTTGATCAGCGACGAAATCTACTCGGATATATCTTTCTCTGACAAATACGGGATGAGTGCCTGTGCTGGACAGGAATTCATCAGCTCCCAAACGATCATGACTGGTGGATTGTCTAAGGTAATGTGAAGTTGAACCATGGTGATTGTCGTCGAAAACTGACAAGTCTCTCAGACATACTCAGCTGGAGGCTGGCGCATTGGATTTTGCATACTGCCCGCGAATTCATTCGGCGAGACCATCAAGAAGACTATTCTGGCATACGCCTCGGAATGCTGGTCGGCTGCTTCTGCGCCAGCTCAGACAGCGGCAGCAGTGGCGTTTGATACGACACCAGACATGGACTCCTACCGTCGCCAAGTGGCACTGGCACATAAGAGCACTACGCTCCGACTTTATCACGCTCTATTGGAATGTGGCCTTGCTGTGTCGGAGCCCAAGGGTGCCTTCTACGTCTATCCTTCGTTCTATCCATACGCCAAGCAACTCGAAAAACTTGGCATTAACACCAGCCTAGAGCTGTCGCAGTGGCTGATCAGCGAATGCGGAGTGGCCGCGCTCCCAGGCAGTGTATTTGGCGAAGATGATGCCGGTCCCACAGAAGGAAGGTATCGGTTGCGCATGGCCAGCAGTTGTCTTTATGGCCATGAGGCGCAGGACAGCAGCCGTTTCGATTTGCTCGAACCCTTTTCAACGAGTGATGCAGCACCGTCACTGCCGTTGCTGGACGAAGCAATTGCAGCTATCTGGTCGGCTGTGGAAAAGCTTAAGGCTGTGGCTAACTAAGTCCAATGGCACAGCACGAGCAAGTGAAAAGATTTGGTTTCTCTCAATAGAGCATTGTCATCTGATAGACCGTCCCAAAAACGAAAGTCGATTGCAGATCGAAGTGTCATTTTTCATCATAATTGACTGCTTGCTTGGTAGAATGACGATAAACGTACACGATCTAAGCCGTCTGAAAATGAAGCAGAGTCCCAGCATATGTTCGTATTGTCGAGACCGAAGAGATCACCTCCAAAGGTGATGAAGTTCTCCCAGTCAGTATCTGTGAAGACTTCTTCATCCATCCATGCTTCCGAAACAGATGCATTGCTTGCTTCCGGAACAGGTGTCTCACCTATCATACCAGCATTTCGATAAGTGGGTGTACTATTGATATTGTGGGCGTTGAGCATGGATATTGGCACGGCGGCGATCACTCTTAGTGTCTCATTTGCCAAATTCTCAAATCGGGCATCTAGACTTGATAGCAACTCAGAAGCCCATCGCTCATTCATGACCGCAAGACATTTTGAACATTTTCTCGTCCACTGAGGCAAATCCACAAGGAGGAAGCTTGGCTGGGCGAACGTCTCCAGGGTCCTGTGTCCTGTCCTTGCGGTAAAAAGCATAGTCAAGCCGGCAAACATGACCCCTTGGATTAGCATCCAGGACATGGGCACATTGCTCTTGCGTAAGACCTCAAAGACTAGATCCACATACTCTCCCGCACCGCGAATGCAACGTTCCATGGACGATGGCGATGGCTGTGGGCATAGAGGACTTGCACGATGCAAGACAAATGTGGTTCCATGATACAATCGCTCCCAATAACTAGACAAAGTCAATACTGGTTGGTGAATGAATCAATATCAACCCTCACCTTTCTGTATAGCCTGATTCGCTATTATGACACCTATTGGGAATGGCAGCCTTCCATTCATCTAAGGCATGTTGTAGTGATGTGAGCAGGTCTTCTTTTGATGCAGACGAACGCAAAGATGAGCTTTGTGTAGAACAATACACTTGGGATATGATGCGATCTTGTATTCGTCTGTGAGCAAAATGATGTAGCCCTGATGATGTGTCAGCAGTATTTGCCGGAAACTTTGCAGTGATGTGAGTTTCTGAAATGGAGGGAGGTCGTCCAAGGTTATAAGCAAGTGTTATCTCGATGGCATAGGCAGACCAAAATACACGCCTTGCATCATCGTCCTGTTCTGATGTGTGTTGGGCACTGCCACACGAGGAGTGCAGTCCAAGTTCGATGCACATCTGAAAATATAATTAGCAGAAAGGTGGAGGCACGAAGTTTCGCAAGCGTACCCTTATAGCCAATCCCGCGAGTTGCCATTGACTGGTAGCAAGGGGGATATAAGAGCTGTAGATGGACACCAATATGATGACCCGTACGAGAGACAAACACGGCTGCATGTGGCTAGCATGATTGTCCAGCACGTCTAGTGCTCTCTGAAACAGCGTAGCATTCTGCAGATCTTCTGTCAGTGGTGGTGGATATCCTTCGAGCCTGGATTGTAGGCGAGTTTGTTTGGCTGTCTCGGCATAAGTCACCGACCCAAGTGCCAGTACCAGATAGAAGGTCGACAAGTCATAGATATCTTCCGGCTTGTAATGGCTCTGACCATTCGAAGAATCCTGCAGACCAATGCACCGTTCGATGACACCGTTCAGGTAATCCAAACGAAGCAATGGATATACTGGGTGCACCCAAATCTCATAAGACCGAGCGAGATGTCTAATGTAAGTCAAGGGAACGGGTGACTGGTTCGCTCGCCATTGAGCTCTTCCAGTGTTGCGCCACGGTGTGGCTGAGCGTGATTGCTCGGATGAAGAGCTATTCTCGTTGTGCGGAGGAAGTGATGAGCGTGCCAGTGACAATGCATAAGTCATGAAGAATGTTCCACTCGATGGGCCCAAATAACGGGCTTCACCAGTTGCGTTCAGTGCCAACAGACTGACATCGGCGTTATGCTCCGCCGGGGACGTATCACAGATAGGCACATCCGAAACAGGAATGAGCGGGTCTCGGGTGCCAATGTCCGCGTTGGTCACCGGCTGAGCTTCATGTTCTATGCGTGACGGCGTGAGAAGTGTCCCAGTCGATACAGAGCTGCAGTCGATGTCGTTCAAACGGCGAATTTCACTCTCCAACCATTGTATTCGAGCTTTAGCCAGGTCTAGTGCCCTTGTCAAAGTGAGCTTTTCAGGTCAAGCGGATACTGGATCATAAAGCCAACATACACCAGCTTCTCGCTGTGTCGGACCCTCACATGGGGCTCACACAGTGCGTTTAGACGCGTACATTGGCGACAATTAGGTGCTCCAGTGCACTGTGACAGAAATCAACGGCCGCCCTCAACATATGATCTTGCGCACGAACCTTGATCTTTTTCCGATGACACCTGATACATGCCCGAGACGATTGGCTGGACATCGATGAGATTAACTTGCTTACCATTTGATGCGGAAGACTGAGACTACGGCGACACGGCGTTCTTTATGCTTTGGCCGTAGGCAACGCCTATCTGTCCCGGCGAAAATCGCCGAGCCGGGGGAAGATTACATAAGGGGTTGCAGATAACGAAATACTACAGAATGGGTTGTCATCGCTCAAGCTTGTACGGCGAGAGATAGGAATCTCATGGTGCTGTGAACCGCATCGTTTTGGAAGAAAACATCATCCGCGTAAACACGTTCTCTCAATGGGCTCCATTGGTGAAATTCCAGGCTGGCAGCAAATAGCTGCGAAGAAGCGGGCCAGCCAAGCCGAAGTAATCGCAAATAGTCTTGATAACATCAAGAATCTCGACACCGCATCATCAGAGCTCCTTCTAGATTCCATTGCCGATGTCAAAGACATCCAAGCCCATTTCCTTGACGGGACACTAACGGCAGAACATGTTGCTGTTATATACATTCGACGGTCAGTAGATCAATCCTGATGGGCAGCACTAGCGTTGATGACTGAAACGATCCTTCTAGAGCCACTCAGGCGCATAGACAGGTGAGGCCGTCAAGGCTTAACGATTTCGAGGAGCATCAACTCACGCTCTGCAGACAAATTGTTTGACAGAGATACTCTTTTCGGATGCAATCCTTCGTGCACGCGAGCTGGACGATTTCTGCAGAGAGCATAAGCGACTTATTGGACCGCTCCATGGCTTGCCAGTATCGATCAAGGACCAATTTAACGTGAAGCACTATGACACCACTCTAGGCTACGTGGGACGTTCTTTCCATGAAGTGACCAAAGATGCTACACTCGTTACGATTCTCAAAGGCTTAGGAGCGATCATTGTAGCGAAGACGAATCTTCCCCAGAGCATACTGGTTAGTCACATTCAATATTTCGTTTGACGGTTCGTTTCAATAACCAAAGATGTGCGCAGTGGGGTGAGACTGATAATCCGCTTTGGGGTCTAACGACGCACCCTCTTAACTCTGCTTTGACCCCTGGGGGAAGCACTGGAGGCGAAGCAGCTTTACTTGCAATGAACGCTAGTCTTTGTGGTTGGGGTACTGATATAGGTGGTTCCATACGAGGCCCAAGTCACTTCTGTGGGCTATTTGGCCTGAAGCCTTCAAGCTCACGAATGCCGTACGCTGGCGCCTTGGTGTCACAAGAAGGCCAAGCCAACGTACCCTCTTCCGCAGGTCCAATGGCCCCAACTCTGTCGAGCTTGACGACCTTCACAAAAGCCGTCATCGATGCCAGGCCCTGGAAGTATGATCCGAATGTCACACCTTTGCCATGGCGGGAAGATATATTCCAGAATGTGCAGTCGAGACGTTTGACTATTGGAGCCATTCTCGACGATGGCATTGTTGAGCCGCATGCAGAAATTGTGGAAGCAGTCAAACAGGCGTTGGCACTCTTCGAGCGTGCTGGGCACCGCATAGTCCAATGGTCGACATCCGAGCACTCTCATTGCATCGACATCATGGATCGGTTCTATCGTGCGGATGGAGGCATGGACATAAAGACTGAGTTGGATGTTGCTGGCGAGCCTGCGATACCTCACGTGGACGCCCTTATCAACGCCAACATCCCTCTAACGGTCTATGAGTATTGGCAATTGAACAAACAAAAGACCGCTGTTCAACAAGCTTACAATGACAAATGGAATCTGACCGGCGCTGGCGAGAATGAGGAGAGGCTTCAAGATTCGGACGAGAACGTTGTCGATGTTATCATCAGCCCAGTGATACCTCACACCGCGGTACCTCATCGTTCATGCAAGTGGACAGGATACACCAAGGTCTGGAACTTTTTAGATTATACCGCAATGTCCTATCCATTCACGACGTTCAAGCATAGCAAGACAGAGAGTCCCCCGAGTTCGGGAGACGACCCAACATGCAATGCCACCTCAAACAACGATCACGAAACCTCGGCGTTAGCGCAGGAAGAGGAGAAGAAACAAGAGCCTCGCAATGAGTACGATCGCTGGAACAAAAGTCTTTACAATCCCGTTCTTATGGAAGGCTTACCCATTGGGATTCAAATAATCGGTCGCAGGTTTGAAGAAGAAAAGGTCCTTGGTGCTGCACACGTGCTCGAAAAATTACAGGCCAACTCGAAGTACTAGAGCTGAATGTATAAGAGGCCTGGCGGCAATCGCCGTAAAATGGGGCAGAGTTCAACTCAGGAAAGCCTAGTCTACGAACGTGTTCCACAGGCGATGACGAAAGGGCGAACAGGATTTTCTCGGGTTGCAACTACCTGCGACACAGGAAGCTGCTATGCATGATCTAAATGATCCGCACGACATAGCGAAGCAGAGTGCAATCTTTGCTACGGGACTTTTGTATGGTTTATAGAAGGAACATTCCATAGATATAGACTTTCGTGCTAGAAGAATGGCGTGGAATCTTCAATTGATATACACTGTCGGTCAATCATTGCCAATACAAATGCAGTGCCAGTTCCACATCATGTACACATTGTGAGCAGTACGACACTGCCTCAGCCTTGGTAGTGACCCCATGGCAGCGAGCATGGTATTCCCGGTATGGTATTTCTGTATTGCTTACATGGAACGCCGTTGATTACCATACTTCTCGGAAGCAGACTCTCGTTTTGTATAACTATACGGGATGCTACGAAGAGGTTTGTTAAAGCTGCAAATCACCACAACGCCCGCTTACTGCACCTACCTAGTGGATTGCTTATTTCGCCTTGGTCATGTCGATGGCTAATGATCAAGACTGATGGTAAAGGTATGAAGCGCCGACGGCGATTCGTGTCGCCTCGTTGCAGGAGATTTCATGCCCTCATTCGAGGGTTTCAATTTACCCTCTTTGAGCATGGCAAACACCATTTGAGAGTATGGACTCCATCGACACAGATGCCAGGTCACGTTACAAGCATTGCATCATGACAATGCTCTCATTCAACCCTTTTTGACAGATCGACTCTGACTTGCTTCGCGACTACCAATGCTTTTCTCATCCAACCTCATGGATAACGGAGACCGTGATCTTGAGTCTTTCCCATCAATCACGCTTTTGAGAATATCGTTCCCGACGTGGCCTAACTTGCCGAGTTGTGCTACCAAGGCCGTATGCTCCTTCTGCAGTTCGCCTATGTGACTTGTCAATGCTTCGTTCTCTCGCCGCGCTAGATCCAGCTGGTCACGGAAGTCGTCGCGCTCACGGGTGATCTTTGAAATGTTATCGCGCTCGGTCTTCTTTTGTAGTCGTTTTTCCGCCCTTTTCTCTTCCTTGGCCTTCTTCTTTTCGAGCTTCTCAACTTCCTTGCGGTGTCTTTCCTCACTCTTCTTGACCTGGGCCTCATACCTCTCCTTGGCCTTGTCCTGTTCAGCAGATTCTCGTTCCTGAGCTTCTCTCACTTTGGCTGCCTCATGCTGTCGTTTCTTCTCGTACTTTTCATCGAGCTTGATTCGTTGTTGTGATAGTTTCAGTACTTCTTTCTCGTGTTGGTTGAGTTTCCGTCCTCCTGTTAACCGCTGGACGTCACCAGACGAAGCCTGTGAGGGAAGACTGTCAAAGCTGTCCATTGAATGCTTGCGTGCACCGCCCGTATGACCTGTCGCAGCCCGATGTATCTCCTCAGCCGACATGAACGACCGAATACTGGAAGAATCGGAAGAATCGGAAGAAGAAGATTCGTCAGGCTGGTGATGTTCCGTCAGGTGATGAACGGCATTGGAAACTGTGGCGGGTGCAAAGGCCTCAATCCCAGCACCGATGTAGCCACCAACACTAGCAAGAATTCCACCTGAAGATGCCACACCATCTGGGTTTGCCGTCGCAGAGGTAGATTTGTGAGGTTGGTGTGTAGTTGTCTTCGACTGTGATACGCCATCCTGAAGCAGGACTTTGTCTGACGTACCATCAGCGGTCTCCTTCGTGTTGACCTCTGACAAGGCACGTTGTAATTCATGGTCGTCAGCGGGTGGTACGATCTCGTCCTTACTGCAGGCCCAGTCCAAGAATTTGTGCACATCTATGAGCATTTGTCCAGGTGTGCCACGCTCCACCAGAAACCTCGGAATACCACCACCAGGATCTGACCGTGTGATCATGATCCACTCGACAGGATTGAGCTCTGGATCGCCGGTCTGCCCTGCTTCGGCCCTTTCCGTTTTGCCTAAAGCATGATCATCCATGGAATCGCTCGCCGTCGTAGCACCTCGCTGTCTGGTCGTTGTGTGATTGTCGTCTTCGTTGTGGATTAGATTTGGTGTCGATTGTGAAACGTCTTTGGCGGTATGAAGTGAGATCTCTCTGATGAGCTCAACCGACTCGTACTGGCCCCGGATTAAGCCGCTCCTCGGTGGTGCATCAGGATGCCTGACTGGTTTCGAAACAACCATGAAATGTCTTGGTACTTGGGTCACGCCATCGCTCAACTCGGCCGCGCTCTTGTGCGTCAAAGCATTCTCACTGGTAACGAATAGCGTGAGGAAGTCTCTGGGAGTGGTCGGCCCGGGGAACGAAGAGCTCAGCTCGTATACCTCCACAGTGCCAGTGCCTGAAACCTCCTCGTGAACCAGCCTTCTGTCCGCCCCTATACCTCTAATGTTTCCAGCCCCTGGCCCTCCTTGCACAGCCAGGGCTTCTGGAAACTCCCTCTTCATCGCAGCGCAGAACTTGGTAAAGCCGAGGCCTTCATGAACACTCCTCCTGGCAAACCACGCGCCGTGGCGGTCATGCCCGGCCATTTTGTAGACGGCCACATTGAGAGGGTTCTGGCTATGGCTGAATTTCATCGGCTTGCCCCAGTTGCTATGTAGTTTTTCATGCGCAGCGTCTGGCGGGTATGGCCTGGCGCTCGAGGCGACCATGTCCTTGTGTGATTTGGCGGCATTGGGTGTGGATTCTGCCGGTTTGGAGGAGGCGAAAGGGGTTCCATTGGGAGGTGGGGGTACTGAGTTGCAGATCAGCTCGCCGGCATGGAAGCAGTCGGTGATGTACTTGGCGAGATTGTCGTGCGGAACATCCGCATAGTCGGTGGGGCTCAGAAACTCGAGCGCTTCTTGGAGATCGGACATTGTGGTCGACAGCAACGGGCAACACGAGCCCTGTAATAGGTCGATGAGCTTCCTAGGGGTAGAGCAGGGGTTATTATAGCCAAACTGCCCGGCAATGTTCCAGACGGTGCAAGTCTTCTATGTAATCGAAAGCATTGCTAGCTAATTGGATTTACTAAGCGCACGCACCGAACCATGCAGCCAGCAGCCTCATCTGCAGAAGTTCGAGAGGCTTTCAGCTATGCAAGTGGTGGGCGAGAGCGGATGCTGGGAGCTTCAGAGCAGTCTACCTGAGTATTGCTTTCCATATCTGCTCGTACGAGTGAAGTCCTGCTTTGTGTTTACCTACTCAAGTGATGGTGATGTCAGGTGGCTGATGCTCCACCTCCACTATCAACGTCAGGCCAATTCCTACCCACTTATTCATCTGTTTATTAACCGCTTTGAGCATCGATACATCCGCCGCTGGCCGCTTTGGTCGATTATCGGGCTGAACTGGAATGTGTAAGATCTCACGTAACTGCGCTTCGCCGCGTACAATACACCTGCTGTTGGTCTGGTCTTTCAAAACATAGATCTGACCATCATATAGATACCATAACCGTAATACATCATGAGCCCTCGAAATTCCGTGCAAATCTGCAGTGCAATCGCATCGAATGTCTCAGCAACAAAAACATAAGGTACACGGCTCACGTGCGATCAAAGCTACAGTATCTCCGCTATCCGCTATCAGCGACTCTGGGGCTAGTCAGCTGGGGAATCATCATGCCATACGTGAATCAGATCCTCACAAACATACACAGACGGTGCAGAACAGGCTTCTCCTAGAATGTCAGAAGAGAAGTCCTTCGCTAGGGGACCAGTCGTTCCATTGCGCTTGGCCTCAGCTTTCAATCGCTATGTTGGTACCATGTAACCATCTATTGGGCTTGCCTCACACTCTCCGCCCTCTACCACTGGCCGCGTGTCCGGAAGTTCGGAAAGGGTAAAACAAAACTGCATTTGAGAACTTTCCTATTTATTGGGTATAAGGTCGGCATGGTGAGGAAAGACATGATGGCGATGGCCTTCTGGCTACCGGATATTCCGGCTGAGGTGTCGTCACAACTAAATACACGCAGGACGGTTGACATCACCAGGTGCTACCTTCAATAGCCCTGATCTTGAAGTGCTGAACAGAGCCTAGAGTACAGTACAAACAACGCTTGTGCATCTGCCAACGCTCGCTCCAGGCTGGTTTTAGTCAGTACAAAGCAGGTGCAAATGCCGCTAGTTTTCAAAATGGGTCCAGTGTAGAAGGCTTCTGGAGCTGCAATAGAGGTTCCGTCTATGCCATGGCAGATGCTTGCACAGCGAAAAGGGGGATGTTGGCCCGTGGCGGCATCATGAAGAGACTGCAACCAGGCTGGCTCATCATGGTTGACTGCCTGTGAGCTTGAAATCATTAGAATCGATCCCCAACACGATCGCATCGAGATCGATCAAAGGTGTTATTGCCACCAGCACAAAATCAAGCCGAGGACAGCCGTTGGAGAACCATGATGGGCCAGTCTTGCTTTGACGGTTGTATGGCCTCGCTTGGTTCAGTGGTCGTTTGTCGTTTCTGGGATGTGGGTTTCTGGTGACAGGTACCACGCAGGCAATATCAACAGGGACTCCATATTTCAGACGATGGATGCGTATCCCTTTGGATAGATGTTGGTGATGGATGGGATGGACAACACAGAGCTGACGGGATAAGCCCGGGCACGCCTAGCTAGTAAGCAAGAGATATGTGACAGCTGATAGGCGGAAGCTTCTCCGGGACACTCGATTGGCCGCACTAGCTGGCTGCCCAAGCGTGTACGGTTCCCGTCTAGAAAGGCTCTGGAAAGGGCGAGTCCTACACGTGAAGGAGCCCATCGGTAATTGCTATATTTGGCCTCAACTGCATTCGTTGGGGCCATTGGCGAGGGGGATGGATATCATTGTGGAGATTGGCAGTCTTCCATGAGGCTCTTCACTACTGCTACCTCTACTGTGTCTACCTATGTGGCGTCAGCGCTGACGACCCACGATTATTAATCACCAACAGCCATTCTTCATCCGGCCAACTTGCGCCGCCCTCTGGCTACAGCAACATCTGCCCTTGTTTCTCCTTCCATGCCTATCTTCGCCGGTAGGCAATACCTAACAGGCGGCTCTATCTTTCCAGCAATACCGCGATGTGACGCTATACATATACCGAGGTAGCGACCACGGACGGGACAAGCTGTGCCTCGCTGTGAAACGCCACCATTCTCTAGCGGGAGGAGAAGAAATGGGCCGTATTCCGCGGGCAGTATCTGCGACCGATCGTGCTGCTGGCGTGTGATTGTGATTGTGATTGCAAGCTGCCTAGGGCTGGCAGTGCCCTGGCATCTTGTAATCTGCAGTAGCGTCGGCGCATGGCTATCGATCGTGCAATCGTAACTTGTGCGACTTGAAATAGTATGGTCCGGCTGGAGCATCGGTCTCTGCCGATGCTCGAGATCAGTTCTGGTGTCAACCGCCAATGATCTCATCCACCATGGTCTCTGTGATGACAGGCCCACCCTTCAGGACCGCATCAAGACTCTGAGCAGGATTGGGTAGCATGCCCTTCTCACATGCAGCGGGTAACTGATCCCAGCATCGCTTAAGCATCTCAGACATGAATTGCTCTTCTTGTAGCTCAAGGTGCTGTTGTAGTTTCTTTTGCCTTCGCGCCATACGGCTACGTTTCACCCTCATGCCATTGGTAGTGCCGCCCAACGGTGCGAGGACGGGACTTGCAGGTAGCGACGTCTCTGGCGAAGAAGGATCCAAAGGTGAGGAAGGTGTGCTCAAGATCTCGTCCAACTCCAGGCACTGGTGGATAAGACCCTCGACACCGTTTCTCGTCGAAGTGGCCTTGGGCATCACGGTCTCGAGATAGTCAGGGCCCCACAGAGGGTCCTGCTCGAGTGCCATCTGCAAGCTGCCGGCGAAAAACATAAAGCTCGGAAGAGTGGGACCCTCAAGGGTGAAAGGGTAGTGAACGTCGCTCAGTAGGCAGGCGGCGTACAGCAGCCTGATAGTGAATTCGGAATCGAGAGAGTGGTCGACTACACAAGCCGGGCAGCCTTTGCTGTGGGCCCAATCGCGTTCGTTCTCGAAAAAGCATTGGAGCCAAATGAATGCACCACGAGCTTCTCCAATAAAGGCGAACTCCAACTCCTCCACCCGGGTGGCTCTGGTGGCCTGGGCGGCAATGTCAACAGCTCGATCGTACAGCTCGACTATCGGGACGAGCAAGGCGTGTAGGACATCGCGGATGATCAACCAACGATCGAGGTTCTCCAGGTGTGCTGGTGTGTGCTCGTCGCAAAGGCTAGAATCAATTAGCATCCAGACCATCAAGTAGGTAAGATCATTGTTCGAAGGCAGGACTCACTCGTAGTTGTAATGCTGCGCGAGGTGATGCCTGAGGATCATGAACCCGTCAGACTGGGATAGCATCTCGACATCCTCAGGCGCCAGGAAGAATGGCGAGGCAGTAACACAAGGCATGCTGGTGGATTCCTCGGTAGAGGTAGGAATCATGTTGGCGACGGTGGGAGCATCAACAGCTTCGATCGAAAGCGAGAGGCATAAGTTCGCGAGCGGTTGGCGAAGACGTTATATTGATAAGAATCTTTCGAGGCGAAGATACACCGGGAGTGCTGCTTTGTAGAGTACCGTACTGAAGCAGAGTTAGGTACGGTACAGTATTGCAGGCCACTAGCTATGTATGTACTGTACTGTACTGTGTATCTGCCGGGCGTTTGCAGGAGCAACAATTTTATGGGGCTGCCCGGAGGAGGGGAGCAGAACAGGTCAGCTGCGACCTCCGCAGGTTAGTATAGTACAAGCATAGTACAGCGAAAGAATACCTCTGCCCCAATTCCACCTGGCACCCTTGCCTGCCGCAGATATGCCGCCCTGGCTACTCCCTCCCTGTCTGCCGCCGAACAAGGATACCCAGATCATGTCATGGGGGAGAAGCAGTCGATCAGCCTCGCCCGCTGTAACCTTGCTCACCTCCTACCACACCTCCTACTACACCTCCTACTACACCACAGCCTGCCATCTTGTCCCGTCCTGGTTAGGTTTCGGGTGGCGTTGTTGCAGTAATGCATGAGGCTGCTGTCATCGCTATCATCTACCGTCGAGCGGAAGCACGACAGAGTCGCAGTTCCTGTCGTGGTGGTGAGAGCATTCCAGGGGCAGGCCGGGCGCGGCTCTACAAAGCCCTTTTCACTCGTGCTGACCTCCAACGGTTGAAAACGGCAATGGATGATCTCCGGGAGCGACGGTGGTGTCTGCCGTGTGTACTGTACAGCGCAGTACAGCGCAGTACAGTATCTGTTCTCGAAGGCGCGAAGAATCGGACGAGAATGAAGCGAGCAATCGTAGGTTACTAAGGTAAGGTAGGTACTGTACTGTAATCTACAGTACCTCCTAGGGACCCTCTCCCATCCCAGCCTAGACGAGACGGAACGGCCAGGTACTGTATGGACACGCACGCAGGGACGGAGACGGCCGTCATTTCCCCATTAAGAATAGTGACTGGGCTGGATCAGCGTTTCTCGGTCAGCTTCGGACGGTCAGCTGGTCTTGCACTGCCAGACATCTGTAAGAGGTCGGTCTACAAGGGAAGTGTGGTATTTCACACCTGCGTAGGCATGGTGTACGCTGTAGAACCACCCGACAACAAGACCGGTATGATGGCATGTCTGAGGAGGCATCTACGACTTGGCGGTGGCCAAGACGATTGCATTTGGCCGCCTCTGGGCGTGTAGTATTGCCGAACCCGCCACCAAGACAGTCATGACAGAGACGAGAGGACGCGCAATCACAATGCGATTGCCGTATCAGGCGGTGTCCCTCCCCACTCCCCACTGCATCTGCTTCTCCTCCCACCTCGCTCTTCTCCCCACCGTGCTGCATTTCTGAGAGATGAGTTGAAAATCTCCAGACCCGTTCTCCACTGCCGACTCCATCACCTCATCCACCTCTTCGCTCGCCCCATTTTCTCACCCCATGGGTTCTCTCCATCTCGCCACGACAGGCAGGTAATATCACTTGCCCAGAGAATCGCCCTCCGCCCACCATCCCAGCCAGCCAACCAGCCACGACCTACAGACCCACATCCCGCAGAGCCTCAGGNTCCAACGTGGCTGCGTGTCTTGTTCCAGAACAGTTAGTCGTACCCCAATATTCGCGAATCAAGACTCTCATATACGCACGCCCTTCCCTCCCCCGCGGCACAGTCGTGATGGGGAATCTTCGTTCGCACTGTAATAAGTATGGCCATCTCCAGAGGGGCAACGTCTGGGGGCTGTTGTAGCGTAGGTACCTCATAGGGTAGGGTAGAGTGGGCCCTCTGTGGTCCTGCATGTGCCGCACTTCAGACGTACGGTGGATGATGACTGTAATGTGCTTGCACTTTTAGCTGGGGACATGATGGGGAAGAAAATACTTGTCTGACTGCCTGAACCGCCTCGTTCTCTGACCGTCCAAGGTACAGAGGAGCTGGCCTCAACAGGCAACCGTGCAGTATGCTAGCTCTCAATAGAGCTTCCTCGCCGAGTGCAAAAAATGACCGATGTTATTTGATTGGATGTGTCTTATTGAAGACGCGAGTGTGGTGGCGAATAGAGGGATTAATCTTCGTACAGGCCAAGCACGCAAGTTACGGGTTCATTTCATGCATGGACCTAGGTGGAATCCATATGTGGCACTGCCCCCTCAAAGTACCAGATGATAAACACGCTGCCGGAATGTAGAGTCCATCATACAGCGTAGTGCTGCCTGGACAATCCGACCGCTTCATATTAATACACGTCGCCCTGGCTCTAGAGAAGTCATGTCATGCTCTGCGGTTCCAATGATCCATCAGACCGATTCCCCGGCATTTGCATGCTTTTCCTGTACGCATGTCATTTCCTTCGTGAGCGCAAGCCTTTCGAAATCAACCGCAAGTCCCTCAGCATTGCCACTGTTGTTCACTTTGCTGGTGTGACTCAAGTCCATATACACGCGTAAGTTACGAGTGTCCCGGACGTCTTCACGTCCCTTGCCCTGGAAAAGCTGCCTAAGCAGGTCGCGTGATTTGGTTGCCGATAACTTCCCCTCCTTCATTGCCATAGTCAGAGTGGCTTTGTAACTTATTGCCGCGAAAGGATAGGCGATTGAAAGGATGCGGTAAGCCTGCAGGCAGATGAGAAAGTAGAAGCGCCACTCATTGTCAGTTGAGCTGGTGAGGACGGCGTGCGAGACGTAAATCATAGCCGGGTTCCACTACGCATGGTAGTGGGATTCCGGGTAGTGAAGTTGAAAGAGGATGAGGATCCGTTTGAGCTGGCAGACAGAAGCGTGCAACGCTTCGTCCGGGGACCAACTTAATGCACTAGAGGTGCAGTATTTGAATCCCTTTCCCACCCACGGACGCATCAGGAACATGACGAGGCAATGATAATATATGCTGTAGATTGGGGTCAGCTGTAGAGTTGGGTCATCACACTACGTAGTGTGTCCATGCTTCAGGGCTTACTGCATAGTCATCACATGGTGCGGGCTCAGGTTATTGCGAGCACAGTGACTAGGTAGGTCGGCGACCCACTCGAGGAGCTTGCTGTAAGTCGACTCCACGACATTGGGAGGTACTTCACCCAGAGCTTCACCATTAGTACAGTGAGCCAGCGCATGCTCAGCGATAACGAACAACTTGCACACCGAGGTGAATGTGCTCCCCATGTACCAAGGCAAGTGGAATCCATGTGTTCCGGGAATTGGAATCGACAAAGGCGGCTTAGGTAACGGTTTCATGTAGAAAAGAGCAGATATCCTGTCACTGTCAGATGCTCAATGTGGGAAAGGAGGGATAGAGATGACCTACGAAGTAGATGCAAAAAANCCCCAAGCAATGCCGGCTGTCCAACGTAGATTGTTGTTGTGGCAAGTAGAAGCCGTGGATGCTCCTGTATGAATGTTTCCGTGATAGAGGCCGAGCGTCTCTGCCATTTCACCGGCGCGTTGGCTGAAGTATCGAGCCTCGAGATCAAAGCCGCCAGTCGCGCCAGCATAGTCCATCAGTCTCAGCGCCGCTAGGTTTACTAACTTGTTGTCATTTGTCTCGGCTTGCCACAGCTCTCTAGCTTCTGCAAAGAGCTTCACATGCAAATCCCATGCATCGGAGTGGAGGATCTCGTATGCTTGCTGTTATCGTTTTACTCAGAGTCCCTCGTTTCCAGATCTCGTTCGATCTTACCACAGCGTGAGAAAGAAGTGCGTTTACAAGAAAGCGCGAGCAATAGTCAATCCGTTGGCATACCAAGTCGCTGACGAAAAGACCAGCGTCAAACAACGCTATGATCGAGTGTTCCGTTTGTAGATAGAGCGATATGGCTGCGGCAGCATAGTCATTCGAAATAGGAACATTGGTCCAGTATGCGATTTCCAACCCTTGAAGGCGAGGGTCGCATAATGGGTAGGACACTGAAGGGTTATTGGGATCCGAAGCATGAATGTCGAGCTTCATTCTGCTTTGCATTAGACAAGTTGATATGAGAGTTTATAATTGCATGTATTATAACTACCTGATGATCCTGTCTAGGCGTTGTGATGCTGAACGACCCAGCAGGTCTTTCGCGACAAGGTGCGGATTATCGAAAGCCAAGATTCTGGGATATGCCTTTGAATGATTCCCCAACAATTCAGCCTGCAGATCCAATCTTGCCAGGTCGGATAGGGCTCGAGGTTTTAATATCGGATAGTCAGGGAAAGTGAGCTGGCAGGATGATCTTGAACTGTCGGGATTCGAACGCTTTCTGATACCCGCTGAAACGACGTTCTCTGGTGTTGAAGTCAGATCGTTAACGAAGTCTCGTAGCTCTTGAATCTCGCTCTTCAAAGTCACGTTCTCGCGTCGTAGCGCCATCTGTCTCGTCTCTTCTGCGCTCTGGGTTGCGTAAACGCATTTGACCCCTCGCGAGCCGCATTGCTTGCACCTTGGCCTAGCCGTATCGCACTGGATATTCATTAGCTACTATTGTGCTGTCCATGCATGGGACTCGTCTCGCAATGGCATACGGCGGTCTTCCGAGCCCTACATGCGTTGCACGCCGCCCGCACGGTCGTCCTTTTCCTCACTCGCTGTGGAGCGGCAGGCCGCTTTGACAGGCCGTCGCTTGAGTCCATGTTAAGGACATCGAACTCTCGGAAGGTCAGCAGATTGGTAAGGGCAGTACTTCGATTTAGGATGCCTTATGAGGGATGTATTCAGGCTCCTTCATGTGACATTCTATCGTCAAGAGGTGGACAGGGCCCGAGTACGGAAGAAACTCAGGCGTACGGCACCTACAAGTATTACAGTACAGCAGCTTAATACGGGCTACAGAAACCGTCAAGGTCTGTCCTGGTAGACACTTGCGTAAGTGGTCTCAGAAACTGTTGTGTCGGCACGGTACAGAGCTTGAGGACAGGCGAATCTCGATCCGCAGCATCAGCAGTGCTAGCGAGTATCTGCCGCCGCCACGTCCCCTGAATTGGCCATTTGGACATCACAAACAGGTTGGCACATACTGTATCTTGGGTGACCGGCAGCGAACGTCGGGGGTGTCTCGACTTCTCAGCGTCTCGCCATTCTTGGACCGACCTAAGTTGCGCCACCCCCGCTCCAGTTGCGATCATGACACCGCTGACTGTGCTGGCTGGCTCCCTTGGCTTGGACAACATGGCCCGAAGGAAGCATAGACAGCCCAATGCTCGACACTTCTCGTGGACGACTCGACAACAGCGTGCCTCGTCTCCTACAACGAATGGCCGGCTTCCATGTGGTCCCAGCCATCCTCGCCACCTGCTTGGAGCCGTAAGGTCGGCTTTGCAAGGCGTTGCACGAATGAGTTTGCTGGACCCTTTCGGAGCATGAGTACTGGCGGTCGACCTTCAAAGTTCGAAGGTCTTATCGTCCTCTCGCCGCAGGGTAGTTACAGATTAGAACTCCGTACAGGGTTCAAGCGCCTCGTCTCCCCGTCAACTGCTCTCTACCGAGGTCCTTAGCCATGCAGTAAACCCACCGTTCCGTAAACTACGCCGTGTGCCGATTGGGCCGGGAATGCTTAGCAAAGACACCAAATCTCGCGGCATGCGCCGGCTAGAGTACCCCAGTTGTTGCGCTTCGCCATTGCAGTGAGATTGCGTTGCGGGAGCGCAACTTTCCTTCGGCCCATTCGCTTGGTAGTATCGACAGTTGCTTCACGTATCTATGAAGCAGTGAACTGCCGTGGCTTGCATCCAGCTGTAGCAACCCATTGGCCCAACGCTGAGCACCCCCACGTGAGACTTCAGCACTAGGGAATCTTGTGCCTTTTGCGGTCGAAGGCGGATCGTGTTGCTGCATGGAGAGCTGCATCATGTGAGCGTTAGCTGACCGACGCAGCCCGCACCTTCTGATTGGTGGCATCGCACTTGTTCGTCCAGAGCTTGAGAGCTGCGGTCGATCCCGAACCGCCAGGTGTAACGTCGTCTCCTTATCAACTAGACGTCACATTTCTTCTATATAAGGTATTGGGCTCAGATCTCGTAAGGAAGTACACCCGCACGTCTATTGCATGGCAGAATCTCGTGGTTTACAGGCTCCTTCTGCATCCTGCAAAGCCGCAAGGACGCAGTCACGTCGATAACATCGGGACAGCCACCATCATTCTCAGCTCTGGAGTCACGCACCCATGGATTCGTAGGTCATGGATGCACAAAAGACCGACCAAGAGCGCGGTATTGAGCCCGCCTTGCCACGACGGAATCGGCGAGCGAGAGATTGCCTGGTCCGAGAGGCTTGTCAGGCTTGCCGATCAAGAAAGAGCAAAGTCTGCCACGGCCATTCATAACAGCCCATGACCCAGTATTGACAATTCTCATTAGTGCGATGGGCTTCGCCCGTGTACTCTATGTGCAAGCAAGAGAACTCCGTGCGAGTACGAGGCTCAGCCTCAGGATGGAGAGACCCGTATACAAGCTTTCAAGCGAAAACATCATGACCTCTCTCGAGCTTTCGGAACTTACGAGCAGCTGTTTGATATGCTCAGGAATCGGGACGAACGAGATGCTGCTGCAATCGTACGCCATATCCGAAACGGCTTGAGCCCGGAGGAGATTGTTAGACTGGTGCCGGATAGAATTGTCGCTCCAGCGCTATGTACTTCATACCAAGCCACGTCCAATGTACTACTGATCAATCTTTTGCACAGTACCGGTTCTCTTCATGATGTCGTGAGGCTGGCGTTGGATTCCGCTACACGTGCCCAATTACCAGGACCACAGCATTTCAAGGCTATGTGTAACCGTGTTGTACCTCTAGCTTTCATAGAGGGAATGTTGCGAGAGAGCCCACGGCGCATTGGCAGCGGTATATCTGAACGATTACTTGGCGGTCTTGAACACTCTTCCGAAGATGTCCAGCCCAAAGTCGATTCATTGAAGGATGATTACGGCTATACTGCAAAAGAAGAAATTGACCATCATCCGCATCATGTACCGGCTGGGCCTTGGACAATAATCACTGACAGTGATGAAGCTGTGTCGCACTTGGTCTTGCTCTTTCTAGCTTGGATAAACCCAACTTGGCTCTTTGTTGAGGAAGATCTCTTTCTCAAAGGTCTGTCTCAACTGATAAATAAATGATACCTAGGCCACTCTAAACACGGGCCGGCTGCTGACTGTTGACCTGTAGACATGCGCTCGAAGAAGCCAGACTCGGAATTTTGTTCTTCATTCCTCGTCAATAGCATCTGTGCAATTGCAAGTGTAAGCCTACATATTTCCATTGGCTGGGGGGCTCCCGTTCACCAAAGAACAGTTGCAATCTGAAAACGAAATCGCCTTCATAAGTGGTGGCCCAGAAAGAATCACACGCGGGCTGCATTTCCATGAAGAAGCCGTTCGACTTTGGGCGCTTGAAAAGTGTCGTCCGACAATCACCAATATGCAAGCGCTCTGCATTTTGGCTTTGGAGTTGGTGTCCATAAATCGCCTACATGCCATCTTGTGACTGATTGTCTCTAGGTCGAATTACCGAGCGAAAGATCGGCTCGGCTTGACCCTCGTCCCGGTTGCAGCACAGCTTGACAAGCAAGTCCCGCTACACCGTCGAACGGGACAGCATATCTCCGAGCAGGACTATCAACGGGCTAGACTATCCGCTCACTGGATGGTTCATTGTACGCACATGTATGGAGACATCTTTTTCCGCAAAGGCACCATTCAAGATTTCTGACTGCAATAGAATCATGTCTCTGGCGTTTATGAGCAACGCAACAGTAGAACCTCGACGGTCTGACCTCCCAAGCATCTCCTCAGTATTTCCGGACCGAGTGACAAGTTGGGTAGGCTACCCGATAGCGAAAGAACCCGTAGCCTACAGGCCGACCCTGTACCTACAAGAACGCTGCAGTCTCGCCAAGCTGTTTGAAGAAATGCATACCCTAATCCTGACCGATAGCGAGCAAAGTAATGAGACCATTCAAGAATTTGCGGCTGCTGTAGAGGGGTTGTCAGCAAAGATGCAATATTGGTATAAGCATTTACCTGTCGAGTTGAGTTACGCATGGCCAATGAGAACAGCGGTGTGGGAGCTACAGTCCGTCTACCTTTTTCGACTCGCATTAGAGTTTTAATCTGCTGATCACCTGACACAGTGCGTCGTACCTTGCATTCTCAATGCTGCTGCGGATCGTGGCAAGAAGTCGACTGCAACACGGAGAACATCCATCTGGGGACCACCCGGAACATCGACCCTTCTCTTCGAAGAACAGCGATACGAATGGACGATTGGGATCACAACTGGCGCATGAGAACTTGTCTTGCGCCATACCCTTTGCCCACAGGGCCGCTCAGATTCTCCGCGACTTCAGGGAGAGATACGGTCTGAAGCTCACGCCAGCATGGCTCTTGCAGTTGCAAGCAGTTGCTGTGAATGTCCTTCTGCTAGATCCACAGCTCGCAGATCCAACGCCTACTTTGTACCAAGAATATCCGGACGGTCCCATCGAAAACTCACGTGTGGCATTCGACGAGGTATTTCGTTGTTTGCTCGGGACTGGAGTTCAGGTCATGATTGCTAGAGGGATCGCACGAATGACCTATCACACAGCTATGAGACAAAGAATCCCCCTGTCACGACAGACGTGGTCTCTGTTGCAGGTCATGTCTGATACAGCGTGGCGTCCGTCTGACATATCCCTAGTGAACTCTTGTTTTCCAAACTTTGCCACCATCAAAGGGCAGCAAGACAACGAGAGGATGACAGAGTTGTTGTCCAAATGGGAGTCTATCAATATTGACTGAAAGCATCTTGTCTTCCCAGGGGCATCGCAGTTGTTTGCGGATTGCGATAGAAGTAACGCCAACTCGAGCGCTGGCATTATAGATGACGGCGAACACATCAACATATCGGTCATTCGAAGCTCCTGAGGTCCAGTGCTGAGTTATAGGGACATCGTGAACCCGTCACGTGACAACCGTTGGACGACGTAGTTCCCACATACAGAGCATGGTCATACACACTACAAGCCTTTCACCACCGTTTGAGGCTTGCAGATGGATAAGGCCCGGATCCACGACAATTAGCCTTGCCTGATTAAATCCTGTTTCGCTTGCCTTGCATTTTTTTGGGGGGGTAATGGACGCTTCACTTCAACGAGCTCCAGCAGTCGGTATGTCGATAAATTGAGCTTCTCTTGTAGTGATGTGTCTTAAATGTTGCTCAATCATGCTGCGAGTGGATCTCGTTAGGGATACTTTGCCGCCCTCGCCTACAATCAGGGGCCTGGCTTGGCCGGTTTCAGAGCTTATTGTACACCACCCGACATCTTCCAGTGCGAGATTTTGCGCTCCCTACTGAAGACACTATATCACATGCAAGGAACGGAGCTTTCTCGCTAGGTAAATGCTTAGGTAGGGACCTACCTAGGTAGCTGGTAGCCGTAACGGATATGGTTTTCATAACGCCGGATGACGATGATACATTCTTGGCATCGGGGTCCGGGGCCCAGTGCACTCGTGGGGAGCTACCTGGTACCTATGCTATCCTATCTGCCCTGCCCGCCAACAAATACTTACCTGACCACCAACATCGTTCACCATCAACGCCTCTTAGGCTGTCTGCCCAACAGCCTACCTACACTTCACCTCGCAGCCGTTTAGTATGAAAGACCCTTTCCCTTTCGAGGCACCAGTTGCCCTTATAAACGCCGTCAAACCACTTTCTGATGCTCTCGGCCTGACAACACTGCCACTCCACATCCATGAAGTCATCTTCGCAGCTGGTCTATACTCAGTCGCCCAGGGCATACTGTCACCCGCGCTGTCCAAAATCATCTGTCCCGACTTATACCGCAAATTCGATAGACGCACCCGTGTCAACTGGAATGTTCATATTGTCAGCTTCCTACAGAGCTGCCTCATCTGTGCGCTTGCTCTCTATGCCATCGTAGCAGACCCGGAATATCAAGACTGGCGCCGGCCGGAGAATTGGTCAAAGAGATTGTTCGCCTATGATGGCATGTCAGGGTTTGTGCAGGCCATGGCACTGGGCTACTTCGTATGGGATCTCTACATGTGCACGAGATACATCAAGATCTTTGGGGTCGGCATGCTTGCCCACGCGATAAGTGCCCTTGCCGGATTCCTGCTTACCTTTGTAAGTCCCTATCACCTCTTATGCTGTCTGTATACCTTTCTAAAACTTCTCTAGCGACCGTTCAACGGATTCTACGCCCCCATCTTCCTACTTTACGAACTTTCCAGTCCCTTCCTCAACATTCACTGGTTTTGTGACAAGCTTGGCCTTACAGGCAGCATTTATCAAGCTATCAACGGTGGTCTCCTTATGGCCGTCTTCTTCTGCTGCCGCCTGGTGTGGGGTCCCTACAACAGCTACCATTGCTTCCACGATCTCCGCGTTGCCCAGCTTGCTGGCCACGGAGACTGGACATTTGCGAACAGTGTCGCGGCCAAGGAGGCAGAGCTGCTGCAGGGCCATGCTTTCTATGAAGAGCATACCGGGCTCCGGGTCTCCAACGTCGACATCTCAACAGGAACTGCAACGGCTTTCGTGGCTCCAGTGCAATATGCACCTCTGTGGCTTGGAGGCACCTACATTGCTGCGAACATGACCCTCAATGTTTTGAATGTGTTCTGGTTTTACAAGATGGTAGAGACTATTCGCAAACGTTTCCCACCTCCTTTCGGTACAAGGGGAGCCGAGCGGAAGTTGTCGAAAGAACGAAAGCACAGCTTGGGGCAGGGCATTTCGGAGTCGACGGGTGGGGAAGAGGTTCCTCTCAAGGGGAAATCCAACGGTAAAGTGACCACCAGTGACTCCACAAGGTCTATCAACGCAAACGGATCCACAAGCCTCGAGGTGGGAGGCAAGAGCCTGAGGAGTCGAAGGAAAGCGTAGTTGCTTGGGAGATCTCTTAACGTCTCTCGACGTTGCCTCCTAGAACTATTATAATATATACTATCAGGCCTCACAATGAATGGCGTAGGTATTGGAACCGGACTAGATATACTCGTATTAATCCGTATGAACGACCTAAGTTTGGGCTTGCATGCTGCCTTTTGTGTGCACCGACGTATCCTCTGTAGGTGTGTTCATTAAGAACAATGGCAATTGAACACGGGTTTGTGCAAGAGAACAGTATGTATACCTAGATGCCATATCGCTATCTTAATGTCACGTGCTTCATGCACTTGAGCGCGGGATTGGACCCCCTACATCATGTCCGAGTTAGGCTAGTGCGGACGTTGATTGGCCTTCCATCTCAAAAAGTTCTATAGGAGTATGCGGCTTGATCAAAGTATCGTCTCCTTCCCCATTCACCATCGCTTTTTCTATCAGCCATCCAACTTTTTCAGAGCGCAAGGCCATCGCTATCGACACAGAGCCATCAACCGATATTACATCTCGAATAATTATCTGGTCTGATAATGCGTAGGGCGTTCCAGCGCTTCAGCGCGCATGTCCCTCAGGTCCGATCTACGCTGAAGAGCAGTGGTGTCTCGCGACAGCTAGCTCTTCAGTCGGATTGGCTGCTTGATCTCAAAGATGTCAAACACTCATCCCTTCCTTCGACGCACAGGGCGTTGCACCAGTACTCGAGATTACGACAAATAGCTACCACATCGCCAGAGCAGTCAAGTCCAGAAGCCAGCGTTGAAAAAGTCACGCCATCGCTCATCACTAGGTTCGAAGATCTCGAGAGAGACAACATAATACATCGCGTTGTTGTCAGCACGCTGACGCAGGAGATGGGTCTGGTGGACATGACAGAGGTGCAGACGAAGACCATCAACCAGGCATTGAGCGGCAACGATATCATCGCGCAGGCAAAGACGGGTACTGGAAAGACTCTTGCTTTCCTTCTCCCCACTCTCCAGAACATCCTCAATGTTGACCCCTCGCTTGTACAGCGAACGGGAGGCAGGCGTGGTCCACGATCGACTGCCGATGACATCAGAGCCCTCATCATCTCGCCGACTCGTGAGCTGGCAGAACAGATTGCAGCAGAGGCACGGAAGCTGGTCAGGAATACCGGTGTCATTGTACAGACAGCCGTCGGAGGCACTCAGAAGTCGGCAGGGCTCAGGGCCATCCAGCAACAGGGCTGCCACATCCTTGTGGGCACACCCGGTCGCTTGAAGGACATCTTTTCCGACCCTCGTTCTGGCGTCCGAGCTCCAGATCTATCAGCGCTAGTATTTGATGAAGCCGACAGATTGCTGGACCAGGNCTTCTGGCCCGAGATTCAGGATATTATGCGTCAACTACCTACCGCGGCCGAGAAGGACCGCCAGACCATGATGTTTTCTGCTACCGTTCCACGCGAGGTTGTTGACCTGGTGCGATCAACACTGAAACCTGGCTTCGATTTCGTCAGATGTATTCGTGACGACGAAGAGCCAACTCACGCTCGTGTACCCCAGAAAGTCGTGACCTTTCCAGGCTTCGAGCATGAGATGCCTGCGCTTGTCGAGCTGTGTTCGCGCAACATCCTACAACAACCAGAATCAGGCAGGCCTTTCAAAGCCATCGTCTACTTCAACTCTACAGCAGAGGTCACGCTTGCGTCTGATCTATTGCGAAGTCTCGAAAAGCCCAGCAACAAACAAGCGGATGCCTTCGGATCTGTCAGGGCACCTCACCTCTGGGACCGTGATTGTAGGATCCTCGAGATCCATTCCAAGCTCTCGCAGCAGCAACGCACCCGTGCAGCTGACGCATTCAGGCGCGCTGAGAGTGGTATTCTCCTTTCATCCGATGTTACAGCTAGAGGCATGGACTTCCCCAATGTAACCCATGTTATCCAGATCGGTGTGCCTCCCTCTCGCGAGCAGTACATCCACAGGATCGGTCGAACCGCGCGTGCTGGTAAGGAGGGTGAAAGCTGGCTGTTTCTACACAACTTCGAGTCCCGTGAGGCCCGATTCAGACTCAACAAGCTGCCACTCCAGAAGGACGAGAGCCTCACCTCCGCCACGGCTGACTTAGAGCAAGCCTCACAGGATCCCGAAAGTTCGGCCGCAATCGTTCGTGCTGCGGCTAGTCGCGTCCCTAAGTCTTCGTTACAGAACGGCTTCCTTGCCATGCTGGGCGTATACAACTTCCTTAGAGATAAGCAGTCTCTGATCTACGCCCTCCAAGATCTCGCCGTGAAGGGCTGGGGTCTACCCGCTCTCCCATCTATACCTCATGGTGTTGCAGCGCGACTTGGCCTGTCGAGACTCGATGGCGTCAAAATCGGATCCGAAGATATGGAACGCGATAACAGAGGCGCCTCGAGGGGTGAATCGAGAGGTGGCTTTGGGGGCAGACCCTCCAGAGGCGATTCCAGGGGTGGATTTGGGGGCGGTTCAAGAGATGGCTCCCGCTCTTTTGATCGATCAGGAGGGTTCGGTGACCGCAAAGGTGGCCATTTTGGCGAAGAGAGAGGCCCTCGATCGCACAACACTTCCCAGGCTCACTGGCAGAAGCGAGGACGCTCATGAGCTTCGGCCAATGATGTGGTGGCCGACAACCACACTCACACAACTTACATCATGTATCATATAGGAAGGGCTGCGCGTCCATTTCACTTTTGGCATCGCCGGCTGGTTGCACAACATTGCAAAGCGGACATTCTGCCGAGCCGTGTGGCTCCAGACCAGACTATCTGGCCTTCAACAGCGGCCGTTTTAAAACTTCACATGTATACCTAGGTAATGGCCATGAGCGATCACGAAACGGTTGATCGCCGTTGCCCCTGTACTTGTAGATATATCTAAGAAAAGATTCCACTTTCTCCACTTGTCATCGACCCAACCGCAACCTCTATTCTTCAAAACTCTCATGTTAGTGCTATCTTACCTTATCTAGATCTATATACACAGGGGTCGACACAAAAACTGCCAGTTGTCGCTCACCAAAACCGCCCCGCAACTTGCCGCTTTAGAGTGGGCAAATAGGTAAGAACTTCAATTATGTTTACATTTATTATAGATTGTAGTTCAGTAATAGACTTAATATTATATTAAGATAAAAGCGAAACGTTTACTCTATATACTAGGACGGGGTTTCAGCTTATATATTATCACGGTCGGATGTTATCTTTGTATGAAGCCCAATTTTGCCAAATCTCCACTGTAGAGGTGGCAGTTTTTGTGTCGACCCCTGTGATAGTCGGAATAGAAATACAACTGCGGGGTTGACATTTCAAACCCCCGACACCCGGTCCCCTCCCCTTCGAGATCTTCGGAGGTGGCGGTAGTAGAGCTGGCTGGCTTCATTCTACAACCGTTTGTATATGACTCTTCATACAAGCACCGCATCTTACGGCAGTATCAAAACCTGCGCAGATTCTCGCTACGCCACGGATAAAGTGCCACCGATGGCATCCAGCGTCTCGGCAACAAGCCCCTCTGACATCCCATCACAGCTCCAGGAGCCGGCAAAAACTGCAGGGAAAGATATGAGACAACGACTAGCTTCACTAGCAAAGACACAGGCGCAAGGAAGCAAATTCATGGAGTTTGATCCAAGAGAGTATGTTGACGTCCTGGATACAACAATGCAGCTGTTTGCAAAGGTGCGTATGTGCTATCACCCATTCGAAGAGTATCTCACGGACGTAGTAGGAGTTTCGTAACCGGCATCCTGTAGGCCATCTGAAGTGGGGTAAAGGTATCATCATATTTGTGCCTACAGTAATCAGCGAGGACACATACAGCAACGTCGCGGACGACCCTTGGCTGTTGGCTCTAGATACGCATGTACACGGCTCAGGCGGCTCTTTCAGCCTACACAAAACCATTCATCTCAAGAGCGGAGACACATGGATAGGATATAAGGTTGAGAAAGATTGAACGTTCACATCAGCTGTTTTAAACTTCTATACCTTCTATGGTATTGTCGAACACGGTCGAATAAAGGTCCTGCTCGTATCGAGGATCCCAAGGAATGAAACCTATATCAGCCCCTTCTGTTCCCAGCTTCCACTCACCATTACTGAAGAATCCAGCCAGCATATTTGTTGAGCATGCGATGTTTACGTTAAGACAGGACTCGAGGTCGTACTGTAAATTCTTGTTGATGAGATGACTCGTTTCGAAGCTCCAACTGTTAAGGGTAGGTGGGCGGTTGTGTGGAAGTAAAATTACATTGAAAATCCATGCCACCTCTCAGCCTTTATACAATACATTGGCCGCCTACTGCTGCCCAGTAGCTGCCCTTTGTAACGGTCTATGCGTGCAGATAGGGATGTAGATTGTTGCAAAGTGGCCTTTAACCCAGAATCCTGACAATGCAGACGCAAGGTGGAAGGCACTAAATGGAGTTCACAACCGTGGTCTTGGACAACTCATAGTCAAACAGTTCCCACGTCAAGACAGTGATGGCTTGGACATGTTCGATGCGTCAAACTGAGAGCGAGCCGTTCTATTGATAGCGAAGGAATTAGGCAGCTTATTAGTGTTACACTGTTAAGTGTTACACTGTTAATCGTAACTTCAATCTAACAATGGCCTCTATAGTTCCGCGTGTTGCGAGCAGCATCAGACCAGCCACAGCCTTCCAGTGCCTCTCCGAATTCCACCACGATTAAGCAGTGACCCGGCCGTTAGTAGTTGGTATGTATTGACGATCTGGGTGTGTTCCTGCATGACTTGCAGTCAATGTTTGCTAGAAGCAGTGGGCAGAGGGTCACCCTTTGCTGCGCGATTTGCATGAGCGACGGTATACAGTATGTACCACTTCACGTACGACAAGCTGAACTGTTCCAACCCCAAGCACTTAGGAAGTACATTCCCCCAGAGGAACTACTAACGGTCTGTAACGATTCCTACATTTCACAGATTCGGACAAGACAATATCGACATGAGAAATGCTAATGGTATGGCACAGATGCATTGATATTCGTTCGGATGCTATGCAGTTACAACGTGAATGCCGACATTTCCCACCAGCCGCATGTCGTAGCCGCTAAGGGCATTGACGGTGGGGGTATTCATATACACAATCAGACTCCACAATGCTCGCTAATGCAGGACGTGACGCTCTAATAGACAATGGCACGCTTGGACTTGGCCCTCAGCTTGACACCCCACTTGAACATGACGAAGGGGATCAAACTCAGGACGGTACCGGCGAGTGCGAGGATGAGACCAGCGTACTGGCTGCCAACGTTGTGGAAGAACTGGCTGGCAAACAGTGGCGACACGGCACCGAGGGTGTTCCTCATGAGACCCTGGCCGGCGATAGCAGACGAGGAGCTCTCACCGTAGCAATCGGCAGTGAAGCTGTAGGTCGACTCGAACACGAAGTAGATGCCGAAGGAGATCAGCACGAGACCGATAACAGGGGCGATCCATGGCAAGTCACCGTATTGCGTGAAGCTGTAGATGAACAGGCCGACAGGAAGCATTGGCGCGCCGAACATGGCACCGTACAGACGAGACTCGGGAGTGATCTTGCGGTCTGGGTTCTGACGGATCTGCTCGTACTTCCTCATCTGCAGGTGGTGTGCCATCCAGCCGAATGTGACACCGATGACGAGACCAAGGTATGGGAGGCCACCGACACCCTCGCCCCAGCCGCGCTTCTCCTGGAAAGTAATTGGGATGACGCTGAGGAACAGGAACGTAACGAACCAACAGAATCCGATCCAGAGACCGAAGGCGAACACCACTGGCTCGGTTGCAAGCATGTAGATAGCCTTGACGGATGAAGCCTTCAACATGGACTCGAGCGATGGGGTATCAACCTTGTCGACAGAGACGTAGCGGTCATCGCCAGTCGCCTTGCGGAGCTGAGTGGCACGGGCGGCGAGCTTAGCACCACCACGAGTCTCAGGGAAGAACAGGAAGACACAGATCAGGAGAGGGATGTTGGAAAGTCCCTGAATACCCTCAATCCATCTCCAGCCAATCGCGTGGTTGATGAAACCGGCATAGATTGGTGCGCCAACCGTTCCGAGAATGGCGATGTAACTGAACATGGCCATTGGTGGGCCACGCTGGTGAGGCTCGTACATATCGTCGAAGGTCTGCTTTATGTTAGTCCTAGTACTCGACAGATTAATGGTCGGTAAGGGTCAGAACTTACACCTCCGACAAGAATGGTACCAACACAGCCGAAAAGACCGAGCAGAGCACGGAGAATCAGAATGGTAGCAATGTTCTTTCCAAGGGCAAGGCCGATAAAGGTGAGCGAGAAGCAAAGGTAGGCGCCGGCGTAGATGACCTTGCGACCAACCAGCTCACAGAATGGAGCAAGAACCAGAGGAGCGATGGCGCAGGTGATGTTGAACAGGAACAGACCCAACTCTCCAATCAAGGGAGTGGTGTGAAGATCCTTTGCCATGCTGTTGATACCGGAGCTGTATGCAGTCGTCGCCAGACCGATGAAGAGTGTCATCAAGTTCAACATGGTGGAAACACCAAGCTTCTTGCGAGCTGGCCAGTTGAACGGGTTCTCAGGATCACCAGGGGCGAACTTGAGGACGACGAACTCCCTGCCATCCTTGTGCACGATCTCGGTCAAGGTCAATGGCATGTCGATGTCGACGGTCTTGAGAGGGCCATGGCCTTCAGCAAAGCCGGACTCCTTATTTGACTCGTCGACATACTTGCCACCGACGATTCGCCCGAGACCTTCCTTGGCCTCCTCTCTCAGAACCTCGGAACGAGTATCTGGAGTGAGGTCGTTCGGGCTGTCGAACTTGCTCTCCGTCTTGCTCCAGGCGGAAGGAGTACGGGAAGTCATGGTTGCAGAGACACAAGATCCAGAGTAGTGCTTGACGAATGGGCTGGAACTCAGAGGAGAGAGAAGAAGAATGGGACGAGAGCAAAGGACCCTTTCTCAATGAACAGACAAGACCTTTCTCCCTGAGGGGCAGGTCGCGAGGCCTTTAAAGAACACCATCTCTCCACGATAAGCATGGAATCGCTCAATCTCCGGGTCTAACGGAACTCCTGGCGGAGAATCCATCACTCCACGCTCGGAATGCTGCTGGAAACGTGCTGTGGACCTAGGACTTGGAGGGCCCACCTAATCGCCGCAACAGCACCGAGATGGTGCGGGCTGATCAGTCGAAGCGCTGACCAACTTTCTGGGGGATCCTCTGTTCAGGAGTTTGAGAAATCAAAACCTCACGACATGACTATCTTCAATGCGCTCTGGCATGCCATCTCGCTAATCCCCAACTTGTCCACGCCTTGACACCTGGATGGTCGTGGCCAGCAATCTTGACTGAAGCGGTGGCAAGAAACGGCCAAGAGCAGAACCGATGGCGGCGCCCAACGTCCGGAGACCCACTACGCCCCGAGCCGAAGAGCCTCACTATGCACGCTATTGTGCATCCGTCGCCCACCGAAACAGCAGATTGTGGCACCACACCAGCAGCCATGCATGCTTCCACAGTCTTGAAGTGGATGCTCACCCTCACTACGTATCCCTAATTAGTCGCCCTGGGCACCGCAAGACCCATCAATCCTCTGGGGATTACAGATTGGTCGATGAGCCGGGCGTCCGGTGCGTTTTTTTCCCATAGTCGCCCATGGGCCACCCCCATCATTCCCCCCTTTGTGGGACACGGACATTCCAAAGAGAAGAGCCCCGTGCTCACGTGTTCTGTTGCACGCATTGAGTTCGACTAAGCAGGTGTAAGCTGTTAATTTTTAGCAGCCTGGGAACAAAGATGTACTGCGGTCACTTCTTCTTTCTACTTCGATACGTCTTCGGCAGAAGCGGAAGCCAAGCGGCGAAAAAAAACCTCCCTTACAGCGAAGCTGGGTTTACGTCACTCGGGTCAGCGTCTAATGTTCGGGTCGGCAGGATTGATGAGGCTCAAGTGAAGTCCTGAAGTATCTACCACAACTACCTGCAGGTGGTCAGGTACAGTCGTGTAGAGTGTGACAAACGGCAGCCAGAGACTGCTCAGACCTGGCAATCGCTTCGAGCCCCCCTTCCCCCTCTGCCCAAGCCAAGGAACTAAAGTCAGCCTCAAACTAGTCTCTCGAGTGCTGCAGGCCGTCGGAGCGGTAGTATTGTCGCTAGCGAGGGGTGAGATTGCTGATCCATCATGCCATCCACTGAATTGTATGGTGTCTGATGCGTCCCTCCGCTTTCTCCATGCGTACAGTCCAATCCCCCAGTTGGAGCACTCCACGCTATCGAAGATCGTACTGTATGAAGGTGGGAGACGTGGAGGACGGCAGCATGAGTGCATTGTTCCATGGGGGAGATTGTGGTGCATCAATACGCCTAGCCCAAACAGCAATGGCCTTCTGTCCTCAACCGCAGTCTCTAATTTCGCCGCTCTGAACCTTCACCCGGAATCATCTTCTAATTCCTACTATCATATTGGGGATCAGCCCGAACTTTACGCGCCCGACAAATTGGTGAGACAGGCCACCATCACGATTTCGACTATCTGCCCCCTACAAGTCTCGTTGACTTATCTACACTATCATTCAGCAACACCGCACAATGCGGCAGGAAGGCCACCCGGCACGCATGCACGACTCCCGCTCTGCTTGGGTCGTAACGCCACTTGGCTCGCCTTTGCGCAATCGCTTACAAAAGCCGATGATCCAGCCTCTCAAAGCCTGTGCAGGGTATTACTGAACCTCCGTCCCGCACATACGCCGACACCGCCGCAAAGCCAGCTGTCGTTCTGGTGGAAGTATCGTAAGCCAGAATGAGCGAGGTACAGTAGTGCTGTCCTGCAGATCACGCACTATCCTGTCCCAACCCCCGGCATTCGATGTCAAATCGTTGGCTCGAACCAGTGCGCGCTTGATGCGTCTGCCTTGTCTTGTGAAGTCTTCGTCTGGAATTTCTATGCGTCTGCCACTCTATGATACGACATTGTATTCTCTAGCTCTCAATACATCACCCGATATGCTGCTTGGAGTGGTTATGGTCACTTGGTACCAACATCGACGCCTGTTCGACTTGCCATTGTCTCTTGAATCGTTTGCTCTTGTGGTCGTCGAACACCATTCCCAATTCGACGTGAAGAATGCCCATCTCGTAGCTCGGTGAGACATGGCTCACAATGCTCTTACTGATTTCTCAGGGTCTGTGGATATGCCAATTGAGATTCATCCCATACCTATCTTGACTGCCCCGCTATCCACCAGTGCTCCAGACTGTCCATTACAAGCCGTCAGATCAGGCAGTGGCGATCTGCAGTATCGTAAACCTTAGACAACAGTGCATAAAATAGCTCTATTGTGATTACAATCGAGGCTCATGCGTCTCGAGCCTCGAGCCCAACATTTCTCTTTCAAAGTTTGCTTGGCCGAGCACCCTGAAAATCCCGTCCTGTTATTGAGCGCACATATCGGATGGGCAGGTGTGCGATTGACGAATACTGCTTTCCGTTCTCGTCCGTCTCTGGAAGAGTGAGCTCTCCACAAATATTGGACGACATCTTCCGAGCAATATCTTCCGGTGCGTCATTACCACTCGACAATAGATAGACTAGCTTTGTGAAAGCCGCCTCCGATGTCATGTCGTACCCTGGAGTGATTCCTGCTCTGGCGAGTTTACGAGCCGGCTCGTAGGAGGCACTCACGCTCCCATGGAGACATTGTGTTATGTTCAAGACTACAACGCCACGCTGCACGGCTGAGCGGATGACCTCCAAGATGTCGTTCGATATGCCGAGGGGCATGTTGCCAGCGCCAAATGTCTCCAATACTACTCCTTTGACACCTGGAGCGCCCAGCACGCATTCTACCAGCTTGGCAGTAATGCCTGGGAAGACTTTCAGCACGACCACCTGACTACTGTCCAGCTCGACGTTGTCTTGGCGCGGACTGAAAAGGCCGCGATTTGCTTGATCAATGTCATCCCAGTGAACGGTAATCCCAGTCTCAGCAACCTCCGCCAGAGGTCTGGCATTAGGACTCTCGAAGCCTGCATAGTTCGAAGCGCTGACTTNCGTGACTCTACTACCGCGGAAAAGATTGTTGCCGAAGTAGACACACACCTCTGGCACCCGTAGATGACTCGACAGAACGAGAGAGCCTAGTAGGTTGTTCGCCCCATCGCTATCCGGGAAGAACATGCTCTTCTGCGACCCTGTCAGGATGACGGTCTTATCGAGATCTCGAAGCATGAACGACAAGGCCGCGGCTGTATACGCCAGCGTATCGGTACCATGACAAACGACGAAAGACTCGTATTTTGACTGGTTCGCTCTGATGACACGCGCGAGCTGGTTCCAAGTTGGGGAGTGTGCGCTTGAGCTGTCGATCAAAGGATCGAATTCCAGTACAGTGCACCGTACGTTTGCGCCGTACCTATCCCGTGGTAGTCTCAAACAGGGAGCCGTACGCTTAATGCAGTGTTCGTCCACAATCTCGTCCATCAATCCATCAGTGCCGTCATGGAAAGACTGCTTCGGCTTGACGGCCTCCTCCAAGAATAATTTTGATGGCACAAGCCTGAAGGGGAGTCTTGCATGCAGATAGTGCCACCGGCAACTACCAGCAGGACTCTAGGCTCTATGATGTCCAACATGTTGGTGCCCTGGATTCCAAAACGTATATAGCAATCGCAAAGATTTGGAACTCAAGGCAGTATATCAAAGAACAAATGAAGGGTCCGCTTCAGGATATATGGGCATCACTGTACAAAGACGACGTTGGACCTATCTTTGAAATCCAAGTGACAGTAACAAATGGCACGCCTTCACCTGCCCTGTCCATCCAACCCTACAAAATTTGGGTGAGAATCGGCCATGGCGGGTGATAGACGTCGCAGTGAGCGGCGAAAATTGTCCTCTAAGGCTGTCCTATCAGACAACGGCCGAACCTACCCGCATTAGCCAGAACGCCACAACTGGCAGGAACAATTAGGTAATATACCTTCAGCCATAGTTAGCGCCACAGCTCCTCGCTTCCGAGGCTCCAAACCAAAAAANCAAGCTAGAGTTTAAGCTGCAGCTTACTCAAGACTTGAGCCGATATACATCACTAACACTACCCTCAACCTTGACTGTGATTCGCGCCACGTCGCAAGATGTCAGACCAAGAGCGCTCAAATTCGCGCACTCACTCTCCCGATCGCAGACGCAAGAAAGTCACCGGGTTTAAATGGAAGGAAAAGCATGTGCGCAATGACGACAGTCGTGATGTAGAACGTGGCGGCAGTGGGACTCTGGACAGAGGATATCGGAATCGGTCGCCCCAACGGTATCAAAGAAGAGAAGACAGTTTGGACCGCCAGGACCATAGACGACGGCGAGGACACAGTCGTGAGAGAGACGAGCCCAAGCCCAGAAGACGGAGTGTTAGCCCGGGTCGTGACAGATACCATAGGCGCCCAGCAGACGACAGAGAAGAGACTGGAAACAAAGACTCGGAACGCGAAGTCAAGTCTCGCTCAGAGACTGTTCCCAATAAGACTACGGACAAGGACAGGAAGAAGGACAAGGCTCCCAAGGCTCCGCCCATCAGCAACGAGCCCATGATAGTTGTGAACATCAACGATCGCCTGGGGACAAAGGCAGCAATCCCATGCTTTGCCAGCGATTCAATCAAGGGTTTCAGGGCCATGGTCGCCGCGCACATCGGGAGGAAGCCACATGAAATCCTTCTCAAACGGCAAGGTGAGAGACCGATGAAAGACATCTTGACACTTGCGGATTACGGTGTCTCGAATGGCGTCCAGCTTGACCTTGAACTTGATACTGGTGACTAGGCGAGACTTGCCAGTTCTTTTTCAGTACGCGCTTCTCCTTCGAGCGAGGCGTCAGGGCAGTATATGGGATTTCCTTGTATTTGGGCTATAAATGTAAAGGCAATAGAGCTATTGGATGCATTGAATGCGACTTCCGCATCCTGATCCTTCATGTCTAGATCTTCTATATGCGACAAACAACTATGTTCGAAGGCATTGCTGGCTACTTCATCTTTTCTCAACCTGAACTCCAAGGAAATGAAGCTGAAACGTGCCTGCCCTCTCTCCATGTGGGTCTCTTGGCTCGGAGGAATTGCCATGGAAGATCGACATCGCATATCCGCCTTACAGTTAGCAGGCTTCCAAGATGCGATATGCCCACCTCGCTTTGAAAGATACCATGCATTCACCTCGTATCATGCGATCCCCCTGTATCTTGCCAATGTTCTCGGTTTTTTCAAATTGTCGTCTATCGCATGTCCTCACTTCGTATCATGCAGACCTTTTCTAGAGCCGGGTATTGGCAATATCTCCAACACGGCGAGACTGACTTTTGATAGCCAACCCAAGGGAAGTTCTGGCGGATTTTCAACACCCATAACCGGTTGAAGTGTCTAAAAGCTGCCCTTGCCCACTTCTTTTGGGAGACTTCTTGTTTCGGCTGCTATCCTACAAGGCCACACAATGGCTATGGCGAGGGTTTTGACGAGTGTTCTTCTCCTTAGCGGAGTTCAATTCCCTGCTTTCGTGTCAGCGGTAGGGCTGCGTCAAGCCGTCGCAACAACACAAAACTCAGTTTCGGCCGTCAAACCCACATTCAACAACAGTACAATCACGACCGCACCGACTGCTTCAGCCACCTCGTCACCCTTGCCATCGCAGTGTTCCAGCTTCGGCGGCTGGGACGATACGTGCGAGGATGCATGGAAGCCCCAATGCTCCAGCAGGAATGACACGATCTACACCGATAAGGCCGGCGTGGCCTACCATTTGTACTGCAACATGGACTACGCGATCGACAACGAAAGAGAGCAGCGTTGCAATCCCATCACCCAGTTTGGCGGTCGCTTCTCAGACTGGTCCGAGTGCGCTTCAACATGTGACAAGCTGGAAGGTTGCCGTACTTGGGTCTGGAATCCGTCTCTTCTCAGCTGCTCGTTCTTCAAGAACGATGATGCTCCCACGCCTGAACCTTCGTACTGTTGCGATCCGGAAATCCTCATGGGCCAGCGTACTGCGGGTTCCGGGCATGATACAGCGACCAGCACAACATACTGTACTGTTGGACTTACAGACGCTTGTGCCGGCTTCAGTACCGTCTTCCCCAACAACACCCTTGGGTGGTATACCACGGCCACAACGACCGTCTCGATTCCAGACGTGGTCACCTCGTACTGCTTCGGGCAGTTTGATACCTGCAATGTTATCTGTCCAGACGATCGACCAGCTTGCCAGACGACGGCGAGCTCTGTTGCTGTGACCTGCAACCTCCAGTGGGAGGCGTATGGTTGCTCATACACTTCGTTCTCGGACTCGGTGCTTGCGACAGTGACTGACTCAACGACATACGCCACAACAACGGTGGACACTTACACCACCACCGGCATTCAATGCGCATCGACAATCAAAGTAAGTGTTTGACTTGATCCATTTGGTCCATATGAGACTGACGCTTCAGACATCGACTTCCTTTGTGTTCGATGAGTATCAGGGAGACACGACGGTGACGCCGGTGTATTGCCTGGGTCAGACGAAGGCAAGCACAGGACTGTCCTATGCGTCGCGCTCATACAACGTCACGCGAGCGAGCTCGAGCCTGACGAGCGTGAGCTACACGGTCGCCACACCGGCATGCTCCTATACGAGCGTTGCCACGACCAGCTGTGGGGGATGCGAATTGACCGCGCCGAGCGTGCATGTCTACTACTGGCCGGACGCCACGTCGACCGCGAGCAGCAACACCACGACGACTCCCAGCGTGACCGTGACGGTGGTGGACGAGATCACCATGACGTGGCCTTCGGTCTACCTTTCCTTCCCGACCGTGTATGCGTCCAACGGATGCCGTGCAGTGGGAGCTACGCACATTGGTTCCGTGGTCTCCCTTGAGCCCTCGGCGCTGTCGACAATCTACGCCTCCGGCTTCCTCTACGTCTCACAACCCAATGGCGCATCTTCGTTCAACTTTGCAGATGTACAGACTCGCCCTGTGCCCGCTGCCGTCTATGAGCGCCAGGTGCGCTGCGTCGCTGCTTACGGCTGTAAGACTATATATGACGACTATACACCAACGCTCAGCGTCCCATCGCAGGCGACTGGGTTGGACCCGGCCTGGTCGCAGTGCTATCCCGGCCTGCCCAACGCATCTCAGGGGTTTGCCGTCGTGGTCAGCGCAATTGGGCCCGTCACCACCGGATCATGAGCAGTACGACATGGAACATGAGATGTATAGTTGACGAAGTTTGTCATCCAATATAACTAGGATATGGAAATGTAAAAGTTGAAATTAACAGAGCTTTATGAACAGTTGCTCGTGATACACGAACTAGATTCAGTACAAACAAAACATGGGTGCACTCTGGCACGAGGTATAGTACGCTTGAACGCTCAGATAGAGACGAAAATAAAGGAAAGCTGTGCGACAAAGCACGAGTTCGCTTAGCGCTCGGAGAGCAAACCACCTGCATCCTCGAATTGGATTGCGAAGTCCAGCTCGTCCGACGCCATGGATGTCCGTCGTGCCGCGTTGTGGGCATGTTGGTGATCCATGATCGAGGATCCAGTGGAGGCTATACTTGACAGTGGCAGCGAGCCACCATCAGGGAAGCGATTGGCTCTCGGCGAGCGCCAATCAGGGTCGGACAGCGGTAAGCTGTGTAGGAAGTCCGGCCGTAGCACGTGTGATGCGCTGTCGACACCGCTTGTGACCGAGGCACGAGGGAGCAAGGGCTGTGCCCAACGCCTCCCGACCTCGTGTATGTTGGCGTTGGAGAAGTCCAAGTGCAAGGAAGCTGGGGGTGCAGAGAGAGATCGCTGGCGGCTCAGTGAGGCGGTATCACCAGCGAGATCGGGTTCGAAGAATTCGGACTTGGGATGGAGTGCGGGTTTGCGGGCACCACCTTGCGCTCTCCCCATTCTTTCGCCAGACGAGCCAACATCTGGCGCTGTTGACCCTCGATAGCTGAGGCCTGGGACACGAGCGCTCGATCCGCGGCGTGAATGAATGGGTGTTGCAAAGTCGAGCCCGATGACGCTGCCGCCACGTATCGAATCCACTAATGTCGGGGTACGAGATCGAGTATCCGCTGGACCGTGATCAAGCAAACCACCCACATCGAAGAAACTTGGGGATCTGTGGTCAAAAGGAGAGCACACCGTGTATTCCCCGTCGGGACCTCGCATTCGATCTGGCGGTGCGTCATTTGTATGACCGGTCACGTCGGAAGTGGAACGTCGGAGGTAGGCTGAGCGAGATGCCGGCAAGGCGGCTGGTGCAGGTTTGGGAGGCAGCTCCTCTGGATCTAGAAGATGTTGGGGCATGCGGCCGTTAAAGCTGCGAAAGAGACTTTCGTCGCTATTGTTGTTCTGCAGCGTAGCAAATGTTGGCCTTCGTGACGAGGCTCGGTCTATGGAGTCGGATCCGCTGTATTGCTTGAAGCGGTTCTTCTTGGTGCCTTTGTCCCTCAGAAAGCTTCCAATTATGACGAAATTGGAGACAAAGGTAGAGGCGAGAATCTCGCTGGACGCCCACACTGTGCGATACTGCTGTCTACCGTGGTATGCAATCACCTTAGGCATTCTGAACGCAGTGACAACGATCAATGCGATAGATGTGCTGAACAGAAGAATAGTGATGATCTTGCGCTTCCAGGTCCGGCCTAGGCGCAGGACAATAGGAATGGGAAACACCACAAGCAGGACGTCGGTTATTATGTCGCATATTCCCATTGTCAGCAGGTTTGCGTAACCAGTCCGGCACTGTGCACCAGGATCCGGCACAACCTGCCAGTAATGAGAGAAGGGTTGGCACTCGGTAAGAGTGGCTATAACGACAGCAAGAAAGGTGACTAGGAGGAAAAGTCGGATGAAATGTAGTACGCGCTCGTATTGTGGACGCCATATGCGAATGGTGATGCGCTTGAGGAATTCCGAGACGGTGAACTTGGACATCCAGATGAAGGCGGCGTAGAAGATGCGGGCAGGAAGCACGAGCTGGGAACCTATGGCTCGACGGCGGATGTCTTCGGGAGTGTAGGTGTGGTCGACGGTGTTGACGTTGTTGGTGTCGTAGAGCAGGACGACGTGGATCAGGCCGAGGCGGATGAAGAGGGGCAGCATGGAGGCCATCATGACCCAGTCCTCGCGGAACAAGACATTGCTTCTGACCTTCCTGCCGATCAGGCGGGTGATGATGATGGCGGCGGCAAAGCAGGTGCACCACCATGTGTAGAGCAGGGTCGGGTTGCGAGCCTCCCGGGTCATCGGCTCTGGCGGTCGAGAGCCCCATGGTGTATGCCTGGGTTGGAGCATGGAGCCAGGTTGCGAAGCCCACCGTCGAGCAGACGCAGCAATAGGCTGCTGGAATCTGGCCGCTCGCCTGCCTATGTGCTTGTCTGGATGTCGCGTTCACGGGATATTGTATATTGAAGCCGGCGGCAAGGCAAGACAACACGCCATATTATCATAGGGACAGCGACAGATCCGGACACAGGCAACTGGCATAGACACAGGCAGGAAGGCAGAGCAGGTTCGAGTCGCGAAACAATGGGAAGAAGGGCGGCTCAGATGTATGGACGTGAAGCGTACTGTAGGAGCGGGAGTGGGAGCGGATGTGCAGTAGGATTAGATACACCTCCGGATACCTCAGATAAGGAGCTAAGGTTGGTTGGTTTCTGCTGAACTTACCTGACGCCTTCGAATCGAGACGGCGGTGCATGTCAGGAAGCACGAGATAGCGGGAGACGGTAGAGGTACCAGCAGAGTAGGTCGGTAGCACTCCCTGCCGCCCCAACTTTGACCTGCGTTATACAACGGTTGGTGGGCTACCGTACGGCAAGGACAGGCCGGAGGTAAGGACAGGACAGGACAGGACGGTAAACGACAGCGACACTGTGCCTTATCCCGCCACAAGGGCCAGACCCTTCGGCCATTGGCCTGCCGCGCCTCCTTCGCTGGCGTGTTGTGGTCTCGTATCGTATGATATCAAGCCGCGTATCTCAATGGCTTGCCGGGGTGGTGATAGCCATATCATGCATGCGAGCCTGCTGTCGCTGATTCCTCTCGTTCCCGCGATCCAGCATAGGGCTGAACTGCAATGCCAACGGCAGACCTCCAGAGAGCCGTGGTCGTTCTTGATTTGAAGGTTGATGTTGACGTCGAGACTGGCGGTGCTACTGATACCAATCAATGCATGGGCAATTGGCACTATGATAATGCTAGTGTGCGAACTAGCAACTGCTCGCCATCCACGTGCAGAAGGATTGCGATTCCAGATCGTCGGAGGACGCCTTGTCCCTGGTCCGCTGCTTTTTTGCCCTGTTCGGACTGGTGGTGCAGACTCTGATTAATTTCATTGGCATTGATATTGTTCTCCTCTACACCCTTTGGACCTGTGAATATGGCACGTTGCTGTCGCGCACATACACAATACAGTACAACAGGTACTTTATCTACAATACATACAGACATACAGACACGGATCTCAATCTGAAACCCCTATCTCATTTCATCTCGTTCCATTCCAGATTACGGTAATGTACAGCTCAGTAGATCCCCTATCGTACTGCAAACAGAGACCTGGTTTGCCCATCAGACACACGCTAGATCGTCTTGTTGGACTCGTCGCCCTCCCCAGCGCGTTCCGGCATTGCCTGCTCGATCTTGGCCTCATCGTCTTCTTGAGCCTGTGCCTTGTTGGCCAGCAATCTGTCCTCTTTGGCGATCACATCTGCCTCGAGAGCCTCGCCCGTGTTCGCACTACTCGCGAGACCAACCAGCTCCGGCTCGAGCTCGCTCTCATCCGCACCTTCCTTGTCTTCAATGATTTGCTCGACCTCTGCCGCATCATCCTGCGCTGGCGCAGACCCGGAGGTTTGGTCCTGCTGGGTCTTTGTCTCTCTATCTCCCNTGCTGCCAGCACCATTACCCTCGGAGTGGTTGATTAGAGGCCCATCTTCATTGTAGATCCGCAGCAGCATTGCCTTGCGCTCCTCTTTCGGCAACATCAGGTTGAGAGATGCCATGCTTCGCCACAGTGGGAGGGTCAGCTTCTCATCGAATCCCTCATCGTTTTCTTCTCCTTCTGGGATCTCGCTGTCTCCCTTGGGAAGGACACGTAGCACGCTACATCCCATTCCAAAGTTGACAACTTGAGGTCCAACCTCTCCCAATGCCTTCCACCCACTTCCATCCTCCTCCCCTTCAGGCTTGCCAATCTTGGGGAACATCTCGATCAGGAGCTTCTTCAGAGTGCTCTTGCGCCAGAGCTTGATCACCCTGTCGTGCCCAACCCAGCCTTCTATGAGCGGCAAGCCCTCGGTCTGGATTCGCCACCTGCAGATATCTTGTCCCTGTGCGTCTTGCTTCATGAACATCTTCACACCTGCGTGAACAAACTTGATCCCCTTTCGTTCGTTGTGCTGAAGAATCTCCTTTGACAAAGCGTTGGCGTAGTATATTCCCTTGACAGGATCTCCGGCCGGGTTACGTACAAGGAACCGGTCACGTGGGAAACTCGGGTGCAGCTCATAGAACTTGTAGATGCTCTCGAGCTCCGGGTGGTCTGGCCGCAGGAATTTGAAGGCCTCCTCGTTGACAGGTCCATCTTTCCCTGAGCGGTTCCGAGGGATTGTTGTGGTCAAGTCGTTACTTGCGTCACCCTCTTCTCCACTAAGCCTTGGAACCGTAGTTCCATCCCCGTTTGCATCAGTGGCGGTCGCTTCGCCAGGTTGAGCTGGAGTGGAATCCGACTCAAGGCCTGGACGCTTAGCCCTCGACTCTCCCTCTGGAAGCTCACCCTCTGCTTTCCGCTTTGTGCCGCTGGCATCACCTTCGATGTTGGCTTGTCGCTCTGCAGCTCCTGGTCCAGATGGGCCGTCCATGCTTGTAGGTACCTGGCCTTCGCCAAGCCCAACTGATTCCGCGACCGTGCCAGTTCCATTTGTAGGTGCTGTTTCGACCTTCTTGATAACTTCTGTGATGGTCGGCTTGCTGAAGGTCCAGTCTCGCTTCATAGACTTGCTTTCGTTCTCAGGCTTGGCCTTGATTTCGCTCTGCTTCTCAAGCACAGCAATGAAAAAGCCACCAGTATCTTGGTAGTGAGGATAGACTCGGATACAGTTCTCGAGAGGAATTTTCTCTTCAGGCTCGGGTGGGAAGGAGCCGGGTACAATCTTACTGCCTTCATCCTCCTGCTGAACCGCTTCCGCCCAGGACTCGTAGATGGTACCGTCTCTCGCCATGACGTTCCAGTCTTTGAGACCAGGGGCTCGCTTCAGCTCTGGCAGCATTGCACTGGTGTCGAGAAGCTTAACCTTCTCAACACCGCCACAGCGTTCGATGGCTGAAGCAACGACAGCCTCGTCTTCGATGGGATTCATTGAGCAGGTGGAATAGACTACACGACCGCCGACCTTCAGCATCTGCAGAGCTCTGACCAGAATGCGAACCTGGGTGATGTAAAGACCCAGTCCATTGACAGGAGTCCATTCCTTCCAGATGCTTGGGTTCTTGCGGGTGGTGCCATCACCCGAGCACGGCACATCCGCCAGAACACGGTCAAACTTAAGGTACTTGTTCGTGACCTTTTGTTCCCCAGATGGAAGAGTGGTGATTTCTGGGGCAATCTGGATGGATGGAAACATCGTAGCGTCGTGATTGGTTACGATCAGGTTTGGCGAGTTCAGACGCTTGACCTGGTGGACCAACATCTGCGCGCGCGAGTAGTTCACATCATTGGCAACGAGAAGTCCAGTTGCGCGGCCGCCATCTTGGAATTTGGCAGCCTCCTCGACCACATCCACGCCATCGCGTCCAGCGCCATCCTGACCCCTAGCCAATCTGAGCGCACGGGCAACACGCTCTTCCTCTCCCGAATGGATCAACTCCACGAGCTGTGCGCTCTTGCTACCAGGAGCTGCGCACAGGTCCAAGCACGAATGGTGGGGTTGCAGGTCCAGCACAAGTGGGGGTATCATAGAAACCAGCTCTTGCCTCGAGATGTTGCCCACGCTCGTCTCGCTGACGAGGAAGCGCTGGAACTCTCTGAATGGCTCGTACTTCCTCACGACATTCTTAGGGGTCTTCATGTCGTACGCCAGGCCCTCAGGGTACCATTTCACCTCGCGAGGCAGCTCGACAGGCTTACCTTCGTGGGTGACGCCGTCGATGATGGGAAAGTATCTCTCCACCAGGTTGTTGCGGACAGCGAGCGCATGCCCTTTGCTACCACAGAAGCGCCATGAATTGGGCAATTCGCGTCTCAGCGCAGCCCAAAACTCCTCACGCTCGGACTCGGACTCGATAAGGCCGAGGGTGTTGTAGAAGCGCTCGAACTTCTCGTTTTGCTTGTTGATTTTGTCGAAAGATATGCGATCATCGACGAAATTGCGACGTTGTTGATTGCCTCCTCCACGGCCGCCTCCGCCACCGCGCTTCCCTTTTCCTCGCTTTCCCCTCGGCATGATGAGATTGGTTGCTGGTCGAAGAGATCTTCAGAATGACATGCCGCTAGATTTGAGAGGCTGATTGGGTAGTCGTGTACTTGCTCCAGTAGCGGACAACCTCAAATTCGGGCCAGGCTTGAAAATTACCTCCATTGTAGGTACACGGGTAGCTTCTGCGGTTTGCAGTAGCGCCGGCGGGACGGCCCCATGTGACTAAGCTAGGGTCGAGTATGCGGTACGTATATCCCAATGCGATCAGTGGCTTTGCAACAGCAGGACAGATATCTACAGCATGCAAGTTGTAGTGTAATGAGATGTATTGTACTGTATTATGTATTATACATCGTCTACGCCACTTATTAAGAGGGCTCGACCAGTGATTGCTGTATTGGGGTTCCAACCGGACATTTAGACCGGCAAGAGGCGTTTACATCGTGGTGATAAATTCACATTTCACTCCTAATCTGCAGAAACAGCTTGTGGCCATTGATTAGAGATGGATATTGCCAGGTCGACCTTTCAAGGGCAAACAGATAATTGACAGAAATACATATACCAGACGCTAGAGGAACCTGATACATGCTATGTTTGACAACCTCACCGAACAGATAACCACATTTCCCATTGATCTGGACCACACACTACTGTACTGTTATATATTGACACCTAGCCCACAGTGACCACTTTCCTGGACCGAGCACTAAAACGCCACCCAATGGAAAGATGCTGCTCATACCTGCGCCTTGTTGTACAGATATATGTTTATATTCGCCGAGCACTCAACCGAACGGTAAGATTCGTGAGGTCTGAGCCCAAGCTCATGATCGCCCAGAGGCATCCGAGTCCTCGCAGTGAAGACTTTTGGCGCCATCTCTTCGGATACATGTCACCAATGGAAACCTTAGCCATCAACGCTCCTTGCGTGAAAACCATGTGGAATCGATGGTGAGAAGCGAGACGCGTGCACGACCACGGATGTGCACACGTGCAGAGGGCGCATCCGATGGATCTCCAATTTCGCATCCCAACCACCTTCACCACATCTACCACGCTTCACGCCACCGTCTTCCGTCTTCCATCTATCCAGAACCCATACAGTATACTGTACTGATCAACGTCCGCTCCGAACCACAGCAGGGTACATACAGCATGCAGAGTCAACAGTACTGCACCACGTATGAAACCTCGCGTGATTTGACGTCACGCAAGGCAAAGCCACATGCCTGCCTGCCTATCTCGTCAAGGCAATCAGGATGCTCTACCTGGACGCTCTCTGCCGAGGTGTTCCCAACAGCTGAGCGCGGTACAATGGCGCAGTCCATATTTAGAAAGGCAAAGCAGATTCAGCACAGCTGAGGCGACCAGCTCAGCTCGTGTTGGCACAGCACTTGGTTGCACTACGCTGCATATACGCCTTGTACAGTACTACTTACGGTGCAGCACCACAGGATTCCCTACCTCCTACGGTGGAGGGCCTGACATGGGGCGAGTAGGTAGGACAATGGGCAGCTGGCGAAGCGAGTAGCAGCCACGGAGGATCGGCGCAAATGGGGCTGGCGGGATGGCGCGGTACGTACAGTACGGTACGCGCGTTATGTAGACAATACCTTATCTGGGGACTTAGGTACAATATTCCAATACCGGCAAGCGGCTGCAGAGGCGCCGGATCCGGCCACAGCCGCATTTATGGGGGATCGGGATTGAACAATACCTAGGCCGACTTCAGGGGCGTCTGTCCTAAGGCCGCTACCGTGCATGGTGTATGAGATGTATGGAGTGTGTACCGATAAGCAGTAGAAGTCACACTGGTGCTCTTGATGATGGCCGTCTGGATACACATCCAATGCTGAAAGCGTCACCCCTGAAGAGGTTACCACAGGCCTCGCCAAGGAAAAAAAATAACCACGACGGCCCGGTCTAAACTGCTAAAATCCCAGCCTGTTCGAAAACCCATCATGCATGGTCACGCGAGCCCACACGCGATCCGCCCAGCATTAAAACACCACATACAAATCGTGGGTATCCCGATGTTATAGAAAGACTAGAAGTGAAGAATAATAGTTCCCGCCGAACGCCAGGTGTTTGTTGTCATACCGAAACTCGCTGAATGCAGTGCAATACAAGCATGTAAAAGGGTGGAATAGAACGCAAGCGTCTATGGCTTCACTTCTGCGCCTTGGCACGCTTGTTGTCGAGTTCGACCTTGCTGTACCAAGCAGCACCGGCAATGGTGACCAGCATACCAATTGCATTCAGGGCGCCAACCTTGACATTGAAGAGGACGATTCCCAGTGCGATTGTCAGCATTTGCTTGAGGTTGCCAGACACAGACATGGTGAGAGCACCGGCCACCTTGTTTGTCTCGAAAGAGACGATATTCAGCAGAAATGCGATGGTGGCGTTCATGAGCAGCCCTAACCACAGCCTGTGATCGTATTGGCCATTGCTGAAATTCGCCCGAAAGTGCTGGATCTCGCCTGTAGCCCATGAATAGAAGACGCACTGGATCGCAGCCAGAGGTGACATGCGTAGTAGGACTTCCATGGCGGAAAGCGCAAGGGAGCCCGTCATCAGACGGTTCGTGGCCACGGTCTTGATGGCGGCCAAAACAACGCCAGCGAAAGTCAGAGTGAAGCCAAGCAGGGTGCAATAGTAGTCGCCTGCGGTCGCCAGGGCTACACCCAAGATAAGTGGAATCATAGAGAGATAAGTGTCTCGAGAGTAGGTTCGTCCGTAGGCAAGACGGTACACCAGAATGGTCATGACAGGGCAGGTCGAACGCATGATCTGATGGAATGGCACCGAGACCATCGAGAGCGAGACGTTCGACATGGCGATGTTGAGGGTGAAGAGGAAGGAGAAGGCAACGAGAACGAGGTTCTCGCGCGAGTTCAAACGGGTGAGTTTAAGGTAGCCCAATCCCATCACGCCAAAGCAGCCTATTGAAGTGGCGGAAGTGTGGACGGCGGTGAGAAGCCATGGGAAGTTTGCCTGCAGCAATTCAGAGGTTAGAGGTCTGATGGATGCCGCAGAAAGACGTTCTGTTCTGACCAGGGCTTTACTCACCTTCGAAAGTACGGCCTTGTTTGACAGAGTCAAGACCAGATTCAGGACGAAGTAGACGCCGAGAAAGAAGAGCTTACGCCTCACGGAGACGGTATGCTCTGTAGCGATCTGTTCCGGTTGAAGCTGCTGGATAGGTCGTTGCGCCTCTACGTCGTCTGGCTGCTTCAACAAGCTCTCGGAAGGCTGGCTGTCATCCAGGCTGTCCTCGAGGCTCTCCCGCTGCTGGAGCTCCTTTTCGGCTTCGGACGGCTGGGCCGCCATGTCTGAAAGGTAAAAGCTAGACAGGAAGCCGAGAGGTGACCAGACTGTTGGCGGCAACCCGAGCGAGGTGAAGTTGACAATGCCGAAAGAATAGAATGGACCGAAAGTAGAGGGAGTGCGAAAGGGTGGCAGAGAAGTAAGGCAGGGGGCTGTATTGGTAGGGAACAGTATAGGACGAGATTCGCGGACTCGAAGTGAGAAGTTGAATGTGACAAGCATGCATGTTTAGATGCTGTACCTACCTGCCTAACCGTACATTCAATGGGTACAGCGCCCATCCTTGAAGGTTCAGTTCAGGGCGTGCAGGGCCACCGGCGTTTAGTCACGGAAGTAAGCCACCGTTCGCGCTGAGGTATGCCATCCTACAGTACCTACCTACCTTCTCTTCCTTCCTACCTAGGTATCTAGGCATGCCCACTTGGGCGGCTTGGAAGGAGGTTCAGCACAAGTGCGATGGAGACTGGGGAGCTTGGCGAGGGGTGGCTGTAATGGGAAGTTGATCGTCTGTCTTGATGACGGGTAATTTGGCGAGAAGACGGGCTGCAGACCGGGCTGACCTGGGGCCGGCGAAGGCAAGATTGTGGGTGGGCTAGTGTATCATCTTGTACACATCGTATCGTTCAGCAGCCACTCACCACCGCCGGGGACACCACCGCTGGGGACACCACACTACAGAATCGCAATGCCAGGACTCGCCCATGTGGCAATGTTCCCTTTGACGGAGGTTGGAGAATTCCCTGACTCTCGACACCCATGGAGGCATACCTGGTCTACAGTTGCGTATACCTCCTACCTGGGTAATTTGTGGCTAATAGCCGCTGGAGTTAGAACCTGGCCGAGATCGGCATTGAGCCCAATACAAGGACTTACAGCATCACCCACGGCAGTGAGGGGAGACGACTGCAGGTATTACCAATGAATCCATTGTCCATTGTAGGCCATAGGAACGACATGGACAGCCGAAAATAACTGCAGGCTCGACACATACACTCCACCGTGTGTTCCACAAGACAGCAACACGAGCCTTTCCTCTTTCTTGGCTGATGTATGGCGAAGGGCTACCGAGCAAAGCGGCATCCTCCAGCCAAGAGACAAGGTCTCTCCAAGCACAAAGAGCAGCGACCAATCTTGCCGGGATCCGAGCCGTGCCTTCTACCGAGCACACATCGAGCCTGTTCACTGTATGCAGGGTAATGCGTCAATCAGGTAGTGTGCACCTACTGTAGGCAGGCAGAGCAGGTGACAAAGTGAGGAGGGCGTTGTCGCCGTGTGTGTACATAGTGTGTACAGTACAGAGATGCATGTCTCCAGCCCAAGACGGAAGACGGAGAGCGTCGGGTCGTCGCCAAGCAGCAGCCCTAACGGTGCCAACGCCTACATACAGCAGGAGGGAATGGCCATGGCCGGGATCTGATATGGCACAGGGTGATGGAAGTCGATTAAAGGGGGTCAGCCGCCCGCCAAGGCGAAGCTTGACCGCACGCCACTGGAGAGCTTCCCGCTATGGCTCCTGATTGGCCGCATTGGCACTGATTCGTTCATGGCCAAGACTGCNTACTGCACCGCTCTACTGCACCGCTCTACAGCGCTACCTCCAACGTCTGTCTATCTATCAAAATATTTCACCTTGCCCAGTAGGCTCTGTACTGCACGCTGGCTTGCGTAATGATGAAGCGAGAGCTGATCCCTACATAGAACATGCCGTCTCTCCGCTTGTAGATCCATCACCTCCCGTATCGTACACCTATCCATATCTGTTCGACTGAAGAATCGATATCTGCATGGATGCATGCGGATGTGTGGCGCGTGGGACTGGCGACTGCATCCACTGATATCCGTGGACACTACCTCCTATAATCCGTGGACAGTGGACGCATGCATGTGGCCTGTCCAATTGTCAGCCCACGCAATCTCGCAAACCGGCGCGGAGACGGATACCCAGGACAGGCGTTTCTTTCCGTCTCGTCTGGAATCGGACGGGACGGGATGGAATGTGATATGATATGTTTTGATATGATATGATCCCCCAGTATAGACACGCCTACCTACAGTACTACCTAGAGAGGTACCGACCGACTTATCTGCCGAGGCTTGGTAATGGCACTGATCATCACCGGCCATCGCCTACCTAGCCTGTCCTTCGGTCGACTCGGAATGCCGATCACGCTCCTGAGGCTGGTGGATGCAGGCGAGCGCAAGCAGGCCTGTATCCGGTTCAGCGCCCCGCAACCATCCAACCCCACCACGCGCATGATGGAGCCGCCCACAGACTGACCGGCAGCGAGAGAGTGGCGGTGGCGAGGGGTGAAATGTCCTGGCCGCTTGCACGGAGGTAGAGTACAGTACAGTACCCAACGGGCACCAGCTGGTCGTTCCTACAGTAGGGGGAGCAAACCGCGTCAGCCCTGTTTTATGACGATTCACCCAGGCCACGTCGCTCACGGCGCTGGATGGGTCCCTGAGCACTATAGGTGCAGACGGTACACCACCACCACCACCGCCACCATCAGATTACAAGTGTCCGCGTGGAAAGTGCTGGGTAGTTGCTGGTAGCGCTGGCGCTGGGCCCGAGATTGAGATCGAGATGCTGACCAGTTCATACCTTTCCCATTTCGGGCTGAAACTCCCCCTGTCCTTATCCTTGTTCTCGTCCTTGTTCCAACGTCTGTCCAAATCATCTTGGCGACGAGCCAACCCGCTAGGAGGTGGCCCTTCAGCACCTTGGCGCCCTGCCTCTCTGCCTTTCCCCCCATTCAGCCTGGTGGCTCTACAATTGCCCCTCGTGCCGTTCCCCTCCTCCTCCACCAACGAGAACCAACAGACGTTGCTGGCATCCGCTAATCGCATGCGCCTGCACTACGCTCTACGCACTACCCGCTACTGTATGTACGCTCTGCGCTTGACGCACGACGCACGACGCACGAGCCTTGGCTGCCCACGGCCCGGGACCGTCCTGGTCCTTTTTCTGATTGCGGCCATCCGTGGCTGGACTGTACCGCACCGTACCCTTCGATCCACGCTGGATGCCACCTGCCGCGAACAGGCAAGACAAGGCATGGGCAAGGTACCATATATTGTCAGACGCGCTGGAGGATCTGGGTCAGGCTGGCCATCCGTGGGATTTCCGGCCCAGGTCAGGTCAGGTCGGGTCAGGTGAGGCAAGGCAAATCCAAGACGAGACGAGACGAGACGAGGCAGACAACTGGATCGGTAGGGAGATCGACTTGTACAGCAGGTAGCCTGGTGAACGTTGGTCCCAAACAGCTCTAGCCGTGCCAGTAGGAAGTAGTCCACAGGTACCTGACCAGGTATGTGCTGCACCTGCTTTATTACTACGGCTCTGCTGGCGATGGAGATACTCCACACACGGCCGCACTCTGCATGTACTCTACCTACCCAGGTAACCTGTAGGGTGGGCATGTACCTACCACCTGGGGTACTGTAGGAGGCTACTGTCGATGATGGTCGCTGATATTATCTTCGTTTCCCAACTGTCCCCATCGCCTTCTTTGTCCTCCTCGTTAGGTAGCCTTCGTCGCCATTGGATCTACCATTCATCCCCATAGTCATGTCGCCGCTACCCCATTCACCTCTGCCTCCCAAAACGATCCAATCCATCTGCTGCATTGGTGCTGGTTATGTTGTGAGTATCTCCATCTGTCCATCTGATAAGCCTGCTCCCACCGCTTCCGACTGCACCGAATTCTTCCCATCCCCATACCGCTGCCCTCGCTTGACTGGTTGATCGGTTGATTGATTGATTGATTGATCGATCCATTGATTGGCTCGTTGGTCGCCTGCTCGATGATCCATCTACCCATCTACTTACCAGTCTTCACAATTTAACCAATCCTCCTCCAGGGCGGGCCAACATGCGCAGTCATTGCGAACAAGAATCCTCACATCAAGGTCACCGTTGTCGACCTCAGCCAGCCTAGGATAGACGCATGGAAATCAGACCAGCTTCCCATCTACGAACCTGGCCTGCAAGATGTTGTCGAGCTGCCTCGCGACGGCACCGACGGCCGATCGCCCAACCTCTTCTTCTCCACCGACATCGACGCCGCTATTCAGGAGGCCGACCTGATCTTCATATCTGTCAACACCCCCACCAAGACTACCGGTCTGGGCGCCGGCAGCGCATCAGATCTGGCATACCTCGAGGCTGCCGCGAGACAGATCGCAGAGGTCGCGACCAGCGACAAGATCATTGTCGAGAAGAGCACCGTCCCATGTGGCACTGCCGAGAGCCTGAGGGAGATCTTCGTGGCTATCGGCCGGCCTGATGTCCACTTTGATATACTTTCCAACCCCGAGTTCTTGGCAGAGGGCACCGCCATTGCCGACTTGCTTAGCCCAGACAGGATTCTCATCGGCTCGCTAGACACCGACAGGGCCCGTAGAGCCGCCAGTGCCCTCACTGATGTCTACGCCGGCTGGGTGCCGAGGGAGCGCATCATCACGATCAACATCTGGTCGTCAGAGCTCGCAAAGCTCGCGGCAAACTGCATGCTTGCCCAGCGCATCAGCAGCATCAATTCCCTCAGCGCTATCTGCGAGGCGACCGGTGCTGACATTGATGAGTTGGCCTTCGCTGTCGGATTGGACTCCAGGATAGGGCCGAAGATGTTGAAGTCATCGGCTGGATTTGGAGGCTCATGCTTCAAGAAGGATGTGCTGAGTTTGGTCTACATTGCCGAGTCTCTACATCTGCCCGAAGTGGCCTCCTACTGGAGATCAGTAGTGGACATTAACGAATACCAGAAAGACCGGTTTACGAAGAGGATCACAAAATGTCTCTACAACACCCTGGCGAAGAAGAAGATCGCGGTGTTGGGATTTGCCTACAAGAAGAACACTGGCGATACCCGTGAGAGCGCCGCCATCACGGTGATCGGCCAGCTGATTGCAGAGAATGCCCACGTGGCAATCTACGACCCCAAGGTGAAGGAGGAGCAGATCTGGAGGGATCTCGAGCAGGACCACAAGCCCGAAGTAGTGCGCCGGTGCGTCACCGTGTTTCCAGACGCGTACGCGGCCTGCAAAGACGCCTGTGCAATCGTGATCCTGACCGAATGGGACGAGTTCAAGACGGACGGCCTGGTGCTCCCGTCGCCGACCATCGACGCACAGAAGGAAGCGGCCAGCACAACGGCCACACCCCCTCCCGAGCTCCTCTCCCAGCCCAACCTCGGCCAGAACGAGGGGAAGTCGGACTCCAGCAGCGAGAGCGATGCGGAAGAGAGGTACTTCAGCGACCAATCGCCAATCTCCACTCCACGAAGCGTCGACGAGCCCATCAATTCGCCTGTTCTGGCAAAGTCACCCGCCAACAGACTAGACTGGGCTCGCGTGGCCCACACGATGCGCCGCCCTCGGCTGGTCTTTGACGGCCGCAACGTCATCGACCCGGCCAAGCTGGAATCTCTCAACTTCCAGGTCCAGGGCATTGGCAAGCCCATTTCAAGCAAGCGCAGCATTAGATGATGCATCCGATCATAGCCATCCGATCGTGCATACACTCATACACATCCACATAAACATCCATCCATTCAACATCACGACAGACCACCCAATCCGCTTGAAGGGTTTCATTACGGATTGTTCAGAGCATCCCGTTCTACGTCTCACATGCATTTTCTTTTCACGACAACAGCATCACGGGAAGAGCTCCCTCAGGGCGCGGCGCAGGCGGCGTTTTGGCTGGCTAGGGCCAGGGTAAGATTTNGGCACACTTGGGGGAGGCCAAAGGTTTGAATCAATCGGCTGCTGGGCTTAGCCTTCTTCACGCATGAATCCCCAAGGGGAGAAAAGGGAAGAGGCGTTTGCCTCCAGTTCTGAAGCGACGGGTTTCTCATTCGAGACCCAGCCTCCACGGTGTATGTTGCCATTGGCGTCTTGCGCCCATAATGTAATTCCTCATCAACCAACACAGTCAAGTCTCGCCGTCAGTCTCACACTGTTTTCGACATGTAAATTACCCAACCAGCCTGTGACTTCCTATCCGCCTCCCTCCCTCCTCCTTTCATGCGTCCCGCATATCTTGCGAGCGGCAACGCTCTGGAACAAGGAAAAGGGGCTCACAACAATCTCCACAGCGAAGTCGGCCACGTAAGTATGTATACGTAACGGTGGTGGGTAAGGTGCCCTACACATCCAGACAGGCCGTGAGGAAAGGGATTTGATTAAAAGCCGCTCCGCGCAGATCACGCAGTGGGTCAGCAAAGCAGACACGCGCGTTCCCTTGATTTTCGCCTCCCGCCAACAGCCATCCATGCAGACCGGCTGAATGCTGCAGTCGAGGATTATCACAGGCAAAAGAGACCGATGATCTCCTCATCACGCAATGCACCAAGCCAAGGCAAGATTGTACAAGGACAGCGCTACAGGTATGCACGTGTAGCGAGGCTAGCGATTAGATAGGTAGGGGGTGTGCTGTAGAGTGGGTATGTACTGTACTGTAGGTGTTGATCGTGGTAAACACCCACTGCTGCAGAGACTTCCCTTCCTGGATCCATATCTACGACAGTGTGTCATGTACCTAGGTAGGTAAGGTAAGGTATCCAGTCAAAGAGGGTTTGCGAATGCAATGCAAGGGAGACACAACCAATACTTCCCACTTCCCACTTTCCGCTGCTGGCCGTGAGCAGACTGGGCTCGGTGTGCGATAAGCATAAAAACCGCTATGCCATGGCCTCCAGTGGCTTCCGCCAGCTCCGCATCCGGCCGTGGCCGTGCCTTCCCGGTTGGGTAGTGAGCAGCACCCAGTAATTACCTTACCTATACACATACCACTGTATATCCAAGGGGCTCCGTTGGTGTCGAGGCGGCCGCTCACGTATGTACAGTAGCCTATTACCTGCAACACCTTGGAGCGGCCTATAAACATGGGCAACGGACTGCGAACGGTCTACCATTCTTGTAAACGCGCCGCTTCGTTGCGAATGCTCATCTCCAAATACTTTCCTTGCCTTGCCTTCGCTTTGCTCTCTGCGTCTATATGTCTAGCGTGCCGAAGCGGTCTGTCTTTTCATGCTTCTATAAGACAGAGAGATTGGTCTGGGTGGACCTCGGCCGCTTGAAGCGCATAGCTCGAGAAACAAGCAACGCCAGAAATTAGCGAGGGTGTGATGCTGGGATTCGTCGAACATTGACCGTTGCATTTTCTGTCAAGTCAAGGTGAGGCCGGTGGTGGTGGATACGACAAATGTGTTGGTATGATCCAGCTCGCCAAAGATTGCTGTAGATGGATTGCAAGAGTGGAACGGACCAGGCCTTGCGATTCAGGTATCTCGTACAATCAATACATACACGCTCGACCCGACTCGACTTGATCAGACCGCAAGCCGACTTGTGACCGGCATTGGAAAGGACCCGGTCGAAAGCAAACAAACCCCAATATTTACATCGCCCATACTCCTGTTGGCACCTTTAGCTCGATGGCTGACGTGGCGGCTCGTCTGTATGTTGTCTGGACTAGAAAACGCTGATGTAGTTGCCTATCCGATCTTTCTGGTTCTGCGCGATACACTCGGCGATCCAGGTGACGTTTCTGATTTCCTGTGGGCGAAATGAGATGGTCAGTAACGTGTCTTCAAACCATGAAGAAATCTCTGAGTAGAGAAAGAGAGATAGAAAGAGAGGGTGCCGGCAATCGACACACCGTTTGACGTACCTGTTCCTTCAACCTGACCCAGGCGTACACCACGGCATGAGAGAATTGGTAGGTGAAAGCCAGTTTGGAAATCTCCATCTCCTTCTGGTAGAACAGATCTTCCAAGCTCTTCCCCTCGTCGCCGCCCAACCCACCGGACTGATTGCCCAGACCGCTGCCACCGCCGCCAAGGCCAGTCTGGTCCAGCATCGTCTTGTAGTCGTAGACGCCATCCACGGCGATCCTGACACCCTCTGGGTCGTCCGCCCTGCTGAGCATCAGGGTGCCCTCTGGGTGGAGCTTGCCAAAGGCGGGATACAGCTTCTTCCTGTCCAGCTTCGACAGCTCGGTGCCGAAGGAGTTGAGGGTGATGTTGATGCTCCTGCGGTCCGCCTCGAACTGCAGGACCTCGGACATGACGTCTGCGGTGGGCGAGCCGGCGATTTCCGGGTCCTCCGTCACGAACCGGTAGAAGTCCTCGAGGTAGTTCTTGTAGAGGGTGTTGCGGATGATCTCGATGTTGAGCTCGTCCAGGTCCTGGTGGCTGAGGCTGCCCTTGAAGTAGGGCGCCAGCGGCGTCTCGATCAGGACGCTGTTGTACAGCTCCTCGATGTTCGTCGCCACGCACAGCACCGGCATCGTCTCGAACCAGCCCAACGGGTGGCACCGGTCCAGCAGCTCGCGAGTGTCGCGCTCGTGCAGCGTGCCCGTGATGAGCAGCGCCACGTTATCGATCATGTAGGCGTACGTCAGGTATTCCATGAACCGCGACAGCGAGCCCGTCGCGTTCGCCTGCAAGTACCGGAACTCTGCCACCAGCTTGTCCATCGTCTTGTCTGCCAGCGCTGACGTCGAAGGGTTGGGTGGTAGCGATGCGAGGAAGTCGCCGTACGCAGGCGACAGCTGCAGTTTGATATCTGTGTGTGGCCACGGCGAGCGGTCAGTATGCGCCAAACAGGGCTTTTCGTTGAAGGTTGGTCTGGGCTGTCCGTCATACCGTCGATGGTCTCGCATTGTGTCAGGTTGCCATAGTTCTGGCTTGTGAGCAGCGCATTCCGGTAGCCTCGTACAATACCCTCTATGTACCNATTGGCCACGTTGTAGAACATTCCCTCCGACATCTTGGGCGGTGGTTGTCGATTCAAATCCTCAAGATTGCACAAGTCGTGGGCTGTCTTTTCTGAATGGTGTCGTCAAGGTGCAGCCTGGAAGTGCTCGAAGCTCGACCCGCATGCCGCTGCCAAGAACGGATGGGGCAGCTTTCGGTAACAGCAGCTGACTGTAAAGTTCGCATCCCTGCCGCATCAGAACTCCCATTGAGCGTGGTGGGCCAATATACCTACCTACCTAGGATATACAATAGAAGTCACGACTAATCATAGTTCAAGGTAGGGTCAATTTGTTCGTGAGATCGAAATACGAAATGATTGATCATCAAATACCACCGGGTTTCATGATCCCGGAACCTATCAATACTGAAGAAACGCTGTCATAAACTACTGATACAACTTTTGAACGGTCATTTCGGCATTGGAGCAATCGAGCCCACAGTCTCGCGACCGAATCATCGTCAAACCCTGCCGACCAAAGACAGCCGAAAGTACGCGAAAGCCTTCCAGGTCGAGAGGCTGAGACTCGTGTTTCAGCTAGGCAAATGGAAGTCTGGCAGAGAAGCGAGGGCGATGGAGTCAGTCCATCTCCATAGCATGTGCAGCACACATTCCGACATGAGCAGAAGTGTTGATACTGGATTTAGCCTGGAGCTCGGAATCGACCATGTTTTGAGAGGCGGTGATTGGATCGCTCTCAGCACGGATGCAACCCCCAGGTGCTGCGAGGTGAAGCGCTGGGAGCATCTGAAGCCGTGGCAGAAGTTGGCTGGGCTCGTTGGTGACCAGCCTAGCTTCAGTGAGGTCGTTCGAGAAGATGTAGAACTCCTGGAGGCCAGTGAACACGTTTCTGGCATTGACTAGGTAGGCAGGAATCGCCTTGTTCTCGAACCAGACGTTCACATCCTCGAGACTAGGATAGTGATGCTGAATCCATTTGCCATAAGCCGCTTGGTTGATCAGGAGGGCTTCGGTCTTGTCCATACGTGTCCAGCTGATACCGAGAGCACGCGTGGCCTCGTCGATCAGGGGCTCTCTGGTAACATCACGAATGGAAGGCGGCAAGACCAGCTGAGCAAGATCATCAGACCCTGCGGCGTTCAGATCGAGTCGCTGTGATTTACGACTGGCGATGGTGGGACGATTTGACGAGTCCGGCGCAGACTGCTTTGGGGCTGCTTGTTCTTCAGAAGCATGAGCCTCGGCCACAAACTGATAGGCCGGGTTGTCTGGATAGCTTGGCGTCATACCAGAGCCTACGACTGGACTGACGGAATCCGGATTGTCTGCAGGCGTGGAGTTACTCAACTCCTTGGAACCTTCAGCGGAATAAGAGTCTAAATCTTCCTCAGGGGAGTTAATGTCACCACGAGAGCGCTTGCGACCAGCGATTGAGCAGCCCAACGCAGGCAGGGTAGCCGACGTGGGAGCAGTGAGATTGGCGGATTGCATTGGCGTATCGGCGTCGGGCTGTGCATGATAATGAGCGTTGGCAAAGAAGGGTGGCGGTGGTCCTGCAGGGTTTGGAGGCAGGACGACGGTTGGCGAGGAGGCGTAGAAGTCGTCGGTTGCCATTGTGGGGTCGGCTGCGTCTGTTAAGTGATCTAGTAGCATTAATTGCCTCTTTACATCTAGTTCTTGGACCAAACTGGTTAATGCCTGTGATCCACCTATCTTGCAGTTCTAGATGACAGCCTGGGCTGTCACTTGCGACATGCGAATACGGCGTTGGTTAGATATGGATATGGAGGGTCGCGCGCGTAAGCGGGACCGACGCGATGGCAGATACACGGGCAGTGGGGACGTGGATGGAAGGGAGATGGATGACAGGAAGTTGACGAAGTGAGGATCAAGGAATGATCTGGAGTGGGGAGGTTGTTGCGAACGTCGAGGTTGGGTGGCGAAGACGTAGACAGCACTGTTTAGTGTGGAGGCGAAGATGAAGAAGAGAAAGAGGTGAGGTTAAGGCCAGGTGAAACGAGACGAGACAAGGCAAGGCGAGACAAGACAAGACAAGACAAGGCCATACGAGAAGGGGACGGATTGGCTGGCGGCCGACGTTCCAGGGCAAGATGGACCCGTCCAGAGGGCGGATCGGAAGTTGCCGTCCAGCAGCCGTTAGATCCAGTCTCCAATTCTCCACGCCCCAATGCAATGCCTGCCACAGATCGACGGATGGCGTAAATGCGCCTGCTTCCCGCTCCGCTGGCCAATTGCATCGCTGCCCTGGCCTGATGCGCTCGCCTTCNACGTGTGCCTTCTCAGCTGGTTCTGTTTGCATTGGCGAGCGACGTACTGTACAGTACATACTCTGGTCCGCCCGGGAGATGGAATTGGGTGCCATCTCTAACACAGCATCCCCTGCCTGCATCGATAGGGACCCTGCCACATTGGGTATGTTGTGCATGGCAGCCGCAGCATGCAAGGAGGTTCCGACGTTATCTTATCTACACTCGGCGATCGTCCAACCCCTAACCCTCCATCTAACCCTGACCCTGATCCTGACGCGGTCTTGGCCGTCCGCTTTCAGCTCCAATTGGTGTTGGGTCTGGAGATGCAGCGCGTGACACGAGGAAGAGGGAAGGGAGACGGAGATGTCTGTAGACGACATCATTCCTACTGTCATTGATTGGCTGGCTGATGGACGGGTAGGCTTCAAACCTTGAGCATCGTGTGTGGGGGTTCATCTCATGATAAATTCATAGATGGAACACGTCCATGACTTGGCAGGCGACTGCTACTGGCCGACACTTACTGCTGCAACTGGGTTTGTCACGTGCCAATCATCATGTATCAGGAACAAGACCGCCATGCCAGCGATTGTCGCCTTGCCTGGAGCACCACAGGACGTGTCGAAGCGAAAGCACTGCCTGCGAACGCGCTCGAGCGAGCCATGCACCTGGGCGCATTTGCACTGCAACCCAGTTGGGTCAATACAGTAAGTTCATACGGAAGAGCACGGCTTTGCCAATCCTCCAGTAGTCCGTCGTAGTGGATAAATCAAGCAATCTTTCAAGCACCGGGGCACACCTCTCGCACGGTGGACATTCATGAACGAGCCGAGGAAGCTGGGACATGTACGTTGGGAGGTTGGCACGCAGAGCAGAGATTGTACATAATCGCCTGGAGGCGATGCCATAGGCAACCTCACAAGGTCACGATCTCTAGGCTGGATCAGCCGATGGGCCTGGTGGGCTTCTTCTACTGGCGAGAGGCAACCGGCTCATAAGCGAAGTAATTTGGCCATCCGCCGCACAGCCCAGCCGGCAATTGACAGAGCCGTCCGAGGCTTGGACAAGAAGGGCTACCAGATAGACGTAACCGAGATCCTTGACTGGCGCTCTAGATGAAGGCCATTGATGAGCACTTCATCGTAGCGCACGTTGCGTGGTGTAATAACAAGGCGGACATCGATGCGATTTCGCAACCGTTCGCGTCGACGTCATGTAGGAATCTCGGTTATTAATACAGACATTCAGCACTGGACGATGGTACCGTTCAGAGGTAGACAAACAACCCCAATGACGAGAGATGTCAGGAAAGGTCAGACTGTGCAATGTTGATTGGACAGAGGAGATGTGTAATGGGAGCGGATCGAGCCTGTCAATGTAATTGAAAACCACAAATGAAGGCATTGGAGGTAATATTATAAAGGTCAACGATCAAGTGGAAACGGCTACTGTCCACTACTTCAGTCGCAGCGGCGATAACGGGCGGCGCAGAGCGACGAAACCCCGAAGGATCGAAGGGTTACTGTACCTAGAAACGATAGCATACCTACAGTATTTACCACGGTCCATGCCTGTCTGCATAGCGCTGTCCTGTACTGTATTGCCATATCTACGGCAGTATGCGGCTGGTTGCGGATGGTCGCACATACAGCGGACAAAGCCTAGTGTGAGGTGCAGGTTTCGGGAGACCGGTGCTTTGGTATACGCGATAGATGCTCACAGATACCCAGCCTGAGTGTAGCGGCGCGGCTGACGTGGACATGCCGTGCCCGTTCTGGCGGTCGGTGATTACCCAAAGGGGCAATACTGCGCCTCAATGCAGGGGAACCTAGAGACTCAGCTAGGTATTCGAGTGGGTTGTGGTCGCGTCACCTCAGACAAGGCGCACTCACGATTGGAATGCAGCAGCGTGGACAAACCGGCACCGTCGCGCGAGCGCATGCACAACTTCCCAGTGTTCAATGCAAAGTACCGCAGTGTAGGTAGAGGTAAGAGATTCAACGAAGAGGCTTGACAGCGGATGGCCAAGGACCAGAAGAAGCTTCTTTTCTCCTTATATTGACTTTGCTGAGGCACTGCGGCCGAAGCACCGCGTATCTAGAGGTACGACTGGCGGTATATATACGAACGAAGGCGAACGTCCGATATAGGCATACCACGCTATGCCGGATTTGCTTAGCGGTTCCCAAACAAGGCATTACGCTGTACTGCATTATACTGTATCATCCGATGGAGTGTAACGCAATCGACAGCGATATAGTATTCATAACAACTACGATAACTGAGAGAATCCCGATGAAGACACAACCTGGAGTTGAAATGGATTGCAAGTCAAGCGTGCTTGAAAGCCAGCAAGCCACGGAGCCGGGTGCACACGTACATACATGCATAGAGGCATGTCAGCTAAGGATATATCTGCTGTACCATAAGCATACCTTGGTACCGGGATACTATAACAGCCGAATAGTGACAAAGCGTGGGTGCATGTGTGCGTGCGTGGCCAGGATAGGAGCGATACCTGGAAGGGTAAGAGGTAGAGCAGCCAGGCATGGGTTTTACCTACTGTGCAGCAGATGGGTCACCGATCCGGTCCCGGGCGCTGTCTGGGAATGGCTCGTGAGTGACGGTCGACGAGAAAAATCTCTCCATTCTGGCGCGGTGTTTGGCTGGTTGGCCAATCAGCAGCGCTCGATCGGGTCTCTTCCCTGCTGCTCCTGGCCCTGTTTCTCCTTCTCTCTCTCTCTCTCTGTCTACGGCTGGGGCTGCCCCTGGTCTATACTCGTCGCTTGCTGCTGCTGCTGCCATCTATCTCTCTCTCTGTCGCTCGATGCGCTGCTGTTGCTCCTGCTGCCCTTCCTCATCCTCCCGGCCACAGCCACGCCCGGCGTCTGCGCATTGCCTCCCGTCCTGACGCGTTCCCTTACCAATGGCGGTAATTAGGTAGTGGTAGTGGTAGCGGTATGGAATGGTAGTGACAGCAGAGGCAGAGGCAGAGGCAGAGGCAGAGGCAGAGCAGGAGTTCCGGACCGACCGTTCGACAGGAAACCCGTCTGTATGTAGTAGTCGTAATAGTCGTAATGGTAGTAGTGGTAATAGTAGTAGTAGTAGTAGTAGCAGCAGTGGTGGTGGTGATGATTCCTGCGGTCCCGCCCTCTTACCAATACAGTACAGAGCAGTGTCTGCGAGAGCCGGTGCAGGTAGTACTGCGCTCTCTTCCCACTCTGTTCCTGCGTCTGCCTGTCTGTCTATTCTCCCAACCTTCTGCATCTCTCCTTAACCGTCTTCAGTTGGAAATCCGTCTTCCCCATCTATCTATCTATCTGTCTATCTAATCGCCCTTCTGCAAGCCGGGCCACGCACAGCTGCCTGCATTTCCCCTTCTTCTGTCGTTTGCCCCCTTCGCTCTCTGCAACATCCGACCGCCCGTTGGATCTCTGCTTAGCCTCCCTCTCTAGCACCCGCCCATCTCAGCCAACCGCCCACACCACCGCCGCCCCTACCCTCTTGTCTTCTTCACACATCTACCACACCCGGACAATCCATCCCAGACTCGTCGCACTTCTACAATCGACCGGCTTCTACCTGACCAAGCCGCCCATCATGCCTTCATTCGCCAACCTGGCCATCGAGGCCGCATCGCAGGTCCTGAACAAGCGTGGTACCAACTCCAACAACACCTCCAACAACAACTTACCAGACAGCGCCATCATCGTCATTGTCCTCGTCGGTGCCGGTTTCCTTGTTCTCTGTGGTTGGGCCGTCACTCGCCACTTCTACGACGACGAAGGCTCATCCGCTCCCAACTACCTCGCCGACGGATTCAGCCAGGCCCAATACATGCGCGATGTGAGATTGAGGAACCAGGAGATGATCGAGTCCGAGGCCGGGTACCGCCCTGGTCAAGCCCCAAAGCGACCACCGATCAGGGAGAGGGACACTCAGATAAGTACGTCGGCACGCTCAGATTCCCATCTTGAATTCCCTGGGACGAGTCACTGACCAATCTTTCTCAACAGGCAATGAGAGCTCTATGTACTAGACGCGCTCACGGCAGAGACCCGCACGAAACGTGAGTGTCGTGTCTTCGCTTCCTCGTGTGCTTGCCTCTGCTAGTAAACATTTCCCCTCGAGAGATCGCGAAAAGCCGGGAGCAGCTTCATCCGTAGCCGCTCAGGATTGCGAGATGCCAAATATGGCAGCCTGCGAGAGACTTGCACGTGACGCGGCACCCAGCCATCACCCATCACCAACAACAACAACAAAACCACCACTGCAACTGCAAATACATTCACACCCGCCTCTAAAACCTCGACGACCGGTGCAAAGCGCTTTTTCTTTTCTTTTGAATACTGCAACAGCATCCAACTCGTGACGGATGATGCACAAATCGACTTCTGCCGGCGTATTCATGGCTCGGCGTTTGCTCAAAGGGTATATAACAAAGGATTCGTACTTTCTTCACTCGCCAATAACCCCAATTTGCCTCGCAAGCGCTGCTGGCAAATCTTTAATCCCATCACCCGGCCTTCGCATCTTGGGCGTGCCATGGCTTTGAGCCGCCTTTTAACCCTCTGCTTGTCTTTTCTTCTTCCAATGCAATGGAGACGCTGGCATGATCATATCTTCCCTTTTACCCAATGTCAAATATAGAAATGAAAAAAGATATAAATTCAAACCAGCTCGTTCCCAGCCAGATAAGGACGTTTCAAACAACGTGGGTGATTTGACTCACCGAGGTGAAGTAGGTAAGGTAAGGGATCTAATACATATATTTATAAAGGCTAAGAGGGAGGTTTCCAAGGTCTATATAAGTACACACCTGCCTGCCTCCGTACAAGACAGATGGAGGGCGAGCTTGCTGCACATCACGGTCGCTTGGCAGCGATGTGGCCAACCTCACCTGGCATCCACTTTCTCAGGACGTCGGGTATGACGACGATGCCCTGATCCGGCCGCCAGCCGTTCTCCAGCACGGCGGCCAGGACCCTCGGCACGGCCATGGCGGTGCCGTTGAGGGTCTCGGGCCATGCCAGCTTCTTGCTGCTGTCGTCCAACTTCAGTCGGGTGTTCAGCCTGCGGGTCTGGTAGTCCGTGCACATGCTCGCGCTAGTCACCTCGCCGTAGCCGTCGTCGATGGCGCCGCGCGACGGGAACCACGCCTCGATGTCGATCTTGCGCGTCGCGCTGGCGCCCAGGTCGTGCGTCGGCATCTCGAGGATGCGCGCGTGCAGGCCCAGCCCGCTCAGGATCTCGCGCTGCATGTCCACCATCTCCTCGAAGACGTCTTCGGGTTGCGGAGGCGCGCTTGGCGAGTCTGTCTCGGCGTTTGCGTCTTCGCCGCCGCCGTCAATGCCCATTCCGCTTCCGAACCTGTCACTCTCCGCGTCGGGCGAGGCGCTGGCTGGCGTTGTCCAGGCGAACATCTCCACCTTCGTGAATTCGTGCACGCGGTACAGGCCCTTGGTGTCGACGCCTCGTGCGCCTGCTTCGGCGCGGTAGCATCTGCTTGGGCCGATGACTTTGAGTGGCAGGTCGGCTGCCTTCAGCGTGCGGTTGGCTTGAGTCCCAGCAAAGGGGATTTCTGCCGTGCCGGCGAGGACCAGCTGCGGCTTTTCCTCAGTCGTCTCCGCCAAAGCTGCGCCCTTGTGGTCTGCTGGCTGTGTTTGGTGGTGAGCGGCGAGCTGGTACACCTGAGTCTCGCCGTTGTGGTCCCTCGGCATGAAGCCGCATGCGCTGGCCATGTGCGAGTACACAATGGAGGGAGGCGTCATGACCTGCCAGCCTCTCTTCAGCGCAACCGCGAGCGCGTACTGGACGAGCGCCTGCTCGAGCAGCGCAGCCTCGTTCTTGAGGAAGTACCAACCCCATCCACTCGTCGTGGCGCTGGCCTCGAAGTCCAGCAGCTGGAGCTCGCGCCCTATGTCCACATGACTCTTGCCCTGGTCTCTGGCCTTCTTGTAGTCTGCTCGCTCCTGTTCGTCTCTGCCATTGATCCAGCCCAGCACCCTGGCGTCACTGCCTAGGGGTGTGACCTGAGAGCTGAGGTTCGGTAGTTCCAGCGCCAGCCTCTCCATCTCTTCGCGCAAGCCTTTCTCTCTGTCCTCCACCGCGTTGAGCACTTCCTTCAGCTGCCTCGCTTCCTCCATCAGCGCGCTCGTCCCTCCCATGCCGCCGCCTTGCCCATCGTCTCCCATGCCGCTCTGCCTGGCGATCTCCTTACCGAGCGCATTGTTCCTCCGGCGCGCATCGACGGCCTCTTTCTGCTGCGTCGCCAGTTGCTGCGACAGTTCGTGAATGCGCCACGAGTTGCGCGACTGTGCACCGTAATTCCTGTCCACGCAGTTCTGCTCGTATAGGCCTGGGTTCTCGCGGATGTGTTTCAAGTCGAGCGTCGGCTTGGGCGCAAAGGACGGCCTTGTGAAGGAGCGGGCTGCGACCAGTGGCCTGCTACCGTTTGTTGCTCCAGCACCATCTCGTCGTAATTTTACTCTGCGCAGGTTGTGCATGCACGACGCACATACCCAGCTCCTTGATGCAGACATTGTGTGCGAAGGGATCATTCAGACTGCATTAGCACTTGCCGAGCTGCTTGGAACAATTCTACGGAGGTAAATGGGTGCACTTACCCTTCAGCTGGCCGCACCTCGGCTAGACCTGCTGCAGGCGCGAACACCCCCGAAGCCTATTGTATTTTATAGTTCACACTCGATGATCCAACCCCAGGGAGATGAGGTCAGAAGGAGCATTGTGAGACTTCAGTGTGAATGGTGCTTCTACAAGACACAATTCTAGTATGATACAAATCGCTAATCGTCAAACCCTTCCCAGTCTCCACCCTCGGCCTCCTGGGCCATGGCAGCATTCTTCTCCCTGACCTGCTTGACCAGCTCGTCCAACTCCATCGCATCCGCCTTCTCGGCCTGGCTCATCTTGGACTTCTTCTCAAAATCACGACGTGCATCTTTCCTCTCCCTCCTGAAATCCTTGCCTGCCTTTGCATCCTTCTGGCTCGACCATGCCTTCTCCTTCCGTCGTTTCATGTCGGCCAATGACCCTTTCCCTTCCTTCTTGGGGAGCAGGGATCGATCTCCACGCGCGAGTGCCTCCATGATCTCCTGTCGCTTCGTTTCCCTGACCTTGTCTGCGTACTGTAGAGACTTCAGGTCAACGCTGTCTGGCACTTCGAGGCCGAGCGTGCGGTTTGAATAAGCTTCAGGCAGGTGTCGGCGCAATTCAGGCATCTTGGGCCAACAGAGAAGGCCCCATGACTTTCCGACCTCTGCCCAGTCGATCTTACGAACGTCGAAGATATCGGTCGGTAGCGTCTTGCTGTAGGCCTGCACCCAGCTGACAAAAGCCTTTTGACTTCTATCGTGCATCTCCCTCTTCTGCTGTAATATCCGTCTGATCTGCTGAGTGCAGTCTTGTGCATCCTGGTCAGTGGTTGTGGGTATATTCGAGTATAATGTCACAGGTGTTTGCTGCATGGCAAGGTACGGGATGTAATCTTCTTCGCTGCCTTGGTTCAGGAATGTGAGTGACAGCCCCTTCTTACCGGCCCTGCCAGTACGGCCACACCTGTGTATGAAGTCCTTCGGTTGGCTAGGTGCATCCAGCTGGACCACGAGGTCAATATCGGGAATATCAATGCCACGCGCTAACACGTCCGTAGTCAGCAACACGCTTGGTGTCATTGAGTCTCTAAACCGTTGCAGGTTCTTAGACCGTAAAGCGACCTTGTGATCGCCATGTAAAGGATAAACCGCGACATTCAAGAGTGTAGGTAAGATATGGCTCCAGTAGTCAACGCCTGCACGGGTTGACACATAGATGATGGTCTTCTCGACGTTCTGTTCAGTCATGATTTGCCTGAGCTTTGGGAGCTTGTGGGTCGATTTGCATGAAATGTAGCAGAGCCGTAACGATTCAGGGGTACGCTTGTCCAGCGCTCCAGATTTGCTTCGTACTTTGGCACTGATCTTGAAGGGATACCGCATCCCAACTCGTACGAGTTCATCCACGGCCTCACTGACACTCGCACTAAATAGACCGGTCCTTCGGTCCTTGGGAATGGCATCGAGGATGCGCTGCAAATCATTGGAAAAGTTCGCATCCAGCAGTCTGTCTGCCTCATCCATAACCAGCAGGTCGAACCAGTGTCGCTTGAGCACCACCCGCGGTGATAGAATCACTTCTAAGAGCCGCTTTGGAGTGCCGATCAAGACGTTCGGGCTTATCTCAGAGAATGCGGTGAGATCTTCGTGTAGTTTCGTCCGTCCTCCAGTGAGCAATTGCGGCATGATGAATGGGCCAGGTGGAGGTTGCCAGTCGTCGTCGACATCATCGTCGAGAAATGATGATGTCTTCGAACGGTGGATCCTTGCTGCGCTAGAGGGATGGAACTTCAACAACGAGACCATCACTTCATAGATTTGACTGGCCAGCTCCTTGGTCGGCGCGATTACGATCGATCTAACATGGCCTTTCCGGTTGGGTTCTTCTGCTCGCAGAAGTCTCTCCACAATTGGGATGATGAATGAGAGAGTCTTGCCGGAACCAGTCACAGCCTCGACAACGAGATCTTTATTGCCCATGAGTAGCGGAATAGCCATGCCTTGCACCGGGGTCGTACGGTGGAATCCCATTGCGCTGGTGTAGTCGAGGATCCATTGTGACAATTCGGGCGTGAGCGCTTCGAAAGATCGAGGCAATTTTTGCTGCTGTTGCGATTGTGACTGGTCCTTGTCGGCCATCTTGAGGCCTTTTGTTCTGAGGTTTTGTGGCGAAAGCAAAAGGCAAATCTGGATGCTACCTACAGTTAAGATCTCGGTTTTCGCAAGGCAAAAGTCTGAGGCTTCAAAGCTCGGGCGCTAACGGCTGGCTGCACCAGCCGAGAGGTGGGGGGAGAGGCCTGCTGTTACTGTACATACTATGATAGCTCGGTACCTAGCCCACTTGCCTTACAATGATGCCACCACAGCTCTAGCCTATCTCCTGGGAGGCAGCTACTCTATACTGACCTGCCATTGTTGTATATATATATTTGCATCTCGCGACCGACACTCTCTATCCTTCTATCTAGCCATTGAACATTAGCAACTATGGCTTCCTCATTTGCGCGCCTCGTGCAGCGTACGCCCAGATCCGCTGCTCAGTTCCCTGTCAGACACGTCTTTGCAGCACAGCGCGCGGCGCCTGTGTTCCGTCGATTCCTCGCGACGACTCCAAGCGAGCAGCCTCGCATCAGGTTGGGCAGCGAGGCGCCCAACTTCCAGGCGCAGACGACAGAAGGCGACATCGACTTCCACAACTGGCTGGGCGGCAAGTGGGCCATTCTGTTCTCCCACCCAGCCGACTTCACGCCAGTCTGCACCACCGAGCTGGGCGCATTCGCCAAGCTGAAGGATGAGTTTGAGAAGAGGGACGTCAAGCTGATCGGCCTGGTATGTGAGACTGCGGAGCCCAGATGAAGATTGAGACGAGTCGCTAATGCGTTGGTGAAGAGCGCCAATGGCCTGTCCAGCCACGGCGAATGGATCAAGGACATCAACGAGATCTCCGGCACGACCCTGCAGTTCCCCATCATTGCCGACGCCGACAGGAAGGTCGCCTTCCTCTACGATATGGTTGACCAGCAGGACCTCGACAACATCGATGAGAAGGGTATCGCCTTCACCATTCGCAGCGTATTTGTCATCGATCCTTCCAAGAAGGTCCGCTTGACCATGATGTACCCTGCCTCCACCGGCCGCAACACCACCGAGGTGCTGAGAGTCATCGACAGCTTGCAGACTGGAGACAAGAAGGGCGTCACAACACCGATAGATTGGAAGGTCGGAGACGACGTCATTGTTCCCCCATCGGTTACCACTGAGGATGCGAAGAAGAAGTTTGGCCAGGTCCGGGAGGTTAAGCCCTACCTGAGATACACTACCATCTAGAGACCTTCTAAAACACAAAACCACTGTACATTATTTAAAAATGGATAGGAATGCGTTCTATTCTTTCCGCATGGACGACTGCCTGCCAAATGGAACATGTGTGCATTGCTGAGTTTGATTGGATGGCTTGTTTCCATCCAGGGTTGGTAATCTATCTTAGCTGTTTGGCACTTCTGCGATAATAACGATACCAACACATGGATCGGCAGGGTGTAGTGGTCTGTCCCTGACGCTACTTCAGACCAAAGCCTTCGCTGTCTTCTACCGCGCGCCATAGCTTCTGTTCAAGGTGCTCAGGGGAATCATAATGCCAAAGGACCAACATGTTGAAGCATGTACGAGCGACCGGAAACCTTGCCTTGTCGCTCTTGCCGCCGCCCCATCCATCACCACCCGCTACGATCTTCAACACGAGGCTCGCAGCGCCTACAGCTGGAATTCGGTCACTGCCGGTAATGAAAGTGAGTAGTTTGCGTTGCAACTCTGGAGCTGCCTGTGTGAACGCATCCCAGAACCAGGTGATGACAGGTACTTCTTCAGCAGGGTTTGCCAGCTGGGTGTGGGGTTCCTGAACCGTCTTCCAGTTTTCGTAAACTGCGACTCCCTTGAGGCTATCGACATCAAGGGCCTCATCACTTCCTCTTACAAGTAGCTCGATCTCTTCGGCGCGGAATAGAGAGAGTGCATTTCCTGCGCAAACATTGAAGAAACCTCGCTTGAAGGGCTCAAATTGGCGGGCAACCGAAGTGTCCAAGAGATAGCGGACATACTTGTCCACGTACTCTTGTCTATTGTGGTTCGTCACTGGTGTGTTCTCTCCGTTGGGAATAAGTGGCTCGTCCTTCACGACGCCATATCGCTCGACCGGAACAACAAAATCACGGCAGTAAGTTGACTCAACATCGCCTTCGAATTCAAGCAGCTGTGCCAGTCCTGCAGCCAAAGAGGGTCTATACTCTGCTAAATCGGCAAGTGTGTATGTCATCTGTCCTTTGGTTCCGGTCACAGAGGATACGTTGGAGGTGTTCACGGCCGCAGCAGGTGCGGCAGCGAGCAGCTTTCGAAATGCGAAGGGCGGAAGCGCAACGTCCAGAATGGTACTGTTGTAGATTGCTAGCCCTAGCAATGCACCAATGAAATAGAATTGCTGTGAATTCTCGAAAGAATCGGGGTTGAAGTAGCAAAGGTGTGAATCGTCGTCATAAAGGAAGAGACCATGATTTGGGTCGAAAATCTCACGAACAATCATGAGAAACCATTCCTTCCGGGGACCACCGGCATCGACACCCTCTTCGCCTTGGAAATGCACTCGCAAGCCTTTCTTGAACTCTTCGGTACCTGCGCCGGATGCCTCGCTGATTTGTCGGAAACTGTCATCAGCAGCACAGTCTCGCCGGACTCGAAGGTGAAAGTAGCCATCGCTTGAGCGAGCGCGTATCACATTGTCGAAATAGGCCTCTCTAGCCTTCAGCTCCATTTGGCGTTTCGCGTCGTATTCGAGGATCTTGATTTTGGCGCCCATGGAAAGGAACAGGGGATATTGACAGAACGCAAATTTGTCACGTCGGGTTTCCCAGACCTTCAAATCCACTATAAGATCGTGATAATCAAGCAAGGTGTTGTAGAAATACGACGTGTGCAAGAGCTGTCCGCTGCGTTTGGCATTAGCATGAGGAACAATGTTAGGTTGTGCAAACGCCGAATCCGAACGTGCCAGGCCAGTTCTTGATTTCTCTCGCCAACTGTTATTTGCGGCAAATAGTAGGGACATTACTTTGGCTGCAGCCTTCAGTTGCCAGTCGCTTGCCCAAGGAGTCTCATTGTCATAATCGTCCCCTCGCTTCTTTGAAGAGCCACCCAGGCCCATCGCAGCGTGTAGTTGCGCGGAGGTACTTGCTGCACCGCCTGAAAAGTCTGGTATCAGGCCACCGTCATTCAGCGCATTTTTGTTCTTCGGTCGAGAGGCAGCTGTACGAGTAATACGGTGTGTGACAAAGCTACCCACCAGATCTATAAGAGCAACAAAGCGCTTCTCCTCAAAACGAGTGGTCCATCCGATGAAATAGTTATGACAGGTATCAGGCGAGTTTCCGAGAAGGCCCAAAACTCGCTTCAGAATTCCAGTATGTCTACTTCCGTCAAGGCTTGTGGCTCGTTTAGGCGAGGGTAGCTTGCCTTGGGACGGTAGTGGCCGGCTTTGGGGTTGTTTTCGGCCTGCAAATGGGTTTGGATCTCCCTTGTGGTGGAACGATCTAGCTTTCGAGGGATACAATGACGGGTTCATCAAGATGATGAGGAGGAACCGTAAGTCGTGCGGTTCGCGCAAAGGCCTCCCCGGCCTTTTCAGGATGTTTTCTGTAATCTTCAGGAGAGCACGAACCGTATGATCGCGAGCTTCGGCCAAGTCCCGCTCAATATCCTCGGCATTTATATGGCCTTCAATGTTCGCTTTGGTAGAGGATGGGTCGTTCATGTTAAGACCTGCAGCCCTCTTCTGCCAGTCAAACCCAGCCAGGTGGACAGAAGCGTACCATTCATGAAGGGATTCAAAGTCAATATTGGGCGATCTCGAGCTCACGGGCTTTCTCGAGCGGTCTCCAACCTTTTTTCGTCTTATGGTTTTGTCGTGGTTCTGATCCTGTTCACCGGCCCACCAAGAGCTATTCTCTCCTATATCGCCAAGCAACAGTAATTTAGCTTCAATATCTTCAGATGAGTCAACCCCGATCTGCGCAGAGCTTGAGCCATGGTCAGAATTCTCAAATGGTTTGGGTATGTTGCCCTCACTCTTAGTTCGGCCAGCATGCGATTGCGGGTGTTGCTGAAAAGATATGTTCAAACTTTCGAGATCTCCGAATACACGGGCAATGTAGTCTTCGAGAGGACGGAATATTATCTTTACTCGATCGTACCTCCTGCGCTGTTCAATATCATCAGGCGGAAGCCTGGGGCTTGGAACTTGTCGAGGCGACCGAGGGCCGTCAACGGCACCGAGTAGAGTACCGTCTGTTCGATGGGACGAAACCACACCCCCTACTTGCACGGGAGGGGGCACTGGTTTTCGTAAGGGTCTCTGAGATGATGGTGAAGATCGCGTGACAGGTGAGGTAGACGTCGATGGATAGGTAACGTTCGCGGGAGACTGCGCACCGGGTTCCGATGGTCGCTGTCTTTCGACAGTCAGATTATCTTCTGTTCCATTTAGACGATGATTAGTTCTGGCGAAAGACCCTCCATTTCCTGAAGATGGTGTGCTGGACTGGGAGAATTTGGGCTGAACAAGAGCCGGGAGGGTTTGGGGTATGGCCAGCCCTAGGTCTGCTGTTGAAGATTTGAAAGTGCTGCCATCATTCACGCGATTACCAAATGACGAAGACAGCAGTGACGGCTCATCTTCCACACCGTTACGGTCGATACTCTCTGCACCTTCGGTAGGTCTGTGTAGATTTTGGGCTCGATCAACTCTGGGCGACTGCCTGCCTTCGCCAGGTTGCTGGGAACGCGGCTGTGGTCTCTGACACCTATGGTTCAAGTACGCCATGATACAGTTGTCAATGATTTTTCGGGTGTGGGACAGCGATACTGGCACTGGCTTGTTGTTGGGCCTGAGGTCTTTCAGATCTGCATCGCTCGGCTTGGATTTGATATTGACGTTGTCGCTAATCTCCCTCGGTTTCAAATCGTTGACGGTGATACATTGTGTGCATCGGAACCGATCAACATTTTTGGGCACGCTGAGACTCGCATCACAGCAAAAGCACTTCCTCGCAACTTTCTCGCCCTCATCCAAAGCCTTCTTCTTCCCTCCAATCAGTTTGGTAGGTACCATATCAAGCTCATCATCTAGTATGGGCACCAATGACGAATCTAACGAAAGCTCATCGTCCTTGAATTTGTCATTCATCATATGTCCACTCTTCTTCTTCCTGAATATGTTCGGCAGCGGGTGGCTTGCAGAACGATTGTGCCTGTGCGATGCACTGGCCGTGGAGTCTGTATGGGACCATGATGCGTTCGGTAGAACTGGCTGGGCAGTGCGTGGGATCGTTGATGCATTTTGGCTTGACGATTGCGCAGTGGTCGTTTCCTTCTGGCTCGACGAGGTCCGCGCCTGTGAGCCTGAGTGTGGTATGAGACGCGATGGCCACGGCATCACCAATGGCAGACGTTGGCTCGCATTTGTGTGAGAGCAAACGAACCTCTGACGGACGAGGTGTTTGGTTTAAGGTGAGCGTTTGCAGCTGCCCGCCCACTTGAACGACGGTCGAGGGGGCAGCTTATGCGCACGAACTACTCGTATCGCTTGTTAGCCTTCAAGAATTACGTGGACTTTGATCGCAGCTGCATAGGTATGCAGGCGCAGGACTATTTGTTATTCGGCTAGATCGGAACTAATATGGTGATGATCAGGAACCGATCCGTATCCGGCGAGTACGACGGGACAGGGTGAGGAATCTGTACAGTCGGAGGGGGCCTGTTGCTGGTGCGTGTGATACTGTCCTAGCACTCGTTGAGGACCGTACCGAAGTTATCTGTGCAAGGATTGACGAACCTCAATACATCCACGATTAGAATGCAGATACCCGGACAGGAGGAAGAAGGTGCCAGAGGAGGGGATGGTGCCAAGAAAATACGAGGGCAGCGATACCATCGGACATGTGGTCACGTGGGGCGTTATAGGGTGTCAACAGTCGACACGTACTGCACAGTGGGGACGGCTGACGTCTCCAGCTGACGATCTCTCCTAATCGTAAGTACCGATCAAGGACGATGAAGTTTCGACAGATCTACTACAGCCATAAAGAGTAGGTGGTAAGTGAGCGACTCCAATGCACATGGTATCCAGCATTGCTTAGAATGCTGTGGCGCTCCAAACATATTTGCAAGATCGTGGATGGCAAACAACGTAACGAACAGCCCAAAATTTGGATCTGGTCATGGCATTCAGGCGAGACTAAGCTAGCAGACAGGCCTTCGTTTTGGTAAGACATAGGACTTCCATTCCACCTGCAAGGAATCCCAGAAAAATTCGTGACAGATGATTGAGGATGTGAAATCCTTTACCGGTAGCGCCACAGGCTGAGGGTGTTCTGCCTCTTCCAGGTCTTCCTCCTGCCACCGCTGGTGTTGTTGTAGCGGTGACCCTTGTTGAGACCTCTGCTCTTCTTGCCGGTAGCGGTGAGACCACGGGACTCACGGTGCTTGTGGACTGGGTTGACGATCCAGTTGATGCGGGCGTCGCGGCGGATGGCCTTGTGCTGTGGGTCGACGAGGATGACCTCGTAGTACTTGTAGGTGCTGTCCTGGTTGATCCAGTAGCTGTTCAGGACACGCAGGTTGGCGCAACGGCGGCCAACACGCTCCTCAGCGGTGGACTTGAGGGAGCGCTGGTACTTGAGCTGGTTCACACCCTGGTTGGTAGGCTTGCCTGTTTCAAATTGTCAGCATATGTCCTTCGCCAGTCTCGTAGCATCCGTAAACATACCGTAAGTAGCACCCTTTGGCACTGGCCTCTTCCTTCCACCACGGCGGACACGGGCGCGGTAGATAACGTAGCCCTGCTTGGCCTTGTATCCAAGACGGCGGGCCTTGTCGGGGCGGCTTGGGCGGGAAGCACGGTGGATGACGTTCAGTTGGCGGAGCTAGATTGAGGGTACTCTCAGCAAAGTTCAACGAGTACGATCAAGACACAGTGCGCATGATCTTCTCGGGTCTGAGAAGATTCATGCTGTGTGCCGCTCAGGGTTCGAATGTGGTGCGTACCTCCCAGCAACGAACGCGAAGCAAGAAGCGCAGGACATCGCTCTGCTTCTTTTTGGCGAGCTCCTCCAAATACTTGTGGGCACCCATCTGTTGTCGAGAATGGTCAGTATTTGTTGAATTTGGTTGCGGTGGCACAATCCTGGTTTCAATGCTGATCGCGATTGATGGGGATCATGAATCAAGCAATGCCATTGATTGAATAGCCAGGAATGCGATTGTGGTCGACTCACCTTTGCTGTGGTTGTTAGTACTGCGACGACGGTATCACTGGACGAGTCAAAAAGTTCGACTTCAAAGTTGCAACAATTGAGATTTCGCGGCGTTGTGGGGAGTGGACGGAAGCTGCCGAGACTTGGCAGCCGGCTTTGTCAGGGTTAGGGTTTGTCGTGGGACCCTGCAGCTGAGGGCAGTGAAGTCTGTAGGTAATAGGTACCTACGCTGCGTACGCTCTGCTGTGAGGCTGAATCCCGTGTTATCCGACCGACTTCTTTATGACTCGGCATCTAGCCTGGATGAAAGTAGCCTATAGCATCGAAGTCGACCGACCAGCTGCCTACATAGAGCTGAAATCTACCACATACTTTCGCATTCCCGTCTCGTGCCCTCTTCCGCTGTAGTATCTGTATGAATGGCTGTGTGAACTTCTCCTACCGCATCGCATCGTGGCTGTGCTTCATTAGCATGACGACGATGTAAGGGGCCGGCTCAACTGATAGATCTACTGAAGAAGACTCTCTGGCCAAACGGGTACCGATTTTATCATTTATCGCGTCTCTCCGATTGGGAAGTCTTGGTAATTGACCAGTCAATTGCATCCGTGCCTGGCCGTCTACCTGGCTGGGAATACTCTACTGGAAGCGACGCCATTTCCAAGAACTGCTGAGAATATTGGTGTCAACGATTGAAAGCCGAAGGCCACTTGATCTGCCAAACCGTGGAATTTCAGATGGTCTACAGAGGCAAACCAAGTGCCGGCTGCGAGAACTGTCGCAAAGCCAAGAAGCGCTGCGGCCTGGAGCAGCCGGCCTGTTCCCGGTGCGTGAAGTTGAAAAAGACATGTTCAGGCTATCGCGATGTGACCCAGCTCAACATTCAAGATGAAAGCAGGGCTGTGGTTGAGCGGGTCAAGAAGAAGGCGCTTATGCGCGGAGAAAGCATGACGACCTCGCCTCGTCATAACACCCCAGCCACTTCTCCGTCCAATTCTAGTATTGGACAAGGGGTTTACAGCAGCAGCAGCAGCAGCAGTAGCGGCAACGACAGCAGTAATGAGACCATTACAGAGATCGTCCGGACTGATGGTTTTGCTGCCAATCTGGATGATTTCTGGATGGCAGAGCAACAATGTGAGGAAGAGGTTTTTAATTCCACTACACGACCTAATGGCTGGCGGATGACCCTGAAGCCCCATCCAGACGACATTGCAGTGCACTATTTCTTCACTAATTTCACCAACAAAGGGCATTGGGAGTTTCTGAAGCAATATGCCTTTTCGTCAAAATCCGACCCCATGCTCAACATGGCTGTAAGAGCATGTGGAATGGCTGCATTCGACAACACAAATCCTGTACCACAAGGACGAGGATGGGCGAGGTCACTGTATGGCCAATCTTTGACACTACTCAACAATGCGCTGCGAGACCCAATACGATGCTGCGCGAATGAAACACTTATTGGTGTGGCAATGCTTAGCTACTTCGAAAACTTGACTTGTGATAGTCGACAGTCAATACAGTCTTGGAAGGCGCATATGAACGGTGCAATACAGCTGCTCAAGATTCGAGGCAAGCGGCAATTCATGAACCCAACAGGTCGCGCACTCTACAGGGAGACTCGCGCACAGATATTAATATACTGCCTCTGGGAAGATCTCAAGCCTCCAGATTTCCTTATTGGGTGGCAGAAAGACCTGGATGAAATCGCCGAAAATCTCGACATTAAACCAGCCGATACTGTGGCGGCCATATGCTGTGACTTCGCAGCCTTTCGCTCAGCGCTGAGATACGAAGTTGTGGACAACGAAGAAGCATTGTCAAGAGCCGCCGATCTCGAGGCGAGTCTAATCGACTGGGCCGCCACGACGATGGCATCAGAGACCAAGTGGTGGAGGTACTACGAAGCAGAAGTGCCTGAGTCGCCTCACGTGTGGAACGACACTGTATTCGTATACCCTGGCAACACTCCCGCACTTGGGTGTTGGCAGATCTACCGATGCATGAGGATAATGCTGTCACGAACACAGGAAATGCTGATCCGGCGTTGTCTTCTTGACGCTTCTGAGCGGCAGGCGCGGATCCAGTATTTCAAATCGGTCCGTAGGCAAATGTGCAACGATATCTGCGCATCAGTCCCGTCAGGATTAGGACACGTTGCGCTGATGGGCGACAGCNGATGCACACTCACCGATGCGTACAGCAGCATCTGGCCTCTGTTCTTCGCGGGCACTGTCGTACTGGAGCGAATCGGCAGCCTGTGGGAGGGCAGCACCGCACCTGCCTCGGCAGCAGGAGCGCAAATAAACTGGATCCTGGGCAGAATGGACTTCATAGCAATCGAGGTGGGAATACACTGGGCCCATGGCGTGGCGGCAACGCTGCGTGGCGACTTCAGGATCCACAACAACCTGTTACCACCGCAAGATTCGGCGAGCAGAGAAGGCGACTATGATCCAGTATGGGACGACATGATCCTGAAAAACACAAAGCCCGTGCCTGAATGGGCCAAGACAATCGAGGACAGTGGGAGAGGGCCACGCTGGCTCGTCATGTCTGAGGACCAGAACGCGAGGTTCTCCAAGAAGCTCAACGCCGCTCCAAAGTGGCTCGGCCGATATGCGGATGGTCCCCTTGCCCATGCCGACAGGTTCAACGACGGGGCAGTCTACTGCCAGTGCGAAACGGACATGCGATGTCTTGTTCACGAGCTTTATGACTAGCCATGGTCTGACTCGGCATCAGTAGAGTATGATTCGAAGCAGGCTGTCGAAACATACATTGCATATGCCAAACCTGACTAGACAGTTGCAATGAAGAATACTGTGAACTGTTCAAAATTGCAGACGAGTTCGCGTGCAGCAGCTTGGGCATCTCGAGTTTTAACAAGTCATCTGCACATGGCAATGTTAATGTCGGGCCAAAGGTCGGAAGAGATGCTTGTATAAATTCGTTTCTTCTTTTTATGTTTAGATTCACATGGTCACCACTTTGTGTTTGTTTCCAATTCGTGTCATAGCCGACTGACAGCATGACGCCAGAGTGTCTCATGTTTGCAAAGCTTTTCATGCAATACCGTAGGCCGGCAGGCAGGCAGGCATATTTACAATGTTATCAGGCAAACTGAGGGCCTCTCGAATCTTGCGACGCGAACGGACGAATCAGACATTGACTCTCGTCAACTACAGGTAGCGTCAACTTCTAATCAATACCTCTAAGTACCGGGAAAAGCCAAAAGGGTATTCCATGTTTTCATTAGTCTTTTATCTTGGCTAGGGCTACCCAAGTGACTTGCAAGTTTAAGAATCGTGTGCTTCGTGACTGATCATGGCAAAGTTGAGCCTCCATTTTCAACACCCTCAATATACGCTCTCCTGCACACTTTGCTCTTCTCTCTTCTCATCTTGCACTTCCCGAGTCAACACCTTCTCCAACTCGTCTTCGACAATGGGGTCAGGTTTCTTTTCTCTTGCTTCCTCACGCGCGCCCTCAAAGCCGTCGACAAACTCAGGTCCACTTCCCTCAGCGCTGTCATCATGCTCGTCTTCTGGTTCATCGCCCAATGCGTCTGCCTTCTTCCCTCTTCCCATACCGCTTTCTGTTGCCCAACGTTGGATGTCTTCTTCGGTGGGCTGTCGCTTGGCTTTCTTGGCTTTGTGAAGAGCGTTGACCAGGAGCTTGCCTGGGCTGGTGCTTCCGCTACCGGCTGCATCGGCAAAGTACTCGTCGTCACTCAGCCCTTCTGCAGGTGTGCCGGCACCGGATGCGGAACCGCCGGCATCACGACCCAGTCGGTATAGCGCTGGTCTTTCAGGCATTGGAATGGAGTTTGCCTTCTGAGTTGGCTGATCGTTGTGAGCGGCTTGCTCGGATACTGGCCCGTGATGAGACGCAGTGTTTGCACTAGCGCTGGCACTGGCTTCTGCTTTAGCGGCGGCCTTGCTAAATTCGACGCGACGCGGAAAATGTTCATGATTGTGTCGGCACCCGCCAACGCAACCGCCCCATTGGACGGGTTGACGTGCGTCGCCGGTAGATGGAGGATTCATAGAGCCGTTGGCAGAAGTTGTCGTTGGCATGTTCAGGAACTGGGTCAGAGTGTTTCTTCTCCTAGTGTCTCGTGGTGGGTCTGTAGACTTTGTAGACTTTGCAGGCTTGCTTTGCTTTGCCGCTTCTTCGAGCTTCTGACGATTCAGAGCACTCCAGGTTCGCATCTGGTTTTGTAAGACAAACTTGCCATTCTCCATGTTCTGTTTCATAATGACAAACTCGCAGTGGTTAACATTGCGAAGATCTTCAAAGTATTCAACAGACCAATGGTACCTTCAAAATAGCAGGAGTTAGCCAATCTGCTGGTTGGACAAACTACGGACGACATGGAAAGACTCACCACTTCATGAGGAAAACCCTCGTCATTAGGCCGTGCGTTACGAGAACACATACACTCGGGAACGTTGCTTCTCCGAACTGGCGCCAAAGACTTTCGTTGAAACCGCTTACACGGTCGTATGCATCAGCAGCGCTCTCGCCATTAGGGATGCGGTAGAAAAAGTGTCCATAGTCCGCACGCTCCTGCCACATCCTCTCCATTTCGGCAGTACATGGCTGGAAGTTTCCGAAGTCCTGCTCACGTAGACGCGGTTCTTCGTAGACCTTGATACTGCTGCGCGAGAAGGGTGAGGGTGCGCTATGTGGATTGTCTGCTGTCGAGGGAGCAGTAAGGGAGCGGAGGATGCCCTCGGTCGTCTCACGCGTGCGACGGTATGGCGAGGTGAAAAACTGTAGGGTGTCGTCTGGGTTCAACAGGTCGCGGAGGCGGTGGCCTGCTTCTTCTGCCTGGGGCGTCAGTCAATGAGAAGTTGTCAAGGAGGGGTGAAGTGAAGCTGGATTGGAGTTGGGAAATGGAGAGATACCTGCTTCCAACCATCGTCCGTCAGCTTGACACGATGGTCTGGGATCATCTGGTGGATCTCGCGGTTCTTGTTGCCATCACTCTGAGCATGGCGGATCAATATAATCATCCGTGGCTTCCCCATCCTGGCAAGAGTTGCCCTGAAGGCGGGTATCGATATGGTATGATGTAATATTGAGCGCTGACCCTGGTATGTTGGGCTATTCACATTGATCTTGAACAGCTGCACGACGTCGACGGCGTCTCACTCCCGGTCGAGTCAAGTCCAATACTGGTCGCGGAGGTCGGACGGCGATGTGCAAACGTACATGTCTTGTGACGACAGCGCCGGAAGACTGGAAGGAAGAACGAATGGATGGTTTGTAAGGCAGTCAGGGAAGGCTTCCGGCGCTTCTCGGGGCCCTTGACCCCACCACCCTCCATTACTGTCTACCATACAGTAGTACAGTACAGATGCTCTCGGCGACACCGTCACGTCGACCTTATTATGTTTTGCATCTGTTGACTATCGCCGGCCGTCCTGGGCTGGACATCTCTTACGGAATCGCGTTGGGGTATTTTGCCTCAGAAATCTGATGTCAGATGGCTGTCGACCATGTGTGTCAAGCAGGAGCCTGGCCTTCTGCATCTCGGCAACTATCTATCGCCTCTGTTGGCTGATCGATTGGAGTCATGCGGCAGACGTGCCACATTTCTCTGTAGTGAAGATACTGGCAGCAGGACGAGATTGGTGGATCAGACCGCAGCTGATCATGTCTTCACGCGGGGTGTGCATGAAGTGTCGGCGAGGGTTATCAGTGGTTGCTTGTACTGTCTCACCACGATCAGTCAGTCAGTCAATCAACTAACCCATCCATCCATCCATCCCTACAGGCAGGTAATTGACGTGTTGGCTCCTCTCCTCCTCTCCCCTTTCGGTTGGGAGACGGAAATTAATCGACGCGGCTTGGCAGCGGTAGAAGCAAATGATGCTTGATGCGAACGAACAGCTGGAGGGTGGAAATGGACGAAAAGGAGACGATGAAGATGACGATGATGATGCTGAAGATTATTCTCGATGACACGGATCTGGTCTCCCATTTCCGTAGCCACATCCCATCGTTCTCACGCAGTACCGCAGGTGATATTCATTCTCATGCCCATACCCATGCTGTGAACCCTTGTCAAGATCGCCCCAAATACATCGTGACACTATCGTTTCCATCAACTGCCAGACCAATGCGGTTACAGTCTTATACAATACAATACACTAACGACGAACGGGCGAGAGAACGAACGATTAAACGACGCTTCTAGTGTGCATGTAGTAGATGGAGATGGCATAGTCGTTTTCTTATTTCCTCCCACGCCAACAGCGGCAACGGCAACAACAACAACAACGACACGGCCTCGCCATCGCCATCTGTCTTGGTTAGGAAGGTAATCATTACCAACAGCACGTTAAACAGGCTGTCTATCCCTATTCCACGCGGGTTAATCTAACTCTCTGCAACGCCAAAGTGAGCAGACCAACATATACAGTACCGTACATACAGCATACCCACACACGGCACCAGCACGCACACAGACGCTCTCACTCTCCGGGCTTTTTTCCCGTGCCTTTTTTTCTTAACCCCTACTCGGCGCCCCCCACCAAACCAGCTCGTTGACAATTGGATGCCGTTTATTCGACAACGACTCGATCTCCCTTCGACCCTCACCCAACACTACCGCCCTCACCGTTACCACGCAACCACCGTCATCACCATCACCTCTACCATCCGACGACGTCCAGCTCCTCAGACGCCTCTCTTGCTGACCTGTCGGTGAAGGCTAGCTACTTCTCGCTTGCATCTCGTCGGCATCTTGTCCCACAGTCTCGCCCTGGTACCCGCGCCTCGTCTTTGAGCCATGTCCTTCTTCAGCAATGATGACACCTGGTCCGGCCCAGGTCGCCAAGCATCTTGGGAACAACCGCAGCAACAACAGTCACAGGGGCAACAACAGCAACAGCAACAACAGCAGCCGCAGCAGCAGCAACAACAACAGCCGCCCCCATCTCGCTCTCGCACCGGATCAGCACTGTCGCATCGCTCTGATCCCCTCGCTTTCGCCAGCCAGTTTGAGGAAATCGATCGCGCTTCCGACAACCTCTTGAAGAGCAGGTCATTCTTGCCGCCCAATGTGCAGAACGCGAATATTCGTAGGGATAGCATGCCCGCAGTCGGCCGCGGTTTTGACTATGCTTCCACCGACCAGCGGCCAACCGCCCTACCGAGGCATCAGTCCATGAGTGAGTACGACGGCGCGCGCCCAAGGTCTGCTGGCTTGCAGAACTACTACGCTGGCCAGCGTTTTCCACCCAAGCAGAGCGAGGCCGAGCAGATGCTGCAGGCCAAGCGCCGCATGGCTGCCCAGAGAGAGCGCGAGCTGCGCAACTATCACCAGGAGCAGCAGTACAATCGCAGTACGTATTCTAACCCTGGCCGCACTGGTCACCCTTCGACTGCCGGGAAACGCTCTCCTAATTCCCATTCAACAGGCGTCAAGACCGATCGTGCTATGAGCCAACCACTATGAGCGAAGATGACCGCCGCGAGCTCATTGCCCGTCAGCACAGAGCGCTCTACGGTGACAACTCCAGCATCTACTCTCCCGATGGCTCGGCACCGCGTCAGCAAAGCCAGGATGTGCGCGTTCCTGCTGGTGCGAGGGGTCATTCTCCTTTGGCTTTCGACCCATACTCGCAAGCTCAGCCAGGCGCTGATGGCGCTGTACAAATGCCTCCACGTGATAGGGCTACAAGTACAGCCTCGCCCTCATCCAACCCTTCTGCTCAGCAACAGTTTGGACTGCTGAATGAGCAGGCTAGTCGATCCTCCAACTCTCCGGGCGCATCGCCCCCTCTGTCTGCTGGACAAAAGGGCGGCGTTGCTCCGATTGGTACCCGTCCAATTCAGCCAAATGGGCCTGCTATCGGACTTAACAAGCGCTCTACCACTCCTCTGACGCCAAGCTCTCTAAGCTATGGTTTCACCACTACTGCCACCGCCAACACCGACCCATCTGGTAAAGACGACCGTTCCGCCTCCGGCGTCGGTGGACAGCAGCTTGGTGACAAGACTGCCAACAACTTGACAGGCAGCTGGAATGGTAACGGCGCTAACGTATGGGGTTCTGGTAAAGGCCCTCTTGGTGTTCAGGCCTCCGTTTGGGGCTAGACACCAAGTGTTGAAGCATTACGACGGCGCCGCCCAGGTTCTACATCTCGTTTTCATTCTTATGGAGTTTCTTTCAAGCGTAGAGAGCGGCTTGAGTGGGCGATGGGCGGTGCGCTCATCTGGGTTGTTACTCAAGGCGACAAAGGGGAAAGAAAGGATGGAAGGAAAAGGAGGGGAGTTTTTTCTTGACCACAAGATGAAATTCTGGAAAGTCTCTGACTGCATCTGTCCAACTGGCGTCTTGCTCGCGTTTTCGAGCCTCGAGATTGGTTTTCTGTGTTTCATGCATTGCGGCTACAAGGAAAGGGGTGTTGCTTTGACGGTGCTTTGACGTGCTTTACAAGCGGGTTGACAAGGGAAGTTGCATGCACAAAAGAGGTGGGTTTCTTATTTTATGTCATGTCCGTCATCATGACGACTGCAGGTTGTGTGCCGTCGTATTTGTCGACATTCTGATGGTGCTGAACTGGTGTTGCGGCTGCTACTGCTGCTGCTGGCTTGTTGCAGGAAATGGTCTTCTGTCGTCGATGGGAGTTGGTTCACGCAGGTCATTTGCTTTCTTGTTTCTTGTTTCTGGTTTTTGCTCATCTGGCTATTCTCCTTCTTCCCAACGTCGCATCTGTCGGGTGACAGACGATTATGGTCCATGGGCTTCTGTTATTCCTCTTCCTTCCCCCGGCCCTGAGGCATCATGCATCAGGCGTCTTTATTCATCGCGAGGGTTATACCACAGTCTGGTTTTATTACAAATGGGAACACTTTGGTGATCGATGCACGGGCAAGGCATGACCGGTGGGTAGGCGTAGCAGATAACCACAGTCTATTTATTTTCTCTTTCTGGGTCCGCAGATTTCTACCACTATTGTGCCATGTTTATGTCTTAGTGTTCTACTACCATCTGACCGTGAAAAGGAGAATGTGTATGATACCTACCGACCTATCTGGCGCGATCTTTACATTGCAGAGGCGGTCGTGGCAACGCACAGTAGCCGGACACTCTCTTTCCGGCATTCTAGATCATCTACAAGTGATTGATGCCTGCTGACACTGCCGTGTTGATGTTGTTGGCGAGATATCTTTTGTGAAATTGGATTTGATAAAGAAGTAGCTAATGAATAACATGATGGCAAGTACAACAGACCAGGAGAACCTGTCTGACAGAGAAAATGGAGAATCAGTTGATTACGACATCACGCAATACTCCTGCAGACGGGTTGCGGTTCCGCTACTAGTTGGTGTTCTCACGGCTAAGGCAAACACAGTCGAACATGATCGGCCACATCGAGTCGGGAACCCTAGAACATACAGGTCAGAGAGATGTGAAGTGAACATTTGGTAGTGAGTGGAGGCCAGGGAAGGTTGTAGGATCAGAGCAGAAAGGATCGCGTTCACAGCATATGCACTTTGGCATCAGAGTGAGCTGGGTATTGCGAAAGTGCTGTCATCATGTCCAGTTGGGGGATGGCTATTGCATGTGTCAGATAGACGTACCGGCTTGGGTCTCATCTGCATCCCACTGGATGAGACACCATTCGACTGACTGCGACCGAGAGAGATCTGACGGATTGGCCATTTTGATCTGTATTGTACAGCTTCTGCGCTCCTCCTACATTGAGCCTCAAAGGGACAACCGCATCGTCAACGCCATGTCTTCAAGACCCTCTCCAAGAACTCGTCGGGTTTCGTCCGCTCTCTATGATGAGAACCTCTTGGAGACCTTGGCTAGGACTGTAAAGGTAGTTGTCAGTAGCCATCCATAGGTGGAGCCTGCCAGGCCAGCAGCTCTTCCGATCACTTACTGTGCAATGCAACGACACTGATGATGAAGCCGATGGAGAGAACCATGACGACGAAGGGGTCGACCTTCAGGCCGGGCGACTCATCCGTGTAGAGCCCTGGATAGCGAATGTCAATGCCACTGTGCAGATATGATGGAGCTGGCCAGGTCTGGGTAGCCTGAGCGACACCTACTCAGCATTGTGCTGCTGCTGCCACCAGCACCTGCCGCCCTCGTGCTGGATGGCCGCGCATTGGCGATCTTGTCTGCTCTGTCCGCCGCTGCCTTCCTCCTGATGGCTGTTGCAGGGCCGCCGGCGCCTTCGGCGACGTTGGGCGTGCGGTCGAGGCACCGGTCGAGGGCGAGTTCACCGGCGAGGATGCTCGTGGGGAGGACTGTTCGCAGACATCAGTGTCTCTTCCGACCTAAGCCACAGACTCGGACACTGACCATTGTGAGGATGTATGTATGTGTGGGATCGCGCGCAAGCAGTGCTGATTGATGATGTAGACTGAATGACTCGAGCAGGCGATGGATGAGACTGTAGCGAGCAGGTTTGCTGCAGGTGCGAGTACTGTATTTTCTTTGATGCTGTCTATAGTCTCTGGATTTGTTCCTGGCTGCAGGGAGCTTGATGCCACGTTCAAGATTCACCACCCCAGGGGCCCTGGCGCTATGTGGCTCGTGCGCGGGTTACACTGTAAAGTCTCCAGCTCCGGCTTTCCCTCGCTATGCCTGGTATGCGTGCGCTCACACGACTCTAAGTACTCTAGTCTTGTCTCCCCATGAACAATCATCACATCGACTGTAACTGTAATAAAGGTTACAGAAACTATCTTTCCGGTGCACATCAGAGTGCACCTTTTGAAGTTCTGTGATGGTATAGCATTCCGATCAGCCCAACGAAGAATTGTCGTCCCTCTAAGCTCTTGTTCTGCACCTAAGGAGTTTCGTTTTCTGCCTTGTCATCTCTTCTGTTGTTGGAATCTCGCACCTCTCATCGATCACAACTGTTGTCCCCGATAATTGTAGCTTTTGGCGAAAGTTACGGGGTTTTGGTCTTGGAAATGCAGGCCAATCCTGGTGAAGTGTCCTATTGGACCCTTAGTTTTCGCGTAAGAGTCTGGAACCCAGTAGGCATCACGTATGCATGTCACAGATGCTATCAGTCGTATTGCCTGACCGGATGCTTCTTTGACCAGGATACGCGAGATCACTTTGAATATTGAGCAAGTGACGTTTTGGGTGTGCTATGTTATATTCCCAGTTACGAGCTACTCAAGCTGCAACTCGTCGTCTCTATTATTCTCAAATCCAAACGTACTAGAGTTTGATTGTCTATTATATACCATTGGGATTTCCACTAAAACTTGTAATGATTGTATCGAGCATCGGGGGAGGATCGGATTGTAGTCAGATCGCGATTGCTAAGTCTTCCATCCTTGAGTCAGGCCATGCAGACGATCTATGACTGCTCCACCCCAGCTACCCATCTGGCTTTCGATCAAGCCCCCAAAGAACAAGAGAGCTTCCTCTTCACTGACGTCGAGCTTGAACCTCTCCTCAACCCTCTTAACAGCCGCATTATCAGCACCCGTACCGCCGAGTCCACCCGCGGGCGCCCAAACGTCAAGACCCGGAATGCGTGCGTCTTGCATCAACGCAAAAAGGTTCAAGATCAGCGAAGACGACCGGCGAAGGGCAGTGTATGCAGTGAAGCAGTACTGCCTGAAGGCCTCGAACTGACTTTCGCTGTTCGCGGCTACATCAGAACCACCCATGCCTTCAACCATTTCACGACTCAGCTTCATTAGTGGCGCCATGGGTTTGGGGTCACGGCCGAGGATATAGCCGAAATCGATGTGGAAGAAATGGCCATCTGGCGCGATCAACAGGTTGTCCAGATGCCGGTCTCCGACTCCTAGCAGGTAGGTGATTACGCAGTATCCGGCAAGAGATTTGACGTATGTTTCCATCGTTTCCTTCCTGACGCCAAGAATGGAAGGTGTTCCTGCTGGAGCCGGGTTATTGAATCTCAGGTACCCAAGTATGGACGATGAGTATTTCGGACTGGACAGGATAACAGATACCGGTGTTGAAGGAACAAATTGTACAGCTCCTGCAAGTGTAGAGGTTGCTATAATGCGATATGGAGTCAACTTCAGGTCAAGGTTTTCTTTGAGAAGAAGACGATCCATGAGCGCAATGATCTGAACAACGAGTTGGTCTTGGCGTAAATCATCACCAGTTTTGAAGATGAGGGGATAGGTTGTACCGGCATCAGTCTTGAAGACGATGTTCAGTGGTAGCAAAGATGATTTGAAGATATTACAATCTTCAGGTACCACTCCAGTTACCCTGACGTCTGGATCAAGTGGTAGAGGTAATGGTGGATTCAGGGACAACATTTCCAGCTTTGGATCTGCAAGCGCCTTTTTCAAATGCTCGATTTTCTTACTGCGATCTCCTTTGGAACGCTGTACGTCCTGACAGAGCTTGTTCAGCACAACAATAAGCTCACCCTGTCGCAGCAGTGTTTTGCGGCGAGCTTGGCCTTCAGGAGTTGCATCGAGTTGTTTCATGAAATCATAGCTCACTCTAGCGAAAAGCTGTCTGTGCTTCTCACGGATGAGAGCTGCTGCTGCCATATTTACGGCCGGTCCTTGGGTGATTGGTTGGGTATCGTCAAGCTCCACCATAAGATACCAATGCAAAAAGTTACTGAGCTTCAGATTTGCAGCCGATCTGGCAATTAAGAATGAGGAAAGGCTGGACTCTTGATCTACCGCATCGTCATTTGAACGCTCTGGCTCAAACTTTAGAGCCTGCACCAATTGCAGCAGGTACATCAGCAACTCATCATCGTCGGCTTTTCTCAGTCGTTCAACTGCATAGGCTCGGACGGCTGGGCTTCTTACACCAGGCCCTAGCAATTCTAGAGCGTCGTCAACATCGATTTCAGCCCACTTAGGGAGAAGTGCTATCGCCTGCCTGCTTTCAGTGATTTCCGTCCAATTCACTGATTTCACAAGCTTTGTAAGGGCTCTCTTGTCACGTGCGAGATGATGACGAAAGCGCCAAACTTCGTCTTTCTCCTTATCAGTGAGCTCGACAGTGGGTCCGTACTGCATGATTCGATTGAGGAAATCTCTCATCTTCGGGTTTGGCTTCAGATCACGATCCAAAGAGTTTCTCTGTCCTCGTATCAGGCGACGATGTTTAGACTCCGCTGGATTATCGGCATAACCTATCTCGGGGTCGTATACACTGATCAATCGGCCTAGCCCGTCCGGTGTATCGCCTCGTCCAATGTCTGAATTTATGCCAGGGCCAAGAGCAAGTTCTGGGGGTGGTTTGAGATTTACATTTCCTGCCGTGGCTTGAGCCGCCGATGATACTGGAATAGCAGAAATTGGAGGCGCAGGGTATTCCCTGTCAGTGAAGACGATGGGGTGATCAAATCGTGGGAATTCAATGTACAAAAAGAATGTTCCGGCGCTCTGGCTCTCATCCAAATCCTTGGAGGTGCCGTTTTCGGTGGGGCTGTGGTCGTCTGGCAGAGCTTTGGCCTGCGCATATCGTCGCCGCACACTGTCATGAACAGAGTCTCGCTCGAGCTTTTCAATCTTCCGGAAGACCATCTGATCCAACCACTGGTTTGTGGGTATTTCTCCCATCTCATGCTTTTTCATCAAGCCCACCAATCGTTCCAACTCCACTGCTCGTTGGCTCTGCTTTTCAGACACAACCACATGCTCGGTTTTGTCATCGGTTCCCCTTCGTTGACGTCTCTTTCTACCCTCGCGCCACGGTGTCGTGGTGTTTGTATGGCCATCGGCAGCAAGGTGTCTCCACACCTTACACTTTTGTCTTCCCATACGCAGAGTAGCATCCTCGTCGAAGAGAGGGATCGTGCATCCTCCAAACGGAATGTGGTGGTTCCTGTCACCACCTGCAGGGTTGATAGGACTCAAGTCCCAAAGAGTGATTGCCAGCTGCGTATTGAGAGGTAGAGAGGCATACTCCAAAGGAAGAGTCAACCACTGATTCCAAACCCTTCCATTCTTAAAGTGCTTATATGGGGTTTGCGAATGAACAGTGATAGGTTTGCTGTCGGCGAAAGGCTGGACGGTCACATAAAGCTCGCTGTTCGGAGACAAGTTGCTGCCACGATGACGGAGGTCTGGTCGCGAGAGCAGGGTGCTGTAAGATGAAGGTGGTTCGAATCCATCCAACCGATTGCTGTTACTAGGTCAACACTGCCCTGAGATTCCTCGGCACGGAGAAGGTGAAAAGACTAACATCTTGACGGCAACCGGTATGCGCAATTCTGAAGAGCTTGCAAATGTGAACGGCTCCATGGGATCTGCGTGGAGGGCCATCGGACAGAGGATGTGTAGGTTATGTAGCTGCAACTGTTTGCCAAGCGACAAGCGAAGTCCGCGAAGTGCTCATAGTGCTTGCTCAGAACCGTGCAGTCTTTATGACGGCAGTAGTAGATTGACCATACAGAATACAAATCGTAGAGCCCGAGTCATAAGAAGGTGAGGTGTCTGGCTAGACCTGTTGAGAGTGTAGATTCAAAGGCATGGCTAGGTACCTTGGTGGGTAAATGATAGTGGCAGTAGCTACCTAACGGATAAGCTGATCTGTATTACCATAACAGGGCACCACAAAGCACAAGCTCGGCTGGGCTGGGGTTGCCTTGCGCTACTACGATTGCCTTGCCAAGGACGGGTGCTGCCGCGATGGTGGGGCTCTTCCCTTGCGGGCTGGCGGACACATACCTTATCGATACAGATAGATCATCACAAGAGATAAGATGAGATAGAATAGAAGACTTTTCCCCCAGCTATCATTGGCCTACTTCGCGACGTGCGCGTTACGCGCGCTGGCCTATCAGCGCGTCGCCTCCGATTTGATGCGCCGCAGTCGCATGTTGATGCGATTAAGCACAGCGTCTTGATGGTTTGATGGGAATGTTGCATCTCCACGAGGTTCGTAAAACACCATCATGGAAATTCCTCTCCGACGTCAGCTGCATCCCACGTAAAGCGCTTTAATTGCTGCTTAACTCTGCCTTGAACAGACTTGTTTAAACAGCGATACGATTTACATGCATCAAAATGGCACGTCTCAATACGCGCCCTTCTATAATACAGTCTGAGAGGCGAGACACGGCAACTCCTGGTCCGGCTGTCAGCGACCAGGAGAACCAGGACCCTACCACAAACCGCAGCAATAAGAGCAATCACATGTCTGCTTCCTCCAGCCGTCTGCACCCTGACATGGCCGACCCGCTCTCCAGTCGAGTTGGCAACAATAGTAGGCGCGGCTCGAAACGAAGAAGAACGGATGTTACCCAACCGCAGGAAGGGCAATACAGCGACGAGGAAGAAGAGAGATTCAATCGTTATTTTGATCCGAACCAGGATCCTGAGCGGCGACGGGAGGTCAAGAGAAGATCTCGACTGTTGGATAGAGAGTTTCAAGGTGAGGAATGCGTGCTCGCAGCAAACGTAGATGACACTGGTGAAACCCGTCTAATCACTTGGATTAGAAAATCGAGATGAGCTGCTACGAAACCGTGGCCATGGCTTGCGCGATACCGTCCAGAGAGCCAATACAATCTTCAGAGAGGTCAAACAGACTGGAGATGCTACCCTAGATTCTCGGCTTCTTGTCAACGTTTCGGAATTGGGTTTCAAGAAAAGTGCTCAACTGGTCCTGGGTGACAACAGTAGCGGCATAGACGTGGACGAGTTCCTGACCAAATGCATTACCTACATGACAAATGGAGGGCCTCTGGGAAGGAGCGAGCAGAACAACAATTCGCATTCTGCACGTATGGGCACCCAGACCCACAGGCGCTCAACACAGACGGTGAATGATGAGAGCGACGCCGAACCGGATGAGTTCGCCGCGGTCAATCTAGACTGGGAATTTCTTGGACGGAATGCTTGCTTCCCATACAACGCACGACCACCAGTGCCCTCGTTCTTGCTTGGGCCGCTCTCCGTCGAAAGAAGAGTACGAACGCAGACCCAAAGAAGAGCGCGTCAAACTAGAGACAGGGGTGGCGTCGAGTCACGACCGGAGAACATAGGGCGGGAAGACATACAGCAGAGCGATGAAAATGGCTTGACGCAGATATGTGCTCGGATTCGGAAACACTTATCTCATCATTGCAGGCAAGCCGAGAAACACCTCGAAAGACATGGCATCCAAAGTGTCGAGGAACTCAAGACACCACGCGGTAAAGAAATCCTCAAAGGTGCAAAGATCACAGATACAGGCGGACCGGGTCTTTTTGAATACGTGATCAATCCTTATAGTTTCGGACAGACGGTGGAAAATCTGTTTTACGTTTCCTTCTTGATCAAGGAAGGGCATGTCGGTATCTCGCCAGACAGCGATGGACTGCCGTCTCTTGGTAAGTCATCAATAAATTGGATCAAAAACTGCAGAAGAGTTACTAACAGACAATTCGACAGCGGTGACCAACCCACATTCTCTCGAAGATAACAATGAAGTTAGGCACGAACGACAGAAACAACAAGCCGTCTTCGCCCTTGATTTTGACCTGTGGAAACAGCTGATTAAAGCCTTCAATATCAAAGAGCCCATGATCGCTCACAGGGAAGAGGAGCAAACTACTGACCCGGGCGTGAGGGGTTGGTATGGATAAGTGTCGTTGCTTGCAGTTGGATTTCGACTTCACCTGATGAAGGTCAAGTGCAACGCCCTGCGCCCACCGTCTTTGGCTCAGTGTCAGCGAACGACATTGTAATGTAATATACTTCACTTCTTGCCCTTGTTTGCTACTGGCACGAACATATCATGATGATGGTAACAACGATGATGGGGATGGCTTAGGTCTAGACAGTTTCTGCCTTGATCGAAATGGAGACTCTATCCTCGAGATTTTGGGCCAGGGCTCGCGTATACATAACACATTGTGTAAATGGCATGTTCCTGTCTCTATATTGTTCTGCATTAACTAGCTGCTTTTTTGCTCTTCTTCGCGCCTCTCTTCTTGCCTGGCCGACTCTTCGATTCGGCGCCTTTCGTGTCCTCTTCCGTACCCAATATCTGTTCGAAACCACCTTCAGGAGCCTCTGTCCGGCCGAACGTGTCTTTCCTCCACTGCCGCAAGCGGTTTTTCTTCGAGAGTTTCTTGCGATCGTTCGCTTTTCTCCTCTCATCACGGAATGTCGCCATCTTCTTCAAGCCAGCAAACTGGTTCAAATCGGCATCGCTTGCGAACAAGATGTCTCTGGCAGTCAAGCCGAATGTTGTCGGCGAGGTCTCGCGATACCGATAGCCTGTGACCGGTGCCTTGCCCTTGGATGTACTCAGATGGGGATGCTCAATGGGCATGTTTGCATCCACAAGAGCCTCGATGTTGGCACGCTCTTTGCGCGCCGTGCGTTTGGCGTTGATGGAATCCTGCTTTCGCTGCTTGTGGCTTTTGTGTTTCGTGGCCTCGTCGTCGTCTTCGTCAATGTCCATATTGTCGTTGGACGGTAATGCGTTTTCCCCGTCTGCTGATCCGTCCTCATCGGATAGAAGAGCGGAAGGGCCATCATTGCTGTCGTCAAAATCAGGCACAATGTCTTTGATATCTATGTCGTCGTCGAACTTTGGCTTTTTGGGCTTCGACTTCTTGCTGGAACCTTCCTTCTCTTTGGTGTCGGGATCCTCTTCGGCGTAGTACTGTTCGCCGAATCGGTTCGCCATGAGTTCGTCCCATTCCTTGTCAGTGAAGTCTCCTTCTAGAAGAGGCTTCCATTGCTGCAGGTCGATTTCTTCACCATCCCCAAGCCCTGCAGCTTCTTTAATGCGATGTACCTTCTCTTCAACCTCATCCACCCTCAGTTTCTTCAGTCTCTCGCGTTCTTTCCTCGTTTTCTCTTTCTCTGCATCCTTCTTTGCTCGCTCCAAATCACGTGTGCGCTTCCTGCCAGTCTTAGCCTCTCTTCGCACACTGCTTTTGGCGGCCGCGTCACGGGAAAAGGTCTTGAGCTTTTCATTTGCAGTTTCAGGGTCCTCAAAACGCATATTATAAGCGTTTTCGAATTCATCAGCGCGACGCTCGGCATCGCTGTCTTCGCTATCAAATTCCTGGCCCTTGAATCGCCATCCATCAGTGGGCAGCCATGCACGGGAAACCATAAAGTTGGACAAATAAGTTTCTGGATCTTTATCCGCGTTTACAATGTCTTGATCGGTGATCTGCTTTGCGCGCGCAGAGTTGATCTTGCTCTTGGTGTTCGGGAGGAGTTCATGTTTTGGCTTAGTTTTCACCTCGAACATCTCCTCGTCTGATCCTTCCGAGTCTTTGTCCTCTGCTGCAGCCTGCGCGGCGTGCATCTCTCCAACCAGTTGGTCTCGCAATGCCGCTTGCTCTTCTTCGTGCGTCGGAACGTGTACATCCTCCTCGTCTTCCTCTTCCTGACCGCTCTTGCCTGCCATGAGTTGTTGTCTATGGTAATCCTGCAGATACATGGGCTTGGATTTCTTGTCTCTGTTCTCAGCAGGGTCTGCAGCATCGTTCTCCCAGTCCCTGTAGAATTTCACATTCTTGTCATACACCCTGGGATCTTTGTTTTTGATTGCTGCCAACGTCGCAAAGATCTCGCCATCGAGGTCCCTCGTTGCCAGCTCAGCGTCATCGTCTTCGGATTCATCTGTGGAGTCGTCGCTGTCTCCTTCGCCGTCATCGTCGCTGGCATTTGGTGCACGTTTGCGCTTAGACTGGTACTTTTCTTCTAATCTTTGCTTCTCCTCTCGTTTTTTGTTGTGCTCGAAACGGCGGGCATATTCTTCGTTGATTTGAAAACCGTGAGCGTTGGATTTGGGAAGCTGGACGCCATGGTCGCTATCGTCATCCGAGGAGGCATCAGAGAGAATCTTGACTCTCTTTGCGGGTGAAGGCATTTTAGTGGTGTTAGTTGAATTGAAGGTATGTCCAAATCGCAAAGCTTCCCAGATCGAAAGGCGGACAAAAAAATGTTAGAGCTTCTCTACAGCGGTACGGGGGTCCACTTTGCGCTTTCGGACAAAACTAGATTTTTATTTAGTCCACCGGACCGAGGTATGTACATATGGGTCTATTGGTTTTCCCGTCCGGATTGGAGATTTACGATATTCACGAGCTGATTTGATCGCAGTCCCAATAATAACCAGCATACTGCAACAATGTCAGATAGTGAATCGTCAAACCTTTCGGACTACGATGTGGCCGACGGCCCAAGGAAGCGAGTGAAGCTTTCAGGAAAGGGAAGTAATTCTCCTCTCGATGAAGAATCAGTATCAAACATAAAAGCGCCTGAATGGCAACCGACGTCTCGAATCAAGCGAAGACAACCTTCACAGTTAGACGGAACTTCCTCCAAAAATTCGACTTCCAAGGACGATGTTGTACCAGAATCCATACGAAACGCCACCGCGGATGACGAGAAGTCTACTTTCGCCTCACTTGGGGTAGATTCATGGCTGCTCGCTTCTCTAGCGAACCTCTCGATCAAGAGGCCCACAGGAATCCAAAAGGCGTGCATCCCACAAAGCCTGCAGAAACGCAATGTCCTTGGATCATCCGCTACTGGATCGGGTAAGACAGTCGCCTTTGCTATTCCGATTCTCCAACACTGGGCGCAGAATCCTACTGGTATCTTCGCGGTCGTGCTCACACCGACCAGGGAATTGGCGCTCCAGATCCATGAGCAGTTCATCGCTATTGGAGCTTCACAGGGGATCAAGTGCTGCCTAGTCACTGGCGGTGCTGATCTGAGGCAACAGGCAATTGAGTTGGAAAGGCGGCCACACATTGTCGTTGCCACGCCAGGGCGCTTAGCGGCGCACGTCCGTGACTCCGGAGCTGACACGGTCGGCGGCCTGAAGCGGGTCCAATTCGTCGTCTTGGACGAAGCAGATCGGCTGCTTGCTACTGGAAAAGGCAGCATGCTGGAAGATGTCGGCACCTGCCTCTCAGCACTTCCGCCAAAGGGCCAAAGAGTAACGAGTATGTTCACAGCCACGGTGACACAGCACGTTCGCACGGCATTAGAGAGCGCAAACAATGGCAGAGATAAACAGGTGTTCATTGCTGACGTCAAACCTCCTGGACAAGCGACCAATGCCTCGTCTGATGCGTATTATGGCGAAGACAACGGCGATGAAGTGGCCGGCATTGGCGCAATTGTCAAGCTACCGCCGACACTGACACAAACATACCTGTTGGTCAATATCATACACAAGGAGAAATACCTGCATGTCCTCCTACAAACACCCGCCAACGTAGAGAAAAACGCGATAGTCTTTGTCAATCGCACATCTACTGCGACTTTGATTGAATATCTTTTGCGATCTCTCGACCATCGTGTCACGGCTCTGCATTCGGGTTTGCGGCACAACGATCGGATTTCCAACCTGGCACGCTTCCGAGCATCAGCTGCTCGCATCTTGGTAGCCACAGATGTCGCCGCAAGAGGTCTTGATATCCCAACGGTGGGATTGGTAGTCAATTATGACCTCCCGCGAGATCCGAGTGACTACATTCATCGCGTTGGAAGAACGGCGAGAGCAGGCAGGAAAGGTGTGAGCGTAAGTCTTGTCGGACAACGGGATGTGGAACTTGTGCAGGCTATCGAAGCGAGAGTTGGTGAGCAAATGGGTGAATACGCAGAGGAAGGAGTGAACGTTGAGACTCGCGTTGTAAGGGAAGCTCTGAACTTGGTCGGAATCAAGAAGAGGGAGGCCCTCCTTGCAATCGAACAGGGGAGGGATGTCAAGGGCAATCGAAAACGACAGCTTAGGAAAGCTTTGTAGATTCATCTGTTCATATATATACCAGCCGTAAATATCGACAAAGCATGGCCTTCACCTCTGGTGGAGATTGCCCTTTTGGCATTCCCAGAACTTCCAGCATTGAGTGTGCATGTTACTTCGTTCAAGCCACCATTCCCCAAAGCTATCGTCCACTTCGAGGTCCACTTTGGGAACCCGTTCTTCTCGTTTCAACCCGCAAAGAGCACATTGGCGCGTTGCTGTGATTCCACCCTCGGCAGCCTTCAGCGTCTTGACTGGCATCGCTTCGCTGATCTCGGGTACGTTTAGTGTCTTTGCAGCGCCGGACTGCAAATCATCTCTTCCAAGGGCGGCAACGGTAGATTTGAATCTACCAACATGCTGCTTCCATATCCTAACGATGTCGAGCACTTCTCTATCCTCCTTGACTACTTCACCGCGCTCCAGCCCAGCCAGCTTCATGCCGCCCTTTCCACTGGCACCGATGCGCATGCTCTGGGCAAGTATCTGATCTCGCTTCCATCGCAGCTTTCGTCCTGCGATCACATGTCCCAATACGACAGCAACAGTACTCATGCTTTTCACAAAGTTTTGAGACACGGGCTGTGCTAACAACAGATGGCGTTGCTCTGAAGGCAGCCGGGAGAATGGATCAAAGAGGGTATTCCTCGCAGAGATCAGAATCGGTTGGAAAAGGCCGAGTAGAAGAATTGGTGGTGGAATATTGGTGGGTGGTAAGCTGTCGAGGGGTTCTGTGCCGGCGATGGCGGTGATTGACCTCACATACGCGGGCTCGAAAGCAGATAGGTCTATATTTGTTGTGGCAGGATCGGAAGATGGCGGCATGTTTGGAGAGGTTGCTGCATCTTCGAAATCATCCCACTCAGCGCCGTCATCATCAACGAAAGTGGGCTCTATGTTCGTGTGGACCTTTTGTTTGCTGCCTGGTATTGCATTACTCGAGATTGGTGGTGTTGCATCGAAACTCTGGTGAGATTCGCCAAGATCCAAGAGGTCGACCGGTCCTTGAGTTTGCTTTGATGATTTAGCGTTCTGTGAAGTGCTGTTGGGGTGTGATTGCGTAGGCTGAAAGGATTGGAAATCGTCAAAGTCGTCCTCATCATTGTTCTCGGGTTCGCTAAGATTTTCAGCATCGAAAAGGACATTTTCGTCCTTCTGCTTTTTAGGCGATACTTTAGCATTGGCGTTAAGCGGTAACCCGCTTTGCTGAGTCGACCGGCTGTTCTGCTTCTCTTGTTCCATGATGACTCGTTTTGACCATTCCATGGCTGCCTGCGGATCGGTAGAGAGGTCCTTGTTCAGGTCGTCTGCTCCAGCGTCATACTCATCATCATCACCCTCAAAGAGGAGATCCATATGGCCGGCGAACGGATGGTCGCCAGCCCGTCTGGTCTTGGAGGTCTCAGCCGGCTTTTGTGACACGGGTATGTTAGAACGAGATACTGGCGTCGATGCCGTTATAGCCGGTCGATGTGCAAGTGATTGGGACGGGGTGGGCACCGTATGCTGCGCCGGTTGCTTGGGAACGGCCACATCTATACTGGCATCTTCGAAATCGCCGAACTCCTCATCATCGTCCTGTTCGTTGCTAGGACTTTGCTCCACCTGTACCTCGTTGTCCCAGCCAAAATTGAAAGGATCCGAAGCATTCGTGACAGGTAAACTACCTTGTGCCGCTGAACCTGGAGGCTTTGAAGCAGCGGCCTGCGTAAATGCGTCAAATAAGTCTTGAGACATCGTATCCTCGTGATGCTAAGGAACAACACAGATATATATGTGGGACAGGTCTGACGAACACCGCAGTGACCAAACAATACGGCCCTTTCTTCAAGGGTTGCGCTGGGAAGGGCCTGCAAGTGCTAGCATGATCATACTAATGTGAGGCTTTTTATTATTTCCGATTGATCTCGGCTGAAATTTGTCGATGGCCTTAAAGATTTCCGCGCTGGTGTAGATTCCAGCTGGTATGTTATGGATGTTCTTCAATTCCTACCAGCCTACACAAGGGCCTGTGCCAACGACTCGCAGGGGAGGTGTTGGAGAGACGGCACACAGTCAGTCAGTGGCTGCCTATTCGGGTGTAGGGGATTCCCCAGATCTGCAGCGAAACCAGAGCCACAGCACGAGCGCAACCATCAACCTTCGAATACCCCAGTGCCAAAAGTCGACTCTGCAGCACGCTTTCTCTCCCCACCACGTCTCTGCGATACTACCAATGCGCCTCTCACGACGATGCCAACTCCAACCACACCTCCTGCCACCCGAGCTGGGAAGGCGGCTCATGAGGATGATAGCCTGAATCGCGAACAATTCGTACCCTACCTGCCTCACGACCTCGAATATGGAGCGTCTTTCGAGAATGCGCTCATGGACATTGTACTGGATTGGGATGGCCGACCGCGGCAGGAAGGGATCCGCGTGATACTCGACGACAGCAACGAGACACCAGTAGAGGCTCTAGCGTTCGCGCTCGCGACATCGCCGTTAAAGACCTGCCTGTGGTGAAGCAGGAAGAACTGCCGCTGAAACTGGACGACCCTCGCCGGATATATGCATCGCCAATCCCTGGGGTCAGACTCACCCACCCTGGCGGCTATCTGGAAGGAGGGCCTGGCCTGGATCCAGAAATGGACACTTTCCCTGACGACTTTTTCGGCAACAATCCCAACATACAACACAGTGAAGAGCTCGAGATTGCGAAACAGAGAGAAATCGATCACCAAGTGGAACAACTCAAGGCGCGTTTGTACGCCAGAAAGACTGCAGTGGAAAAGAACCAGCGGATATCAAAAGAGCTGAAGTATTTGATGGACCAACGAGAAACAGAGCTAAAAGTGCAACAGAGAGTTGCCGATGAGATCAAAGCACGGAAAGAGGCCAAAGCAAGGCGACTGAATCAAAAAAATGATACTTGAAGCTGGTTACTTTGAGGTCAAAAATGAATAGCATTCCACATTTGCTGTATCTTCACGAGTCCTACTAGGCTGTTACTCCATATAATTCAACTGTTTTCAAGGCCCAGCATACCTCCGTCATGAACTCCCAAACGCCTTTGGCCCAAAGTACATCGTAATTACACAACGATGGGGTACTCAGTGGTTCCTTGTTCGAAACCTAAGAAGCCCGCCTTCTGAGAGAATATGAGATCACGACAAATTAACACCCATTCTCCTAGGGCCGAGGTAGAGCAAGCCGCCAAGTCCAGTCATGCCCACGCCAATCCACCATAGCCTGTCGGTGTTTATCTGCGTGATCACATCACCTGATCCAGCACCCATGTTGACCTTCCAGTTGATAGGCACTTCAGCATCGAGACCACGCTTGCTCTTGCTTGTGGCAGTAGCAGCGTTCGTCGGGTTCAGTGTTGTCGTGGGCAGCATTTGAGGGGGGTTCAACGCAAGATACATTGGCTGCATTGGCGCACCGTTGAACTGAAACAGGTCGAGTCTCTTGATTCCGTGGTAAGGGTCTATGTAGACCGAGTATCTCTCGAACAGTTCGGTCTGGTTGTAGCGGGTAAAAACAGACGTCTTGTGCTCGCAGGGCGAAGAGAGTAGCTGGCGTCCATCCACCTTGATAGGATCGAGGCTCAAGGATCCATTGCTAGAGACGGTCCATTTGCCGTGCTGCCACTGCATGATTCCGGAGGGGCACTGCGGTGATGTAGGGTTTGCGACGGCGCGGTAGTATGCTTCTTCGTAAAAGCCGTCGGAGGTGAAGGAATAGGAGATGCCAGGATGTGAAGGCTCAATCATTCTCTCGTTTAGAGGATCGTAGAAGCCCTGCAAGTTGAGTCAGTTAGTGTCGCCGTCCCAACTTTGGGTGAGACAGAGCCCAGCGCATGCAAACTCACCGGTCCTGTAAATGTGCGATTGCTCTTTGTGCTCCACGTTCCCACAAGATCTGATCCATCGGTCACAGTGCTCCCGCCGGAACTTGAAGTTGCTCCAGCCGGAGCGGAAGTTGTTGTAGTAGCACCAGCAGCTCCGGCGGCACCAGCACCAGCAGCGCCAGCAGCCCCGGCACCGGCACCAGCACCGCCTACACCAGCTGCTTGCCCATTACATAGGGCACTCAAAGTGAGGGCAGCGAGAGTAGTGTAAAGTAGCACCATGGTTGTTGGGGCTTCGTTCGGTAATGTCTGCGGTGGGCTTGGTCGAGACGCTGTTTGGGTGAGATCGCGTGAGGATCAGGTGTATATTCGTCTCTCGCGGAGAAATCTGTCGGCTAGTAGGAGAGTGGCCTTCTCTCCGAGATATCTGCAGGTGAGTGGCAACGGATATGTTGCGTCGTAAGTGATGGCTATGTGGATGGAAACTGGTAGGGAAATTGCAGCCCGTGTTTCTATCCCTGGATGGTGATTGCGTACCTATGGGGGCCAGGTGCTAGACTGCATGCGGCCCCAGCAGACTCCACCAATCATGCAAACCGCCTCCCACTCCCCGCTTCAACTCGAACGCCTGTCGATACCGAGAAGCATTGGTTGGCGCCTCAGGCATTCACATGCGTTGTATGGCAATCTTTGCAATTCGTATACATTATATGAAGAAGGAAAGCTTTCCAAATGACCACCGCCTAGAGAAGACAGAATTGCCTTCTCATTTCAAGGGTTCTGTACTGATTGGGGCTGTAATGTTATTTGGGCTATGCAGTCAGAGGTCTTTCGCAACCTGTAGATCGTCTTCTCTCGCAAAGAAATCCGTGACTTGCCATTCCAGACACAATTGGTTTCAGGCTTCTCAATGCTGTACGGCGAGAATCGCCCATCTTGAAATGCAGAACGATCCAAAGACTGCAAAGTCCGCGCTCAGGAGCAGAATCAAGAAACATTATGCAGATGACCAAGTCAGCGACTCTACTATACAATCCGAATCCGCCAAATGCTGCGAATTGCTACTGCAAAGCAAGGCGTATAAGCATGCTACGCGCGTAGGGTGTTATCTTAGTATGCCTGGCGCAGAGATACAAACTGATGGGTTTGTCCGACGTGCGTTGGCTGATGGCAAGCGAGTCTTCGTTCCGTATTTATACAGGCCACAGCCACAACCGAAGGACGGTACAATTGAACCTAAGCCTAAACGCCGCATTATGGATCTATTGGAGCTTGACGGACTGGACGACTATGAATCGCTGGAGAGGGATGGTTGGGGAATACCAACCCTCAAGACAGCATCTGTTCCCGGAAGAAACAACGCGTTGGGGTGCAAAGGGACGCTGGATGCTCCAAACGCTCGGGATCCGCAGTTCCCAGTTGGGCCAAAGGGGCTAGATATGATTGTTGTTCCCGGCGTTGCGTTTGACGCTGATGGAGGAAGACTGGGACATGGTGCTGGATTCTACGATCGGTTCTTCAGAAGATACAGCGAGGAGCAGGATGGGCAGATTCTACGAGGATTACGGGTTGCAGTATGCTTATCTGGGCAGCTCGTAGAAGACAACGCCGTCCCTATGGAGGCGACCGATTGGAAAATGGATGTGGTGGTTGTTGGAGACGGCAGGCTCTTTAGACCCAACATGGCCGACTTCTAGTTTCTAGTCGTCGGATTTAAAGCCTTCGCGCAATGTATTTTGTGGAACTATCTCATTCGCTTGGGGTCGGTATTCGACAGTCACAAAGTTCAGCATACTTGAGATTGATCTGAGGCTCAAGATCTTGGGTCTGATCGCATATCACATCGGTTTCGATGTGTGAAGGCTGGAATTTGGTGGTTGCATCAGAGGTGATGATCAAGAGCAAGCTCATGTGCTGTCGCTTTCTGGGGGATTGGCCCTCCCATTCTGTACTGTGGAAATGCGTGACACCTCGTAGCCTCCTTCAAGCCGTTGGTCGTGACGATTTTCTGCCCATCACACGAGTCATAGTGAACCTAGTCATCGTAATCGACCATATTGATGCCAGAGCTTCGCATGTTGGTGATTAATTGGATATACTTCTTTCGTTAAACGTATGGGGACCATTTCGTGGGCATAAGGTATTTTTATCAATTCCGCCTGTATCACTTGAGGCTCTTTAAATTGAGAGTCAACTCAGTTCAGAGCCTGGATCAAAGCAACATTGTCGCCCTTCAGTAAAGTTTGTCCTGTGTCAATTATTAGCTTGCAAGCTCATTTGATTTCCAAATAAAAGAAAACTCGTCGGTTCCCAAACCAAGAGCAACGCACCAAGGTATCTCCTCGCAGTCGCCGGGTCCACCTCTGGCTGAGCCTTCGTCGGCTGCTTCACCTCCACCGCCTCATCTATGACCAGGTTCATGAACTCATCGAACCCACGGATCTTGCCCTCGATGCGAATGCCTAGCTGCTCGTACAGCCAAATCTGGACGGTCGTACGCTGCTGGAGCAATTTGAAGATGAAATTGATTGGTGGCAGCAGGACCTTGTTGCGCTGCCCATGGGGACGGCCAGACATTGTGAGGTGCGGTGACGAAGAAACGCGTCAAGTTGGGTCTGATTGTGAGGTCGACTCCCGTTTATGCGCCGAAGAACTGGGCCGCTGGAGCTGGAGAAGCGGGCTAGGACTGTCGCGACAGTTGGAAAAACACAGACCAGCAGTGCAGTGACCGTGTCGAGGGTAGCAGATGAATGCGTTGTGAGTTGTAGGCTTTGCGACGAGGAATAGAGGGCAATGGGTAGTCTTGCGATTGCCTCGCTGTAAAGCTCGACACAATTTAGCGGACAACGGCTGGTACAAGTCTTGGCGCTAGCCGCCTGCGGCCTGACCGCTCTCTACTGTGCTGTTGGAGAAGCTACATTATTCAAGACAGTTTCGCTGTCTTACGCAGCCATGGTACGATGCACAGCTTCGTTACGTGGAGAGGAGATCCGTATGATGGTCCAGTGCAAAAAGTATATCCACCCACTGCGAAATGCCCAGTACGAACTGCGAAACTCAGCCTCATGTCTGCACCATGGTCCACCTCAACCTGCATCAGTTCAATATCGTGCCACTGTAGGAGTTAGTACCCCAACGCAAAAGGCCTAACCCCCAAGTCTTTTCCACAGTAGTCTCTCATGGTATGATATTGAAGACTGGGCGTTGTCGCAGTCTCAGCCTGTATATGACTTTGGCCAGAGACATGACAGGAAGTCCGAGATGCACTTGGCTCGGGCGCAGTACACAGGTAGTAATATACTGTACATACACTCACATAGCTCAAGACTGCCAAAACTTTTGTTTACCAGCAGCTCCATCAAAGAAGACAAGACCAGACGCAGATCGCTTTGTTGTTTTCACATCTGATTAAATACATAGCTCATACACCCAATTCTGGCGTAGTGTGATGCGATGCATCTAATCAAACAACGTTGGTCTCATGCCCATTTTATATTGCCTAGTCAATAAGCGGGCGCATCGCATTCTTACGGAAGAGCCTCTCAGCCATGCTCAGATACCTTAAGGATTATACACTTACTGTCGACATCGCTCTCGGTAGCTCAAGACCCTGTCTTGCCCTGGAGTCTATAGGCAAAAACAGATTCTCGAGATTTATTGCAACTCATGATGTTCTTTGACTGGAACTTCTATAACACCTCAGTAACCGGCGATTAATGATGACATAAGGATCGGTAAGTAGGCGATTGGACGGACTTTCGACGAGAGACCCCAACGAGCGTTTCGGTACGTGGGGCACGGCAAACAACATTTGCTTTCGATCGCCGGAGTGGCTGATCACGGATAGTTAAGGTTGCATCCAAGACTATCAGAAACTACGGGATTGATTACTCGGTCCAAGCTCGCGCTAAGCAATAGACAGGTTGCCGCCCAGAGTCCAGGTAGGTCGTCTGTGTCTCAGGCTTTATTGCCGATAGCTCAGGCCATATTTCGGATACCGACAAGACCAAGCACGGCCTATCGACTTCGAAGATCAGGCAAGCCAGCTATGGGATAGGAGGCATTTTCCTTTTAGCCATCATATACCTCTCGCTACTCTGAATGCCTCCTGTGTTGTGATCTACGGACTGCTGCTTGCCTGGGTAGACATGATATCGCAGTGGAGATTTGTCTCTGTCATGACAGTAGAGCCCGTTTCACTAGAAGGCAACTGTTCCAGTCAGGCCAAGAAGTTACGTGCAAAAGGCGACGAAGTAGAAGAACAACAAGCATCAGCAAGCGGCTACGTTCTGGAACGGTGTGAAGTGGGCACGAATTAGCTGTGCTGGATAGGTATGTGTGTCTCAGGCTCACCCTGGCTACCGACACTCTGGGCCACTAGGGTACGCTTCCTAACCTTCTACGAAGTTTCTTCCCACTTCATGTCTTCCTACCTTCTATCTGGAACAACCGCTAAAGTGCAAGAAAGAGTGGCGGAGGTCTGATCATTCCACTAAGCAGTATCCTACAAGTCTTCGGTGACGGTACAGAGACTGGACAAAGCAGCGCACAAGTCCATAACGTTGCTGTCATGCAGCGCTGACTTGAACATACTCTCAGGCAAATCCTCCCACCTTTTACAGCTGGTTTATCGTGGCTGCTTTTGCTTTTAGCACATGCTTTCGGCAGCTTGGTCAGTGGCTTGAGGGAGCAGATCCAATTCAAGGTTGGTGCAAAGCCTCATGGCTAAGCCAGCCTGGCATGGTGACCATCTAAACGGCCATATTGCCGATACCTGCCATGGCATATTCGACCTCATAGCTCATGCTCTTGGCTTTACGACTGCCTTGCCAACCAACTAACTGGTCTCGATTGTCGCAGCAGGACCGCACGCAGATAGTAACTTGCTCTTGAAGATACTGGTTTCCCATCTTGTCCTCCTACTCTTGCTCACCTGGCCCTTTGACCTTTCGCGATCCAGCTGTGAACATGTTAGAGAAGGCACCCCATCCCATCGCTCCCTCTGGGTTTACTTACACTTTGAGAACCCATTTCTTTGATAAGTCGTCCAGCTCGGCCTTTGCGCGTTGTGTGATGATACTGCACTGTTCTGAACTTAGCTGGGAGACACGGCGAAGCGGCCAAAGGCCCAGGGACTCGATCATGCGCTTTGCGATATGCTGCGTGTCTCTTCCCAGTTCCTCATCCACATCTACGGTTATCTCAGCCTTCCAGCTCATCAAGTGGCCTCGTGAGGGCTTGCAACATACCTGGGTGCCAAGTACCAATTGGAAGCATCTTTGACTCAACGTTGACACTACTGAGCCCTGCATTCCTCAGCTTCACTCGCAATTCCTGCCCGATCAAAAGGTTCTTCCGAAGTCGGCTGTCACCTTGTGTCATTGCACTATGATAATATTCCCACCACTGGCCGATAAAAGAAGACGCACTTAGAGCTTCGCCTGTAGCAGACTGTGGAGGCAGTTCCAGCTCCACCATTTGCAGCCAACCCCCTCTCTTCAACATTTGACTAAGCTCCGTAAGATAGCTGTCCCATCTTGTTTCATAGATCCCTCCTGCCAGAAAACGACTGTTGATCAAATGAAAACGATCTCGCTTGAGGGCGGTTTGATTGCTGATGAGACGAAACGATAGATTAAGGTCCCACCTTTCACGGAACCACTCATCTTCGCTGTCTTCCGTGCTTTCGTTCTCTCCGTTGAGGAAGAAATCTACGCCTGTCACCTGTGGGATACTGTCAGCATTGTCCGCAATTCAATGGTAATGATGATTCTGCGATCAATATGATCTTTCGGTAGTACCTCTGCGTCTTCAAACTCCTCGAGGAATGAGTCTATCCATGCACCGTTCCCATATCCACAGTCGAGCACACTTATGGATTCGTCTACTCTCTTGTTTGAAGGTGGAAAGTTTGGCACAAGTGTTGACTTATTTCCCAGAAAAGTGTTCATGACTCTGTTCAGATCGGCTTCAAGATCCCATTCTCCCTAACTGAGATATTAACGCTTTGAACATGCCGCCCACGAGTATGTCGTTCGCGGATGCCACTGATGTCCAGTGCTGGTGGTACCTACGTCGTCAACCGGTACACAGCCGATTTTTTTCTCGTCTGCGTAAACTGAAAATCGTCGTTCTTGGATCTCGAAGGTCCTGTCATCTGAGCTCTGGTCAACGCTTGCAGCCCTGTGAGTTGAGCAGCAGTGTGTTAGTGATTACATAGAGTCATCGAGCGGTTATTTACTCTTCCGGCATCGAGTTAAGGTCCTTTGGAGTTGATGTCTGAACTAGGATCGATGAATGTGCGATTCCCTACCTGCTGGAAGCCATACTGCGCCTGCTGTGACCCCAAAGTTGGCCGAAGGGTTGTTGGGTTCGGACCTTGGAGGGATGATCGATGAAACAGCTGCCCAACCGACTTTTTGCTGCAAGTGTGTTCCAGAGTCAGGAAATAGCAACGGAGAACGTCTAACTGCCTGGCTAGAAAGAACTTGAGAGCAATCAGAAAAAGACTAGAGTCCAGAAGATTGGCTCTGGAGTGTCCTCGCAGATGCACCAAAACGAGTTTGATTTGTGGTGGCTTTAACGAGCTGTAACGACAGCTAATATTTTCATCGACAAACAGACGGTAGGATTAGCGTGGCTATCAAGACAAAGGATTTGTTAGCTTGGTGTTTTCAACAATGCACAATGGATGGTACTTAGAACTCTGACACCAGTGCTCAGGCTGCAACCGAGACGTAAAGGCCTTGGCTAATGTATTATGGTAGACGCACAGCAGGGGGGCTAGCGTTTTACACATCCTCGCCACAATGAGAACCACAGAGATGCCTTCCCAATGTAATACGCATTGGTCGACAACGCTAGGATCTGCAGTACTAGGATGATGGCTATTACTGCCTCGCCTTTGAGCCTCTGTATAACGCGTCTCCCCTGCAGTCTTCGCCAATGCGCTCCAAGATATTGGTACCGACAATGGAGACACACCCCAGCGACCGAAGTGACTATGCCTGGAGAAGAAGAACAACCACACCCAACAAAGCGTTGCGGACTAGAAAGCTTGCAGGAATCCACATGCAGTCCTTCCGACGACGTGGCATCGGGCCCGGAATGTCGCCATCGCCCGTCTGCATACCCGGCAAACGTGGCAGATGGCCATGACTTGTGACACAGACGCATTGACAAAGCAGCAATGACCAATTTCTCCTTTACTGCCGGAAGAGCCGATAGAAGGTACCCAGTAGTGTTTCCATTGTCATCGCCATCATCACCAATCCATGAGCCCACTGGCCGGCAGCATTTAACACGAAACGTTGAGCAGTTAGCCAGCATCAAACAAGGGACATACTTTTATCCGTAATACCATCGGGCGGCTGTTGAATTGGACGAAACTCCTAGGTGGGCAGAAGAGGGCCCACATGTTATGCACCTCGGGTATGGAACGACTTTACTACGCCAGGTATCGACACCATGTGCCGATTCCTTGAAAAGCTAGACGTCATCACTCTTAGTTTGTGGCTTTACCATATGTCGTTGTGCGTGTTTCTGCGTTGCTCCTGCAGGTGCGTCTAAATTTGAATAACCTCGCTGCCGACAGAGAGTGGCCCGCGTGATCCCAATCTCGTTTTGGCGCGCTGCGGGTCCCACATGTGGCGTTGCCCGAAGAGGTTCATACAGTAGATTCAAACCATGCTGGTAATTCTTCTTCCAATGCATTAACGCCCCTGAAAGATGGACTTAACTGCCAAGTACTGTAGTGGAATCAGGACTCCACGATGGATCAGACTCGTACCCGGCTTGACTTCGTTTCGTCGCGTGGCAGACAAGATCGGCTTTGTCATCAGGCTACTCATAAGTAATTGTGCTGGCGCATGCACATCCAGCTCATGCAACGCAACACGCGACGTGACGTCTCACATGTCAGTCCCAGTCTTTCGGGAGCCATAGTATTACCTCTTCAAAGCGTTTCCGACTGACTGGGTTGGAGATCTACACCCCAGACAACGTGATTGCAGGGCGACGCTTCTCGAGGCACTCATAGACCCTTACATGGCCAGGGTCAATTTCCTTCAGACATGAAATCATTTGGACTGGATGCCCAACGATGGGATGCAGCTCTATCCCTGATACATTCATTTCTTTTTTTTTCACAACGGACCGGCACTTCTCGTGACGCGGTGCAATAGCCCCTAGAGGAAAGCGGAGGGTCGCATTGCCAAGGCTTGTGCACCTGAAGATGACGGTCTTTCAATAATTTCCAGAAGATCATTATCATGGATGGATAATTCCAATGAAGACGATGCCAGCCGTTGTTGTGTATTGTTTCACTGGGCTTTTCTCGGGATGAGCGAATGTCCATTGGCAAAACTAACAGCGGCTGATGCGGCGCTCAATATTCACCAGCCGATTGCGCAGTGCTGCTACCGCAGAGAAGCACATTCGGCATTGAATGTCTCAAGCTAGTGCCCAACAAAGTAGAAATGGGTGATACAGGGTGGGTAAGAGATTCATGCAACGATGCATCAGGACATGATCAGTGCTGAGATCTTGTTTGTGGTTATGGTCCGGCATGCAAGGTGCCGTTCATTCTACGAACCACGTTGTGTTCCAGATCTGCACATTGCTCCACAATAAATACTCATCGACATGTGAGCGTAGCATCTGGAACACCAAGTATCATGATTCGGCCCTGGCAGTGCATACCCGAAATCGTCAACTTTACCCATTTTATCGAGAGCATTGGTCAGTTTAGCCTTCAGCCCCTGCATCGCTCCACATGACCTACTTGCATATTGTCATTGCCACAAGTTTCAATACAGGCCGTTGACCAGTTCCTTGACATTGTCGTACAGCTCACCACTGTCCGCACCTGTCGCAGCTTTGACGATGATATCCGTCTGGTCTCGACCAACGCCTTTGCTTGTCAGCGTCGTCTTAAGCTCGAGATCTTCAACGAGGCTCAACACGGCATCTCCTACTGCTACAGCGTCTTGAAGATCGTCCCCAGAGCTTTTCAACCCGATGTAAGGAATGACCCTGGCAATTTGAACGGCATCTGGTTGGGACGCTTTTGCCTTCAGCTTGAGAACATGGCCCAGAGTCATGCAAGACGTAATTCCGTGTGGTATTTGATAAGGGGAGCCGAGCGCATATCCCAGCGAATGCGACAACCCCAGACCGCCTTTCGTATTGTATCCATAAAATCCAAGGGAACCGAAAGAAGCAAGTTGAAGTCTGGTGATGACTTGCTCATCTCGTGCATTCTGTTTGTAGACAGGGAGAAACTTGAAGAAGTCTCCGATTGCTGCCAGTGCCATTTTGCGGGTAGGATATTCAGTCGCATATGGGTGGTACAGAAGTTCCATAGCGTGATCCATCGCACGCATGGCCGTGCTTAACAACAGCCAGGCAGGAGTTTCGAGGGCGAACTTGCTGTCGTAGATGATCACTTGAGGTACCAGCTGTGGATGAGCCACGCCCACCTTCTGCCCTGATTCATTTGTATAGCCCGCCATCTGCGTACATTCCGCGGCGCTCAGAGTCGTTGGAATGGCGATATGTCGCAAGAAGGTCCCGGGCCTGGACTCACTCAAACGGTAGGAAATGGCTTTTGCCGAGTCGATGGGACTCCCACCTCCAATGGAAATGATGGTGTCAATGGTCTTGTCATTCAGAACCTGTACGGTAGCCTCGTCCAGCTGCTTGACTGGTGCATGCTGGCCAATCTTGCTGAAAGTTCCGGCATGTCTGGTACCAAGCAGACTCTCGACTTGCTTGATGAGATCTGTCTTGGAAGCCAGCGAGTTGGTCGAGACGATGAACGCCTTCGACGTTTCTGCTGGCAGGCAAGCTAGCAGGTGTGTCTGGACGCTTCCCGAGCCATAGTGCAACCGCTGTAGCTGCGTTGGCATCCATAGGCCGCTTAGAGGCTCCTGGCTGCTTTGCGTCATGGTCGATTTGAAGTGCGATTGATTCTGGAATACGGAACTATGATTTTTGTCTTTATGTTTCGTAAGCGAGCGTGCTCGACCACCAAGGAAGCGACAGTAAGCTGCTGTCTGACAAATGTTGAACGCTGAATTACCAATAGCCAACCCTCTGGTGCTGCTATCGATAGGATGAATTGCTGCAATGCTGCTCAAGCGGCAGGGCAAATGGCAATACCGCATGCGAACTCGATGGTTCATCTGTGCTTGGCGTCCTTTACATGGGATTTTCCTCGCACGATAGCTATCCTGTTGTGACGCCGCGTTGGCCGGCGGTACAGCTTGATAGAAATATAGAATAATCAACGACCTCGGCTATGCATTATGCGCACTTTATGATGCCACAATCACGTTGGGTATCTACCTACCTACCTACCCCCCAAGCCTACCTAGATTTCCGTCTCTAGGCTTGACGTCCGCTACATGCTAACCGCTTCTGCATTGCTCCCTTCCAATAAAGGCTGTATTGTGGGCGGGCAACCTCTTCTAGGCGCTGCGGATGTATGGTCCGAAAGATGTACAGTTTATAGACTGAGCTGCTTCCCGAAGTCTGATAGACGAAGTACACAAAGCTTTAGGAACTTGATTCAAGGTTCTATTCGTTTGGGTTACGTTCTCGCTGCTGGAACTCCGAGGCCGGTGATGCCCTGACTCTGAGATGATACTGCGACAGGATATACAAGCCTTATTGGGCTTCGCTGAACACATCATGGCATTGCTTTGCCTTAGGCACCTATCAACAAGAGCGCTTTACCTAGCTAGGGATTTGCATTGTTTTGAAAATGAAGGGTGTAGTCAGAGCTAGCATTTTGAACCTCTCATCTCATTCAAGAAACACAGAGAGGAGACGTTTGGTTGGAAGGCGATATGCTGGTCTATCAGCTAAGCTCGATCAAGCTACCAGCGACTAGGGAACCTTCTCAGTATCCTCACGAAAGTTATTCCCATAGTCACCACCATTGGGCGTCCTGACAATTGTATGAGTGTGGAATTTGGCTGGCTCTTGGTTTGTAAGGAAGACCCCAGAGTGATGGTCAAACTCGCAGATGATGACCGGATTTTGTATTCGAAAGTAGTATGCATCGTCATTGCCATAGCCGCCGATCCACGAAAAGTATGTCTCTTCAAAGTACCCTTCAACTTGCTGGAGACGTGAACGCCTGGCTTCAATAGGTAAATACAAGATGAATTGATTTGCAATTTCCAGGACTAAGGACTTCTGGGCTTCTGTCATTGTGCTGACGGTGATACCTTCGTAGGGAACCACACGATTGTCGCGAAACGCCCCACAAAGATGCCGTTGATCGTCCTTGTTCCAACGGTCGGTTTTCAGGTCACCAGTCCGAGGCATCGTCGGATCGCATAAGGATTTGTATATTTGCGCCGACTGTTGTAGCGACGATGAGAGACTCTGCATGAGTTTCAACCCCAGCTGACCTTCTGCTTGTAGTATTGTCGTACCGGCGAATTCACCGTGAGAAATGATATTGGGTTCTGCACCAGTGAAGGTAGGTGAGATAATGATATGACCAGCTTTCAGAAAAGCGTTCAAACAGAGATGGTGGCCGTATAAAGACCAACCCCACGCTCCAGTGGTTGATGGCCGCCCAAATAGAAGAAAGTTATAGGAATGCTCGTTCATGATGGTAGCAAGGTCGCAGATCTCACCCAAGAAATGGTTGATCCGCATCGCAGCAACAGCTTTATCGTAGCCTTCTGGCGAAAAGCTGGCTCGGAGGACAGCAAGCACAGATTGCCTGACATCCTCGGTGACGTCTTCGAGTCTCAGTCCGAGCGGTCTCAAGAGGATTTCTGGATTTGACCACGCCCGCCACTCTCTTGAATTCAGAGGGTATTGGATCTGTATGCGTTGTTCTTGGTTCAACCTCTCAATGACAGCATTGGCTGCATTACATGCTGGTTGGACATCAAACTCAACATCTTGTGTTGCCGGTCGCACTTCTTTGACGAACCCTACAGAATGTGCTAAGCGTTAAGTTTGATAGCAACACACAGAACACCTTACCATCGCTAGTGACCCCTCTAAATGGTTCCTCAAGTAACTCCTCCCATGCCGTGGTGAGGTCAAAAAGCCAAGGTGGGTTACGATCCTGCTTGAATGCATTTGCATATTGACACGCTGTCTGGCCTTTCGCGTCTCGGAACCTCGGCAGATTCAAGTCGGGTAGATGTTGCTGGAAGGCATCCATTGCTCTGTCAAAGTGTGGTTGATGCATTGTACTGGCGATATAAGAATGACCATACTGCAGACACGAGCCCAGGGACGATCAAGTCACCAAGTTTTGACAGGAGCCAGAGGAACGCCGTCTTTATTAAACTCGAAAGATCACTGCCTAGGTATCATGTGCTCTATGTTGAGCTGGTCACTCCTGAGATATCCGAGGTTTCCAGCGGGGACGAACCCCACAACCAACTCCATGTCCGGAACATTGAAATGGCCTGGCCTCTCCAAGCCTGTATATCTAAATGGTAGTGCGTGGGCCGATGCCACTCATCGGCATACCAGCCGTAGAAAGCTTCAAAAGATTTTGAGCGTGAGGTTTGTGCCTTATTGGAAGAGCCTTTGCGTTTTGGAGGCTGACTGGGTGGCTAGTCCATACAATTTTGCTCAGTAGGCTGTAGCTCGATATAGGTATGCTTCTAGTAGGTGTGATACCTGGCTACCTACGCTACTGGAGGCACCGTCCCAGCCAACCAGCGACTGATCAGCCGCGGCCCGCACCGTAGATCAGTAGTGATCGACACGCCCGTGATAACTATTCAGCAACCGCCAGCTCCAGATCTCACTCCGACTTCTCCACACCTGCACCTCACTCCTCGTGCTTCTATCCCTGGCATTGAGATCAACTATTCGGTATTTATTCTCTAGATATACACCTGCGCACCGAGTTGCTGGCCCACCCATCGCTAAACCAGCATCGCCAGTGGTATTTCAATCTCGGTAGCTGCACATGCTTCATGCGTCTCGTGCAAGGCTATTGTCTACGTCTCTGCAGCTTGTGTTTTGGTGGCAATGGCGTGCTAGCCTTACAAAATTGCCACCTCCATCAATCACGGTGACAAGACATGAACATTGGGAATCATGTCTCCCGTCAACGTCTCTTGTAAGGCTAGGTCGCGACCCCACTTTCGCTGTTTGGTCGTAGAACATGACATTGAGCGAGCTACTTAAAGTACAAAAAGCTTCAAATAACCTGGTCGGTATTGTATTAAAAAGCTTTTTGCTTGCCCTTGTGGGTTTCAAGATCACAACAGTATTGTCGTCGCTTTCAGCTTCATTATCGTAACGATCGAACCTCTGCAATCCCGAAGCTTCAAGAAACATGACAGACCGTATTGGCGACTACCAGACGGAGGATCTGCGCAACATCACCACCAGAGATGAATTCTTTGAGAAGCTATCCTCTGGGAAAATTCTGAACGGCTCCAACTCGCAGAGTAGCGCTGGAGGCTCTAGCCATGTTAGCCAATACATACCAGTGCCTCTGCCTATCAGAGGCCAGATTGGAAGTCCGACCGCGCTTGCCATTGGCGCTTTCGCAACCACTTTGACCTCTCTCTCGTTCGGACTCACTGGTTGGCGAGGTCTCAGCGTCACGAATGCTTTCATCGGTGATTTCTTCGCCGTTGCCGGCATTGGCATGGTCGTCACTGCTCAATGGGAAATGGCTCTCGGAAACAGCTATGCTTACGTTGTGCTTTCCGCTTTTGGTCTTTTCTATGCTGGCTTTGGATTTATCATTACTCCCTTCTTTGGTGTTGCCGAAAGTTACGGTGGCGCTCATACTCCTGCATACAACAATGCGCTCGGCTTCTTTGTCTTAAGTGAGTGAACCGAGTCGGTACAGAATCCCGTATGCGTCGCTGACAACATGACTTGCAAAGTGTGGTCTGTGTTCAACCTCTTCTTCCTCATAGGATCTTTGCCCCTGAATTTTGTCTACATCATGATCTTCTTGACAGTTCAACTGGCGTTTACGTTGGTATCTGCGGGCTATTTTTTGGTAGCAGATGGCAAGGCGGCTGAGGCAAAGGCGGTAAACCAAGCAGCGGGTTGGTTCGCTTTCGCAAGCGGAATGTTTGGCTACTACACGCTGGGTCATTTGATGTGCCAGCAGGTCACTGCGCCGCTCGGCTTCACATGGCCAATGGGCGACACGAGCCGTTTCTTCGTCAGCAAGACTAGGAAGACCGCTTGATCTGGTTCAGTTGAATGTGTTGCCACTAGATATGTTCGTCCTCGGTACGGCAATCCGAGACTAGGCAAAATGGTGTGGAAGTGGAGGGCACAAATTGACCACAAGTTTAAAGAGATGGGATACCAATAGGACCTACACGCACTGCCCTTGCTGTGATAATCTTGGACGCCACAAGTATGTTCCGATTAGGCACATCAAATACTGATGCCGTATATGAGTTTGACATAGTTCAATAGCTTCTTGGCAGGCCGAGAGCCTTTTCTCCCACAAAGTTGAGAATCATCTCCTGCGGATCAGCGCCAGCGAAAATTTAGCTTTGTAGTGCGTCAAATGTTACTTCAGTCACGAACAGCGATACCTACTCTGGAGACCGGCGCGATACGAGGAACAAAGCACTCCCTCAGATATCGCTCCACGTGATACTCTGCAGCATAGCCCATGCCACCCATGCTCATCACGGCAGTCTCACACGCCTTGAAGCAAGCTTCCGCAGCCAGATATTTGGCTGAGTTACACGCTATACCCACAGTCTCTTGTGAGGTGCGCCTACCCTGCTCATTTTTGCTAGACCTCGACAGATCATAAAGCCTTGCCGCATGGTATGTTGCGAGCTTGGCTGCTTCAAGGTTTACAAACGCGGCGGATAGAGGATGCTGGATGGCTTGGTTCTGGCCTATGGGCCGCCCAAATACTACACGCTCCCTTGCATATGCACTAGCCCTCTTGATGGCAGCGTAGCCTAACCCTAGTGCCTCTCCTGCGAGAAGGCATCTCTCTGCGTTCATACCGTGCAATATCTAAGAGAACCAAGATTAGCATAGCCATAAAAACCCTCACACCAAATATTAGCACGACCTACGACCTTGAACCCTTGGCCTTCTTCGCCAATCAATGCGCTTTGCGGAATCTGATAGTCATCAAAAAAGACCTCGTTAGCATCCACCGCGTGTCCTCCCATCTTCCTGATCCGTTTTGCCTCTAGACCAGGCTTAGAGAGGTCAAAATCGATGTAGAACACACCTAGGCCCTCACTCGGTTTTTGTACATCTTCAATGGCACTGGTACGCGCCAGCAGAACCATCTTCGTCGCGATTTGAGCGCTACTGATCCAAATCTTTCTACCAGTCACTTTGTAGCCGTTATTGCCAGCAATTTTAGTGGCCTTCGTCGTCAGCTTTAACGTCTCCAGACCTGTGTTGGGCTCAGTGACGCCAAAGCAGGTTCTCCATGAGCCGGATATTATGTTAGTCAAGAACGCACGACTCTGATCTCTGGTGGCAAACTTTGCAATTGGTTGTGTGGCGTACACATTTGCATGTATACTTTGAGCCCCAGTAATACCTGCGCCGGATTCCGCTATTGATTGCAACATCATTGTGGCTTCGCTAATCCCCAGGCCTGCACCGCCCAGATCCTCGGGTAGGGCAATACCTATCCACCCGTCCTTGGCCAGAGCGGTATGCAGTTCATGTGGGTATGTCCCTGTCTGATCGCGCTCCATCCAGTATTCATCTGGAAAATTGGAACATATCTTGAACATGGCCTCACGTACTGTCAATTGCTCCTCGGTGAAGCCGGTCATATCCATTAACCGATAGCGAGCCGCGGCAGAAAAGGGCCGTCGATTGCGACATCGTGAGCTAGAGATTGTATACATAGGACTCGTTGGGACAAGACGCCCATGAGTCGCGAAACCACCGATGATATTAATATGCAGCGAGCGGCGACTCAACAAAGGAGAAATCCTGATAGTCATGATACCAATGGATGCGAATAAGGCTCAATAGAAGGGACGGACCTTTGAAGAGACGCCCCCAGGTACAGGTCATCAGTATCATAGTAGCATATTTGGAGATCTTCAGCCCATCTGCGTATGTCGGACGCTTGAGACCAGAGAGGTCCTTTGTGCGATGTACGATTGCGCCGCGAAAGGAACACCAGTGCTGTCAGCAACTTCACACTTCTTATGAAGGAACGCAGAGGTGAGTTTGAGAATGATATATGTCATTGGCGCCTTAGGCATGCAGATGGGTTCACGTGCAGCCGCGTTTGCCCCGTGCAGAGTTGCCCCGTCGGTAGTACCCGAGCCACTCGTGAACCAAAACAATGCAATCATCACAAGCGCAACGCTCTTGTTTACTACTACATCTACAATTGGTGAAAGTTGATATACCAGCCACGCAGCAATAAGCTTGGGGGAAGATAATTACGAAAAAATGCAGACGCAGTTGATGTCCTGATTTTGAGATATTGGCGAATCCTGGAGGACACCGAACCGAAGCGCGTAAACATCAAGTTGTTTTGTTGACGCAACCTTCTCATCACTTCGAAAATGGCTTACAACAAGGGTACGAAGGTGACTATAGGGTCGACTCGATGGATTCAAGATGAGCGCGATCAAGCAGACCAGTTTGTGGAGCAAGAGGTGGAAGAGTTTGGCTACAGCGTCAAGAATGAGTTGGATTGGCTTAATGAACACATGGCCGATGTCTTCGCGACGCACAGCGTGTATGTTCTGATATGATACGAACATACTTGAAGTCATTTATGCTGACATCTCTCAGGAACTTTGCCGACGTGTTCAAAACGCCCGGGAAACTTCGTGGCAAAACACCACGAACCGCTCGCAAACAGAACACCAGTTCCAGACTACCTCTTACCAACGTATTCGAGTCTCAAGCCCGTGGAACCCCTTCAGACACCCGAAAACGAACCCCATTTCTGGATAGGATAGCGCATTTTGAAATAGCCGAGGATGCCAACCTTATGACAGCAGTAGCGAAACCCACGGCGAATGAACCAGTGAAACAGCCTACGGATTCTGGATATCATGGTCACGAGATGGACGTCGATAACGAGAATCTAGTAGCAAACACTCAGGACTCAGGTTTTGCAACACAGTCGACACAGCCATTCTCCCAAGCATTGCAGTCCCAATCTTCGCCCGACCAGGAGAGCAGGCGACCAAAGTCGCCGCCTATCACCGCTCTCAATGCGTTCGAAGAGGCACGTGTGTCGAGTGAAACCTTTGTTTCTGCAGAGGAGGCCTCACAATACTTGCTCTCGAAGGCCCCAATTGACCCACAGGAAGAGGTTCCAGCTCGACAAGAGGAGTTGGATGAGATAGAGGACAATAGCGGCGTGGATGTGGTATCGGATAGGTTGAAGGAGAGCGGCGCAATCCAAACGCAAAGCAACCCACAAGACCGTGCAGTGGAAGTGCAGGATGTTGATATGGGTGAAAACGAGCTCGCCGACGACCAAAATTCCGTCTCAGAGGCTTCCAGCCCGGAGAAGGCAATCAACAGAAAGAGCAGTTTTAACTTTTCCTCTCTTCCGGCAAGAGAGCCTTTGGCGACTAATAGGAGCACTGGCGCACGTAACAGCCAGATACAAGAAGGCGCAAAGCATGCCACCAACATATCTCTCGGCAAAAGTTTTGGCCTGAATCATGAGGCCGAAGGTGATGCTGGAGTGAGCAGCCCAGGGGGGTCAATTCAGCAGAAGCCATCTGTACAGAGCTTACACGAGCGCATCAAGATGCTAGGCAAACCCAAAGAGAGTAGATTGACTAACCATAACGCCCTCTACCCACAACTACCCACCACCGATGGTGGGAAACATAACGAAGTTACCATGGATTTACCTCCTGCTGGCCCTCCAAAGGAGGAGGAAAAGCAGAATATTCGTCCTGAAGATGAAGAAGATGATTGGATCGCACCACCCAAACCATTGCAAGCATTTGTTCCACAACCGCAGCATGCTATATCGACTGCGTCTCCGGCTCGCCCAAAATTGCACCAAAAATCGATTTCGACCACAGACCTTCCAAGTCCTTCAAAACAAATGGACAGCAAAGCAACTCGCCAGCAGAAAGCCATGTCGGTCTACAGCCCCCTACCAGAACCTAATACCCCTACCAGCAAGAGGGATGGTGGACCGTTGTCTGCATCTAAAAGTAGGCTATATTCCGTTTTCAAAAGTGCCCGGAGCATTTTTGCATCGTCTGCAAGCGCATCCGCTGCTGCAAAGCTTGAGGCCCATAACGCAAGTCCTTTGGGACGTAAGAGCCCGAGCCGACCCATTAGTTACCAAGAGAATGCCATTGGTGCATTCAGCATGCCGGGAGCTCACGATCCAGCGCTCCAAACTCGACAGCCAACATTCAATCGACCAGCAACGCCAGAAAGAACACGTAGTGTGGCGAGCTTCAAGAGTATCCTTTCGAGTCCCACCCGCAAGACACGCTCTTCCACAGAAAGTGACAAGAGACGCGAAAAGGAGAAAAAGGAGAGAGACGACGCTGATCAACGACTTGCCAACGAAAGAGAAAAAGAGCGCGCAAAGGCCGCGAAGGAGGCCAGGGAACGTCAATACCCTACGATACCTAAGAGCCATCCTGAAAATGAGAACGAAGAGGTCGCAGCATCTGCAGCAAATGGTCTAGGCTCCAAGGAAGACCATTCCATGCCACCACCACCACCTCCGAAGACTATGGCGTCCACCGGCAAGCTGAAAGCCCCCGGACGCTTGGCAAAGCCGACGAAAGAGGTTTTGAAATCAGCAGTGAAACCAGCGCCCATGTCAATTCGAGTTGCCTCGCAGTCACAGCGAATCAATGGGCAGCGAGAAGATAGTGTCGCGCCTCAGCCGCCACCCAAGTCGCTTGGAACAAATGGGCCCAGGCCCGCATCTACACAGGGAAATAGAAGCACGACACCTGCCGGTCCCAGCTTAGCAAGCTCGAGAGTGCGAGCTCTGGAAGCGGCAGCGCGAAAGAAGGAGCAAGAAGATCGTGAGAAGGCTAAAAAGGCTGAACTCAAGCGCGAAGCAGAGCGTAAGCGACAGGCTAAAGCTGATGAAGACCGCCGCCAAGAAGAGGCAAGAAAACTGGAGCAGAGAGAAAGGGAACGCGAAGAAGTTAGGCGAAAACAAGAAGCCGAACGCAAAGCAAGAGACGCCCATGATCTTGCATTGGCCATTGAGCGTGAAAGGGCACAACACCAAGCAACCATGGAGAACCGACCACGGGGAGATGTTGGGGGCACACTTCGCCAGATCGCGAGTAAAGCTTCAGCACCTATTGAACGCGCGAGCACTGCTCCCCGTCCACCAATAATGCCCAACCCTGCGAAGCCAGCAAAGAGGCACCTAGCTGAGGAGTTAGAAGACGGTCCAACATATTCTAAAACTGCTTCTGCTGCAGCACCACAGCGGCATGGGCCTTTCAGGAATCCTCCTAGCTTTCAACAGGATGGATCTAAACGAAGACGCACCTTGGAAGAGGAGGATGATGAGCTTGGGCATGCTATCCCAGGTGCTAGGAGTAGTGTTATGGCACCACCTAAGAGGCCCAGTGCCTTCAAGAAGGTAAGAACACTTCATGACCCGTGCCGTACGAGTTTTGCAAAGCAAATGCTGATAAATGACAGGATGCATTACCCAAACCCCCTCCAAATTACAATTATGGTGTTGTGCCTCCTACCAATCATTTAGGTGGCATGTTTAAAAGCTCTTCAGCAGCGCAGCACCAGGTACCACATGGGAAGCCTGCATTTGTGAACCACCCAAGTCAGTTCGCTTCAGGCCGGATTCCGTTTGCCGACAACGCCAACCCACCCGCTATGTCCTCCAATCACTACGGCCAACAAAGCATGATGCATCCTGGGTTTGAAAATGCTGCGGCACCGAGCAAATTTAAGACCCCCGCACGCCCTGGTGCAGCCCATGCACCATTAACCAAGAGCGCGGTGAAGTCATCACCCATGCTCCACAATGGAGATGCCATCGCCCTGCCTGAAATAGCCACAGATTCCGAGGATGAGGATGAATCGGACAATGAAGGGGCTGGAGGCTTCCGTGCTCCATCATGGGTGGCTTCCCCCGCTTTGCGAGATTTGCTCACACAGCAACAACTCGTTGACCCTGAAAGCATCTTCGGTCCGATTGGCGAGCTTCGGATGGATGAAGTATTCAAGGGCTCGAAGAATCAGGACAGACTCAAGAGGCTGAGGGAACGAGGTAGCTCGGCAATGTGGGTACAAAATGGCGACGCTGTTACCCAGGAAGAGAAGAAGAGAGATCGCGAGATGCGAGAGAAGGTTGTGAGAGAGGGTGGGTGGAAATACACGCCATCTGAATAGGCGCGTGATAGACTTAATGACCGAGATGCTTTGCAAAACATGATGAAGGAAAGCGGAGTACGGGATGGGAAATGACCTCTGAGTGAACTATGGCGGGCCATGGCAGGCTTTCGATTTCTGGGACTTTCATCGTACGGCAAGGCTATGTGCCTGGTGAGAACAGCCAGGGCGTATACAGGATTAATACGATAATCAACCACCCTGCGAATATCATCAAGGCCACCCCAGCTAGAGGAGACAGCCAGGACGTGTTTAAGGACCTGGCTAAATAAAGTAATAAATAAATAAAGACTTCCTCGGCATGCAAATTACGTAGGTACCGTCCGAGGTCGGAAGGGTTGCCCCACGTTCCCACGTTGATTCAGTCGGCACACGTCACCGGGCCCTGCAAAAATACCACTCTTTATAGAAACGTGCTAGTAAACAGTAATTGATGCACGTCGCAAATCGCGTTTTCCTCACGCTCTACTCAATATATCGGGATCAACATGGCTGGCAAAAAGGGCGCTGACAACAGCAAAAAGGTTGCTGGCAACGCAAAGAAGGCCGAGGTGGCGGCACAGAAGCAAGCTGCAGAGAATGTAAAGAAAGAGGTTGCTGAGAAGTCAAAGTGGAGTGAGGGCTCCAGAGACAATAGTAAAGCGTGAGTAGATGCCATCAAACCTGGGCGATAGTTCTTTACAGGTCTGACGTACTCGCCCGCAATAGTGAGGCAGCAGCAGCAAAGAAGGCCGAAGCAGAGCGCAAAGCAGCCGAGAAGAAAGCGCTGTTGGCAGAAGAGGATGCTGCTCTACCATCCAAGGGCCCCTCCAAATCTAAGGTTGCTGTTAAGAAGTCACGAGGTCTTGACCTTTCTGGTCTGGATGCGCCATCGTCAAAGAAAGACATGCAGGCTCTGAATGCCACCAACATAGACGACGCACTCGACGCGCTCAGCCTCACAAACGGTGGAAGCAGCGAGAAGATCGACCGGCATCCAGAGCGCAGATTCAAAGCAGCATACGCAGCGTACGAAGAGAAGAGATTGGCAGAGATGCAGGATGAGAAGGGTCTTCGACGGCAACAAAAGATCGACCAGATCAGAAAGGAGTTCGAGAAGCATCCCGACAATCCTTTCAATCAAGCGAATGCCGGCAGATATGATCTGAGCAAGGATCAGATGAAGCAAATAAAGGTCTCGAACCAGGAAAGTCTCGAAAACAGACTAGCAGGGTGAGAGGGCTTCACAACATGAGATCTGGCCCCTCAATTTCATTCAGATGCCATTCTCGATGGCCAAACAGGCTGGAATTTGTGATGACAAGGCGGCGATGCGCGCGAGACTCTGAGCTTGTATGGCGTAATAATGCGAAATGACACCCACGGCACCATCAGTTGCAAATTGTATCAAGATCACGGACTGGCCCCATCGGCGTACATAGATGACATGTAATAAGCAACCTCCCCACGATTCTTACTTTCCCTGTATATGAAACCATCAATGCAGCCATAATGTAAAATTACAGTACGTGTATTGGGGCAGATCAAGAGACAAACAGATGCTTTGCGTCCAAGCCATGTAGCGCTTTTGGCGCAGCCCCCACAATCCTGAGCACTGGCTCGTGCTCTCATATGATGTTTAACATCCATAGTGTGGACCCAGCCATGAATCAACAATCATAGGTCATACTACCGTTGGATTGATTCGACTGCAGGGACATACTCTGCTCTTTAAATATGACCGATATTACTCCCAACTTCAATGTGCAGCTGCAGAAGAAGGGCATATCTCCAGTTTTGCCCAAAGAATATGATATCGGCCACATCAACAGCTTTCTACAACAGGCTTACAAGATCAATGCACGCCTGACCGAGCTGACGGAAGAGCTCCGTTCAATACGACCAGGATACTTGTCGACCGCTCCACAGTCCCGTCGCCAGCGACCACCCCCGAACAAAGCGTCAGACCCTCGTGCCATCCAGCCACTTACCGACCGGGAGAGGGACGAGATCGATGCTTCCTCAAAGCAACTGCTGCGACAATTGAACCACGGTATCAATGGTCTGAAGGAAGGAGAGCGTGCCCGACTCGAGGCTGAGAATGCGGTCGCACTCCAGAAGCGTGCTCGAGGTGGGCTGGGTGCGATAGGACGGTGGGCGGCGGGAGGAGCAGTCTTGGAGAAGTCGCTGGAAGAGCAAGAACAAGAGGCTGAGCGCCTAGCTATAGCAGCACACCGTGAAGGGGTAATCTACTACCTCCAAAAGAGGTTGGAAATCGCGAGTCGAACGCAAAGCGAAATAATGGAAGAACGGTTAGGAAGAGAGATGGAGAAGGCGAAAAGCCTACTCCAGGCAAACAGCCTGAGTGCTAGCGCTATACCATATGCCCACGACCAGGTCGAGCGTACTAAGGGAGACGGCGTACGGGCCAGCTCTTCGCACTTGGCGAACCGAGCAGCATATGGTTCGACTCAGTCGCAACTCGCGGACGAAGAACAAGACGAACGAAGTGCACCGCAGGGGCTTTCCTCCGAGCAGGCGCAATTGTTTGCTGAGGAGAATGCTGATCTGCTCAAGCACTACGAGGACCAGCTGGATCAAGTTCGCAAAGCTGAGCGAAGTATCCTCGAGATCAGCGAGCTCCACAATACTCTTCATGCCAACCTCGCACAACAGGCCGAGCACATTGACCAGCTCGTGGAGGACTCCTATCTTACAAGCGATAACGTAGGCCAGGGCAACAAAGAGTTGAAACGGGCGAGTGAGAAGAGGAGGCCAGCACAGGCGGTATTTTATGCCACCTGTGCTTATTGCCTGGTGTTGATAGCATGGGATTTGGTATTCTAGGCCTTTATCGTTGGCCTTGTGATGTTGAAGAAGAAGCTACATCATATCGCTTCTGGCTTTGTGCTTGATAGTCTCAAACATCTCGTGAGATGAGTTTCACTTGTGCGTGCTGGCCTTGATTTACAAGTCTATCAGATGTGAGCGCTTGAAGTGGTAGCATTGTAAAGCGTCCTATATCGTCTGGTGACGGTTGGTTACTACTTCTCAGATGCAGAGCATGTGTACCAATATGATATTGCCAACCTCCACTGTCGTACTGCGGATCCACCGAGATCGGCCAGTCGGATCCCCACCAGCAAGCACAACACCACACTTCAGCTCACTCAACCACGTAAGATACAAGGCTCTACAGACAACACAACAAGTCGTCATTGGGATCGAGTCTTCGACACAGTAAATAGACGAATCCATTCGACCATGGCGGCCTCTCCCAACCCACTGGACTATTTTGCGATCCAGAACACATTATCTCGCTATTGCATCGCACTCGACACCAAGAACTTTGATCTCTTGAAGGAGGTGTTTACGGAAGATGTCGATACTATCTACCCTTTTCGTGGAACGATCAAAGGCGTCGACGAAGTCGCAGCTGCCATCAAAAAACGGTGAGAGCTCACCCCACTCTCGTTTTCCAAGCGGTGCCAGCGCCGACATTGACGCCACCTATCGAATGCCTCATGTATAACGAAAGTCAATGACATCACAACGTTTGCAACTGGACAACTTTCAATTGCTTGCTGACACGAACGCGATGACATTGCAGACTAACGCCCATAACGTCGCAACACGCATTGACAACACAACAGATCACCATTGCAGCAGACGGCAAGACGGCTGAAGCTGTTACTTACTTCACCGGCATCCACTTTGGGCAAGGCAAATGGGAAGGTCAAGAAGTTACCGCCTGGGGCAAATATTCGGACCACCTTATTCTTGTTGGAGCGCCTGGAGATGCAGGTGTTCTCCCCGGTGCAAGTGGCAAATGGGTGGTCAACCGCCGTTTGGTTGAGTTCATGAAACGACTTGGGGAGGAAGGTGTCATGGAAGGAGAGTAACGGTAATCAGATGGCATATTAGCTGCCCACGGTCTCACAATTAGGCATCAGTATTTGCAATTTGGATAGCTCGTCAAGGTATATCAACGAGCACCTAGGACGTCCAACTCGTCAACAGCAGTCATAATTTCAGAACTATGAACTCGACAGCTTTGATGAGGCACCACTCGTACAGGTATCGCGACACCAAACAACGGGAATGAGATTTAGCGATGGAACTTCTAGTCTGTAGCAATCGCCTGACCGGGCTGTAAGCCTTCGACCTTCAATTCCTCGCCATGGATTCGTCGCCAAAGGTCGCGAATGTCCTCTGTGAAAAGATTGGTTTGTTAGCCTGTAATTGTTGAAACTGGAGCGGCATAATGCTCACCTGTCACGGCGTCGAAATGACTCTCGGCATTGTAGCTCTTGCTAATGTAGATATTGTCTTTCGTGCCATCGTCAGTTGGCTCATACAAAGGAATTGGATCCGCCAGGAACTGTGCTTTGATCGAGCCCAGGCGTTCGAGGCCTTTGGCAAGCTCGACAATTGGCGGCTCATTTGTTTCCTGGACGGTGGATACTGTTGCAACGTAGTATCTGTCAGGCACAACCTTCTGAGCGCTGGATAAGCAGGACAGGTAAATATCTGACATGAAACAAAGAATTAGCTACCGTGATAGACGGCTGATAAATATACAATCTCTTACCGTTCTTCCTTCCAACTTGTGACTGTGGAATGATCAGCTGGAAGCTGTCAACGTTGTTTGTCTTGTCAACAGGATGGTCCAGAATGCAGATCGCCCGTAACAGATGGCCGACGACCTTGGTCTTCTCTGGAAAGTACGAAGGATCTGCCACAATGTACTTGCACTTTGTCTCAAAAGTGAAGCCCTCATCTTTGAAGCCCTTCATCTCTGCTTTGATACCGGTGACCTTGCCGTCAGCATCTCTGACGATCTCGTGGATACTGGCATTAAGCATCTGATCGACCTTTGGACCACCGTGAATGGCTGCCTGGTAGATCAAATGCTGGGGAAGATCGCCAAGTCCGTAGTGAGGATAGATATATGGGCTCTTGCCATGAGCGGCCATCGAGTTCACGTAAAGACGGATTCTGTCAATAGCCTCCTTCGCAACACCCTTCTGGTCGATGTAGTCGTTATTTGAAAAAAGAGCCAAGCTGTGGCCGATAAAGTCGCGAGTGGTTGGCTCCAAACCAAATTTGTCGTATACCTGTCCCATAGTGGTCTGCATGAGGTTCATACCTATGGACCTAGTATTAGCATAACATGCCTATTCAAAGATCATGACTTGCTCAGATACCTTTGTGTGTGCTCGGGTTGTCTTCATCGAATTCTCCTACCCAGTTCAAAAAGTTCTTTGCCCTCCTCTTCTCAAACATGCCCATCAAGGGGCTCGAGAGCGCCTCGGTAGCTGTGCTTGGGACCTTAGCGATGTTGGCCTTTGCTCCGGTGCCTTGCTGAACAAACGATCCGGAAACAAGACCGAAGTCGGCTCGGTTAGGGATGCCGCAGGCAATGAGGATATTGACAAGCTCGCCTCTAGCCATGAGCAGCTTAGGAATGAGGTCGATGTTCCATGCGGCGCGCCTGTAAGGCTTCCCATCCTTGGGGTCGAGGTACTTGTTCCAGGGCTCGGTTTTGGCCGACTCAGGGTCAAATTTGGTGTACATTTGCTCCAGACTGAGCGAAGCACACGCGCCGCCATAGTAAGGATTGCTGTCGAGGTGAAGGACGGTGCGGCCTCTGAGTGCTTCGACGCAGGCGAGAACACTTTCGGTCAGGCCGCTGCCCAAGAAGATCACATCATACTCTGGCTTGACGTCTTCCATGGTGAGGGATTAGGAGGGCGTTAGTGATACTGGACACTGGTACAGCGGAGGAAGATGACCCTGCCACAGCACAATTCGTTGCACAATAGGATGCAAGGATACAAGTGGAGGCAAGGCAAGGTATGGCTTTCAGGGGTATAGTGACTGGCCAACAGGTTGTTGGTCAAGGCGGTCAGGCGAGGGTGTTTATCACACTGATCTAGAGGCAAGCTTAAGCATCTAGTAGTGAGCAAAGCACTCGCGGTGTGGGGCGTGGGGTCATCGTCATTGGGATTTAGCGCAGGATAACCACCCGCCCGCGGTTCTACACTGTAGCATGTCCCTCGGCACACCTTCCGCACTGTTCAAGTGTTTGACATGGCGCTTGTGCAGTGAAATACCATACCGTCAAGACATTATCCTAATCTCTACGGCGAATCACCACCTGGACTAATCGGTGAATGGAGCAGTACACGGATCAGCTGGTCTTGCCAATCACGACCTCTCGCAACATTTGTCGAGCTTGGTTCAGGGGTTTTAATAGTACATATACATTTAATCGAAGAGGCTATTCGAACCCATTCGTTCATACTCTAACGCTCGCAGCTGATTGGGTTTGAGCAGAATCTCTGAGAGCCGCTTCACTGTTTTGCTGTACGCTGTGACTCTCTTCCGGATCAATCTCAAAAGTATCCTGCTGTGTGTCAGCCACAACTCACGTGAAAGGGGCGAGAAGCGAAAGCTTACAGAATGTGATAGAGGCTTTGGGTTGTAATATTGCTCTCCCTTGTCCGGGTCGGCGTAGAAGTTAACTTCTTCGTCCTGCACTGCGATAGATCTTGCATTTTCCCACGCATACCAGCGCTCTGTCAGTACGTGCTTGATTGCACGCTGGGTTTTCTTGACCTGAGGGTTTGCGACTTAGTATCATTCAAGACCGTTCATACCAAATTGCTCAACCGGGAGAAATATTGGAATGTCTTACCTCCTTCAACCTGTTCTCAGCCTCATTGAGGCCGTATCCTGCTTGAGTCCTTTCCAACTCGCTGATGGTGGTGTTGACCCTGTTTCTTTCCTTGATGCAGGCCCACCACAGGCGATGCAGGTCATCCCAATCCTTGAGTCTCAATTCCGGAACCGTCCAGCCTCTTCCATGTGAATAGAGCGATTCCGCCGTCATCATTGCATCGCGGTCTTGGTTGAAAAACTCCCAAAGGCCATGGTCTTCGTCTACTTGGACTTCCGATCTATGCTTTGGGTCGAGTCTGGGCTTTGGAAGATCCCTCGGCTTCACAGAAAGACGCTGTCGTTTCCCGAGCCCTCGGCGGTAGAGCGCGCTAGACCCGCGCTTTGGGTTCCCATCTTTGCGCGCTTGTAGGATGTTGTTCGTGGAGAATGCAGAAGCTTGAGAGTTCGAGAAAGCTGGGATCAGGAAAGGCGGAGGCAAGACAGTCGGACGAGGCGCATTCGAGGTAACAATCGTTCGTAGCACTTGGCTACATGTCGTATGTCGGCTCATGTTCGAGTATGGGCAATGGCACGGTCGATATGATGAATGCGTTCGAATGGAATCTCCTAATGTACAACAGTCCTTCGAGGCGACTGAGAGATCTTGGCACTCCCGCGGAGTCGCGCATTCGGCACAACCTCGGCAATCGGTCTCGAGCATGAATGATCGTGTGCTGCTTGCTACTCTTCAATCCTACTGCTTTTGCTCATGAGGACACAAAGCTATTGTCTGTCGGCTCCTACAATATTTCACTCTAGTGATGGTCAATGTCACGAGGCGTTGCCTGCCTACCAGATTTTGACGTCGACCACGTCAAATGCGGAGGAGGGCTATCTTCGTCCGCGTTGCAATTGCTATGCTCAGCAGGTTTGCGGGCTTGTCGCCTCTTCTACATTCCGTGGCGTCTCGTGCCGAGGGGTCAGTCGCTCGTACATCATACTCCTGTGTCGACTGTTGAAATCGCTGGGCAATGTCAGGTGCAATGCTGGCGCTGTGTGAGCATTTTGTTACACGTATTGTGCTGGTGAACTAAATAATAAGTTGATAGGTAGGTATCTAGGTATTGCGCGTGGAGGCCTGCCGAGGCACATGAGCTTCGTTCGCCTTTGTCCCGCGTTCCATAGACGCTCCACCTACAGTATATAAAAGCTGCAGCTTACTTTCGAACACCACAAAGACTTCCTGTTTGGTCTATATCGAAAGGTGAGCCTTGAAGACATCCTGGAATATCAATGATGGCGCCAGAATTTGAGACACCACCACCATCCTCAAAGTACTGTGTTCTATCTTTTCCAGATCCGAAGGTATTGTTGCTCCGGCTCAATAGGCCTAATGATCTGAACTGCATCAACATTGATGGGCACATTGAGCTGGACGCGATATGGAATTGGTTGGATCATGAGCCAAGTTTACGGTGCGGGATTATCACTGGGACTGGGCGTGCCTTTTGCGCAGGGGCCGATCTGAAGGGTGAGTAGATGTGATTCTACCGCCAGAGATAATTTGCTAGAGAATTCGCTAATGAATGGACCCAGAGTGGAACACTCACAACAAGTCAGAAGCACGGCGAGTGTTACCTGCGTCCGGATTTGGTGCGCTTTCAAGAAGAACCGGTTTGAAACCAATTATTGCGGCAGTCAATGGCCTGGCTCTTGGAGGCGGGACTGAGATCATCGTCAACTGTGACCTTGTGGTGGCGTCCTCAAACGCAACCTTCGCGCTTCCTGAGGTCAAAATAGGAGTGGTGCCCATGGCGGGTGTGCTTCCCCGTATTATCCGCACTCTCGGGAGACCGAGGGCAATGGAAATGGCCCTGACAGGCCGGACCGTTTCTGCTCAGGAGGCTCACAAGTGGGGCCTGGTCAACAAGGTCGTGGGTAACAGGGAGGGCGAGGCGGTAGAAGCAGCAATCGATTATGCGAAGATGATCGCTCAGAACAGTCCTGATGCCGTTATAATCACTAGGGAAGGTCTGAAAATGGGCTGGGAGGGGGTTGGTGCAGAGGAGGGCTCAAGACTTCTTGCCGAGAATTGGCAATCTCGACTATCAGCCAGCCAAAACTTGAAGGAAGGGGTAAGAGCATTTGTCGAGAAGCGCCAGCCGATCTGGAAAGCTGCGAAGCTTTGACAAAGACCGACCACTTCTGATTATAATCAAGCTCAATGCGACTCATGTATCACGAAATCTAGGCGAGTGCCAACCAATGAACTACACTCCCCTCCCCGAAACAATGCTTGTTGGTATGGTATACAACATCCATTTGATCCTTTCTCGTCTGCATTGTTCTCGATTACCTTGAAATAACAATGGTACAGTGAGTGTCTTTAGTCAAAAAGATGTGTCAGGGTCTATAAACGTACGCGATATATTAGTTTTGCGACAATTGTTCTAGAGGCAGAGGTAGAAGTGCTGTTCACAATACAAAAAGTCGTCATTTGCAACATAAGGGTAGCAGGTGGTCTCTGTCTAGTTAAGTACCATCCCAAGTAGGCTCAATTGTGTGGTGGTAAAGAAGGCAGTGAGGGCGAATATCAGAAAGAAACCCCCATTCTCGTCTAGCCATCTACCTACAACAGCACGAAGTTTCATCCATGTAGACACGTCCGAAGGTGCGTTCGATCACGAGTACGAGACACTCCAAATATAGGTGTAGTGCATTACTGGCACCCTCTCAAATGAATGTCGTGATGTTCCGGTGGTATCCAGTTCAAGGCGACAGCTGTCATGCGTTCCTCTCAACCGACAAAGGCTCGGGAATCTTGTCGTTTCAATTTGTGTAGAGGTTTCGCGTATGGGCATTCACGCCGGTAGAGCTGTCGTTGAATTCATGTCGTAAAATCATCCAGGCTTTTATTGTGTAATGTCAGTCGTTCAGCACGTCACTCACAAGCCTATCTACTTGGGTAGTTATTCGCACGATTGCGACTCGGAAGCGTTCAACATAACAGCAGTCATGTGGGGCCACGCTGACTTGACGTGCAGAATATTGTGTTCATCGACAATGGTAGACCATAGGGCTTCTTGATTTTGCTCGCTTCTGAAAAGGTCTTGAGAGTTGCTTCTGTACTCGCTTCAAGTCCAATTGACTTTCAAAGTCAAACTGGCAAAGTCCGATCGAATGTACCCCACTGGCACCACCAAGGCACTATATTCGCAATTGATACTTGTTCAAAAAGAAGCAAGGTCGGTATGCAGCTCAAAGTTGTATGGGCATAGTGTAACGTGGAAGAAGATATATGCATAACTAGGTAGGCAGCTTATGAGCGATGTTTGATCCGCTTTTTGTAATAGACGCGAGGCCCTTACAGACAGCTACCTATTTGGGTAGTGACATAACGTTGAATCCGCGATTGATCTGTTCTAGACCGTTCTAGGCAAGAACGGAAGAGGTCCATGTTTGCGCCTTTACTATCCCACGAAACCCTCTCACAGTGTACATATATCTCACCGAGTGCGTCTTCAGATGCCTGTCTCGGTTTGAACTCTATATAGCTTGTGTAATTTGTCGCTCAGCAATATTTCCGGTCTTATCTTCCTGCACCACCTGCAAACCGGCTTTTCATATTCACCAAGCATGACGGATTCCACTACGGCGGATCTCTCTGGTGCAAAGCCTATTGTGGCAAACTCTGCCACCACAGAGTCTGCTACTAGAGAAGCAGGCACTGCAGATGTAACGATCGCAGATCTCGAAAGAATCTCTAAGGAGGCATTAGCGGATCTAATCCGTCAAAAGTCCGCCGGGCTCGCGGTTATCGATGTGAGAGACAACGACTACATAGGAGGTCATATAGCCGGAGGCCGGAACGTTCCTGTTGGACAACATGACTATATCATGCCGGAGCTTGTCAGAAATCTGAAGGGGAAAGACACGGTCGTATTCCATTGTGCCCTATCACAGCAGCGAGGTCCTGGTTCAGCTCTCAAGTATCTGAGGACGCGCGAGAGATTAGCTGGTGTCGGCGCCAGCAAAGAGTCTCAGAAAGTCCTTGTGCTAGACGGTGGTTTCGTCAAGTGGCAGGAAACGTATGTATAGTGCAGGCAGTCAGACCACCTTTGTCACTTATTAACAATGACTCTAGATATGGTGAAGACAAGGAACTCACAGAAGACTATGATAAGGAGCTCTGGGAGTTCGGCTATTAACTACGCCTCTGGATCGCATTCTGGCTGTCAGATAATGAAAGACATTCGCTAGAGCCTTTCAATGCAAACGATTTCAAGCCTAGCTTGCTATTCTATTGGGTCATATGCCTACAACGTCCATCCACAGTTGATGTCGCGAGAGCGTTCATTCTAAGTTCGGAGGCATTCGAGCACGCGCGGGTGATGGATTGCGTATAAATGACTGACACCTAAACTCGACCAGTATACCACATCGCAAAGACCGTCTTGGGTGCTTCCCTTTTGGACATCAACATAACCCAGCAAGGTAGTATCCTGTCTCCGAGAAACGTATGGCAGACAAACTCTTTTCCAGCTAGTAAACATCGGTATGTTTTCTCTGGTCAGTGCATCGGACATTCAGACTTGATGAACATATCTGCTCTCTGCACAATACCCAGACATGTTGTCGCATCGAGTACGTAACACCTCACCGTGGAATGTCAGGCTGTGATCACACATGAGAAAACCTGTGAGCCTTTCTTTCGAATCTGCGAGTCTGCCCGACAACCGGTGACTACTATTTGAGTCTAGAGATAATCAAAGTTACCACGGCTGACAAGTGCGAAGAATGAATGATATTAGTGGTTGAACCACGCAGTTTTGCACCTTGTTTAGTTGAATAAATCGGTGCTATTGTTGAAGAATAGAGCAGCCTCCCTTCAATATCTTGCTGTCTCAGTAGTAGTACTGTTGTTTGGAACCATCTTATGGCCTTTGTCGGTCAAATATGCTCTATGTGTCCACTTCCCGCTGGAACCGTTTCAATTAAGTTCCGCAGTAGGAAGATAGTTCATAGCCACAAGACAGAAAATATGTCGGTTTGGTTCTTGAATATGCTTGATAGATTGGCGCCTCTGGGTTCGGAAGAGGACGCCATGTATGATTGCACGACTCGAATGTGTGACTGGTGGAAGCAAAGACCAGTGCATATAACCTCACTTGGGTCCCAATGGATACTTTGGCGTCTTCAAAGGTACGATATATCGAGCCGAAATGAATGTAAAGTGGAGTACAAGACGATCTGCGATGGCTTTCAGGATGTCAACTCCCCAACCTCAAACCAAGCTGCAACAACCACGCCTGGTTAGTTCCCTTGTGAAGATGAGTGGCGGTTGTTGTGCGATGAAACCCTGTCTTTGATCGTGCTTAGAAGACTGTATTTGTCCAAAACCGAAAGTACCATAACTTCACTAATCCGAACAGTGGAAAGCGAGTGAATTGCCGATACGCTTGGTCGTTGGCAGGCTTAATCGAAGCAAAACTTGAAAGTCACATGGCCAGAAGTGTGGTCAGACTGCCTCGTCATGTCTGCAGCATTCTATGCAAATTGCTTGCAGTAACTTATCAGGATGGCACATGCCATTCAATTCAAATATGTCAATCTAATCTTCGTTTACTCAAAGATCTCCTGTCGCGCATTGCGTCCAGCGGCCGTGCAGATGGACCGTTTCGAGAAGGAGTGCTGCGCTTGCTGGGCACAGTCTGATTCCCACCACGCTCGACTTCGTATGTCTCTAGGATCCAGGAAGGATCTTCATCGCCTTGAAGTAGATACCGCTTGCCATCTGTGGCTAGGTACCACGTTTCTTTCTTCCCCCCTTCTGCGCTTCCAAGGGAAGTGTTGCCGTAGATTGTGAGGTCATTGCCTCGTCTCTTCCTACTCGAGCGGGTCGTCTTGTCATCCGTAGCATTGCTGGAGTCCTCCTTGATATTCCTGTCTGGTGTTGAGAATGGCTGTGGCCGTAGGGGAGCATTCACTTGCCATTGGTCTCGTTTGTTTGCTGCTTCCAGAGTCTGAATGTTCTCTGTCTTTGGTGCAACGCTATCATGCCTCTCGGCACCAGGTTCGGTATCTTCGTTATCTCTGCCTTGCAAGGAAGAAAGTTCTGAGTCTCCAAACCGTCCTAGACTATTGCCGGATGAACGTGAGCCCCCACCAGAAGTTGACAACTGCGCTCGAGGACGACCAGGTCGACTGCTGTCTTGTGCATTAAGAGATGATGAAGTAGATCGCGGTATCTTGCCAGGAGGTTGTGGCTTTCTCGGACCATGAAGCTTCAGTGTCTTTTTGCCTGCCTTCTGAGGTACATATTCGGGTGGCATGAAGTAATCTTGAGACGTTAATGAGCCACTCTCAGTGACTGTGCCAACAAGCGCTTCAGCCCTGTCATCGCCTTTTTGCGTGCCCTCAGTGCCAGTGTCACGCTGTCTCTGAGGCAAGCTAATCTGGTTGCCATTACTAACACGCAGCAAGGCAGCAAATTGACCCGTAGTCTCCTCCTTCAACCTGAGAGACTCGGATCCAACATGTTTCAAAGCTGCATCTTGAGCAGCAGCGATATCTGCGGTTGAGATGTATCTCGCACGATAATTTTCAGTCCAAAAAGTCTTGCCATCATTTGATCTGGCGAGATGCCGATCGTTCCAGCTAGCTTCAATGCCGTGATTGTTATCAATGCCGGTCAGTGGCATGTTTCAGTCCAGGAGAGGAATTTTATCTCGGTCAAGTAAACCTAGTGGTCTTCTCAGCATATAAGCCTGAGCATGTTACCTGTAATACGTCTAGCAGTGGAAGCGAAGGATAAAGCGCGGCAGAAATAAGGTCGGCGGTAAGCGTAAAGGGGACTCAGTTCAAGCTCACCAATCTGGGTTCTACGCCCTGGAGTCAAACAGGGAAGCCGCTTTCTATTCAACCTTGCAGTAGAAAACCCCAGCTGATTATTTGGTTAAGACAATACCGCGATGTTCCGGTCGGTGATACTAAACAGCCAACAATTTCCGGGTGAGATGACGGAGGTGCTGCCCTCAATCTCAAAGCTGTGCAAGTTTCGGACCTAGGCTGACGGCCGATGAGCTCTAAGCTTTAAGAGTGAGTAAGTCAAATAGTATGTAAATCTATCTGGCACTTACATTAGTTTTTAAGAAATTATTCCTGAGCAGAGTGTTGGCGACAATTTGAGACAAAGTAAGCCTCCTGACGTACCTTGAGGTAGTGCGGGTTATCGAATCAGTGTCGTTTGTAAGCACCTCGACGTCACACAAGGCTTTATACTCAGGTAAGTTGGATACAGATCGATCACTGTTGCAAATATCTTGGAGAGATCTCATCTGCAATGATAACCAGTGATGGAGTGAGCACTCTCTACGGCTTCATTAGCCACGAGGTGCCAGCTCATCGACAGTTTTCTTGGCACAGACCCACCTTGACTGTCGTTCAGGGCAGCACTGCCAACTTGACTATCAATAATTCGAGGTAATTGAATGTATTTCATGGCCTAGTGTCTCAAAACAACCTTGTAAATGCTGCTGGCATTTGCTAGGCAGTCATGGCAGGGCTGCACTACAGATGTCATGACAGCCGACACTAGGTCACTGAACGTCACACAAAGATTGATATCGGTGGGAAAAGGTAGCATAGTGGCAATACGCTGTATTATACTCTCAATTCAAACGATTCTCGAGCAGGAAAGCTGTGTCAGACTGAGTCGGTTTACCAGCTCGCTATCTCGGGATATACCCTACTTGGTCTTCATCTAATGCTAGCAGCCATGTGCCATCGATTGCTTCCAAACAGCTGACGCTGTATGAGCCTTTCGAAGGGCGCTAATACGATGTTGGATCGTCCCGAACTATTGGGTATCGTTCTAAATGGCGCAACCAAAGCTGTCAGAAAGAATGGATCTGGGTCCGACTTTTGCGTTTCATATTCTCCCGATAGCTGCGACCTGATAGCCCGAATATTGGACCACTCTTTTTAAGATCTCGTTGACATGGTCTTGAGCCAGCATTCTGGACACAAGACTTGGTTTCTAGAGAGACATCAGGACTTCTACACGATATCCGTCCGGGGTTGAGGGAGCTCGAACGTTCTGGCAAGTGAGTTTTCCGTACAGTACGTGACAGAAACGCGTAACGGAAGCACTCTTGTCGTCAATATGTCTCCCTAAGTTTCTGCAGCGCATCGAAATTTAGATCATTTTTGAGAATTATCAGGTGACCAACTTACTGGCATACTCCAAAGGGCGCGATATATATCCCTCTCGAGGACCTTGTCACCAAGGCGGAGAAACAAAAAGACCCAGGACGCCTGAACGGTTATGTTTTCTTTCTTGAAGTTTTTCTTGTTTTTGATCCCAGCGGAAGGCTCGTAAGTGACAAACCTTTTGCCATCGTAGCTCGAACGCGAAGAGAAGACGCCGATCGAGTTCTGAAGATGATCTTGTTCGTCAAATGGGCAAAAAGGCATTGTGATGGGGTCACAAACATAGCAAGACGTTGTCATGAGCTATATTAGCGAATGTGGGATCTGTTTTGAAGCTTTGCCGAACACAGCGTCTTCCGATTTTTTNGGTGTCTTCTAGCGAATTTTGTATAGACAAGGTTTCAACATCTTACCTTCATCGTCAGTGTTGACATCTTCCTCTTTAGCGGCATCGTCCAAAAACTTTGACTTCTTGTTATTTCTGGGCTGACTCTCCTTGGAGTTCTCGATTTTGCCTTTGCCCTTTACAGGCGGTGCAGCTTTCACGAATTCCAACTTCACAAACATCTTGTTGGTGGAGTCTATGCCCCCTGGGCCTTCCTTCAATACGAAGCCCCTCCGCCGAAGGACTGCAACAAATCCACTGACGTCTGTCTCCTGCTTTGCGTTGCCACTGGCCTCTTGGTCGTCGCCACCATCGACCTCCTGATGCAAGATACGCTGTGCGTTTGCCTCGTCTTCCTCGGCTTGCTTCTTCTCGAGAACCTTTGCGTTCATTTTTTGCTTCCGTTTGCTACCAACAGAATGTTCCACTACCTTGTTTCTCCCGCTAACACGTCCGAAGCGAGACTTGATCTCGGCGATCCAAAGCTCGCCTTTCCAATGAAGAATTCTGTAGGCCTCCTCAATAAAGTCGATCCAGTTCGTGCCCATGAGCGCCAGGCAGAATATTGCGACATCCACACTGCCATCCTCAAGGGGAACAGAGCTTATATCCGCCTTTGTTACAAATCGTGAGGGTGAAGACAAGTCAAAAGAGTGAAGCTTCAAGTTGAGCTTTGATATTTCGTTCGACTTTGTCAGTGTCTCCGCAAGTCTCGCATCACCGCATCCAAGGTCTGCAATAATAGCAGTACCGTGGGTCCTTGGAAGTGGCAATAAAGTCTTCGCCGATTCGCCGGCTGGCTGATCGTTGGGATTTCCTTTTGGTTGACCCCTGGATTTTGAATGATGCGAGGATGGACTGCGTAACGCACCCCTGACCCTGATGGTAGAGATGAAGTTATCGACCGGATTCTCAGGCCACACATCCACCTGCTGGCGGAAGCCAGCGTGGTAATCTGAGAACATCTCTGGATTTTGATCGAACATTGCAAGGGCTTTGCTTGAATCTTCCGTATATAATGTCTGATTGAGGTGGCGAAACCGAGCTGAAACGAGCTTTTGTCGCATTGCAGCTTGCATTGGAGTGAGCTTAGCACCGGCGGGAACTGAAGGAGTCTGAGAAGGAGGCAAGTTCGTCTCGCGCGTCGCTTCTGCACCCGCATCTTGTGCTTTGGATCCAGGCGGCGCTGTTGTGTCCGTGGACTGATCCTGCTTCTTTTTCTGCCTCTTGCTGCTCTTCTCGGCGGTCGCGGGATCATCCACATTGTCGTTGACTGCGCCACTGCTGACATCGGACACGGATTGGTCTTTCTTTCCCTTCTTTCCCTCCCCTCCTTTGCCTCTCTTCCGCACCTTTCCAGGCTTCTTTCCTTCAACTACCTGTTCCCATAGCTTTGCGAAGTTACCCTCAGTGACATTCGTTGGGCCCTCTCCTCGCTTTCTCTTTTTGTCCTTCGATCCGCTCGCATCGTTGGCCTTGTCGTGTTCATTCGACTGCTTGGACGGTTTGGGGTGTTGCGGCTCTTGCTGAGCTTGAAGAAGCTTAGCATCTAGGTTCCAGCCTTTGACCGCGAACATGGTGGCTGTAAAATGAGGTTGATTCGCCAGGCACTATATGCGACTGTGTTGCCGTAGTAGCTTCCTCTGCTGGAATATTTCTTAAGATTTCAAGATTGAGATAAGATTTCTATTAAGGTTTGCCGAGGGTGCGGGGACTCCCGCACGCTTGCACTATTAAGAATGACCCAACAAAGCTGAGCTGCAAGGAAATCAAGCAAACAACAAAGAATGCATTTATTACCAATTGTTCATTGAATAAATTTCGTACAGTTGCTAAATAATAGTTTTGAAGACATTTTTCGCGATTGAGATTGGTTCGGCCTTCACGCTACACCCAGTTCCTTGTAGAATGCTTCCGTACTTGGTTCTCTTCCCAAGAATTCTTTCAGTGACTCCATCTCATCACGGCTTCCTCCCTTCTCCAGCACAGTGTGCCTGTATCTTCTACCTTCTTTCCCGTTCATTGGATCTTTCTTGAACACGCTGTAGAACATGTCGGTAGAGTAGACCTGTGAGCTCAGATAACCGTAGTAGCCGGCGTCATACCCCCCGATCAAGTGGCCAAAAGTAGCCTGTCCGTGACCCCAAGTCTCACCCTCTCCCAGAGACTCTGGACCATCGAGTTTAGAGATTTCGTGACGAAGTGAATTGTACAGCGCACTGGCATCGAGATTGATGACGGAAGCAGTCGAAGTGCCCTCGTGGACGGACATGTCGAAAATGCCGAAGTGTAGCTGACGCAGATTGAACAGTGCATCGTTCACGTGCCGGGTGCTAATTATGCTTTGGATGAGCTCATCAGGTAGGGATTCTGAGGGCTGCTCTTCGCCAGCTTTGGCTTGGTCCTTCCATGCCTGAGTATAGTGATCGCTGACATGACTCCAATGTTTGCTGAGCGATTTAAGCTGAGACGGCGTCCAGCACCAGTTTTCCAGCATTTGGGAAGGCGCCTCAACAAAGTCGCGCACAGTGCTGGTACCATGGAAGCGAGCATAGAGGGTCTTTGATACAAGGTCATGAATACCGTGGCCAAGCTCGTGGAAGAGCGTGACGACTTCATCGTGCTTCAGCAAACTGGGCTTCTTTGGTGTAGGCTTGGAGAAATTGCACACAAGGGCAGTGGCAGGGTATCTTCGAGAACCATTGGACTGAATGAATCCTGGCTGCAGGTTGAAATTGGCGGCGTGTCCATATTTGCCCTCTCGTGGGTGGAGATCCAAGTAGAGGTAGCCAACAAAGCCCGAGCCCTGGTCTTCACTATCCCAAACTGAAAACACGTGGACATCTTCGTGCCAAACAATGTCTTGACCCTTTCCGGTGGGTGAGACTGCATCCCTGTCCGCGCCCTCGATGCGAACAAAGACCAGGCCAAACAGTTGCTCGAAGATAGAAAGCATTCCTTCTATACTGCTCGACAAGGGAAAGTATTCGGCAATCTTTTGCTGATCCAGTTGATAGTCGCGCTCGAGCATCAAAGTATCGTAGAATCGGTGGTCCCACAGGAAATACCGGTCTGCCTCACCGGTCACGGCCTCCTTCAGCTTTTTGAGCTTAGCAATCTCGTTGAGGCCACCAGGGGCAAGTCGAGTTCGCAAATCACTAAGAAAGTCATCTACGGTTTTAGGCGTCTTGACCATCTTGTCCTCGACTCTGAACGTAGCATGGTTGGGATAACCCAGCAGTCGTGCAGCTTCATCTCGAAGAACAATAGCTTCTTTGAATAGAGGGACATTGTTGTTGCATTTGTTCTCATTCGCAATGAAGACCTTGCGACGCACCTCTGCATTCTTGCAGTACTTTTGTGTTGGGAACAAGTCGGGGTATTTGAAGGTCAAGAACACCTTGCCTTCATTTTCACCCTCGCCCTTCTTCAGGTTACTGAGAACGTCCTCAGGAACACCGTCAAGCTCGGCCAAAGTAAACCAAAGACCACCCTGCTCCTCGTTGAGGTTTTTCTGGAACGTGATCGACAGTTCTGACAGGCGCTTCTTGATTGCTTTGAACCTGTCCCTTTTCTCTCCAGCAGGGATGCCCAGGCCCATTCGGATGTATCCCTTATGATCCTTCTCCAGCAATCGCCGAGATTCAGCGTCCAAGGAAGGATCATCTTTCTGCTTTTTGTAGACCGCATCCACCAACTCGAAAATGTCCTCTCGCATGCTGGCCTCGATGCCGAAATCGTCCATTGCCTTCTCAGCCTCGGTACTGGCGTCCCTCAAGGCAGAATCCGTGGAGACTGCCTGGTAGAAGCCAATGATATGTGCCTCCAAGCTCAGCTCGTTGTCATCGTGCGTCGTAGGCAAAAGGACACTGTTGAAGTTTGCCGTTGCCGGCGTGTTTTTGGCCACAACATCGTCGCTGACCTGCTTGCTCCGGCTCAGCAAGTCATTGGTTCGCTGCAAGAGATTGCCAGCGGTGTGGGTGAATAGCGGAGGTGCTTGAGGAGGCGTCTTGTATTTATCGGCAGCCATGATGGACGTGGTGATGGGTCTTGTTGTAGCTTGGGATGTGAAACTGTAGGGAGCCCTCGCGAAGGCAATCTGGGCGACGAAGGCGCGAAGTCGGGGGAGAGCGGTGAATGAAGCCACGACTGCCAACAGGAGGATGAGGATGGAAAGGAGTGGACGTTGGCGCAGGCGGGTCTTGAATCTTGAAGGTGGGGCCACGATTGCTGTTTGCCTGGTGAATTGGCAATCGACAGTCAGTGGACATTCAATGCTAGATTTGAGCAGTGAATACGCAAGGGGTAGCGCGGTCGTTACCTCCAGGGCTGCTGGTAAGAGGCAGGTCGGGTCTAACGTTATCACAAGACTGGCTCGTGGCGTAGGCAGTCCCGAGGCTGCGGGTGTGTAGATCGGGTAGAGACGATAATTACATTCGTCTTCTGGGACAGTATCACGATGTAGTGATTCGCTCAATGAGGAGTAAAATGCTCAAGTGAGAGTCTACAGAAAGAATAGAATATGTAATGCAGGAAACGATCTTCAGACCTACCTACCTTATCTACTTCTGAGTGTCCAGGTAAGCTTGCTCCAAGATCCAGATGGCATGTACTGTAGCTACTGTACACCCTTGCACTTTATGAATATGGCGCATTCGATCCCGACCAGCACCATACATTTTCTTTTGTAGCATTTTAAATTCCCATTCCCATGATTGTGGGCTCTCAAATACAAGATAGCGGTTTTCAAAAGGATGGCTTGTGGTGACGGCAAGCCATTTCTCAAGATCTAGGTTTGTAAGAATGCTGATCACGAGTGACGGATTGAGCGTTTACTTTCAGATTCTGTCAATAAAAGCTGGCATGAGGACCAAATTCATCTGGCGATTTAGGTTGCTTCTCTCTGTCCGGAAATTCGCTGAAAGCAGCTGCATCCGTCGGGTTCAACAAAAGCTATCGTTATCCTTCCACCTCGATCTGGGGGTTGTTCTGCTTGAACCACAGCTCAACACCCTCGATGCCGTATCATCCTATTACATGTAGCAAGCGTGTTGCAACCTTATTCTTACAGCGCAAAATGACGCCAACATCAACATATTCACTCGGCAGGTACCAGAACACCCTTCTCTTCGAGCACTTTAGCAAGGGATCCATCTTGGTGCATTGAGATCAGAATATCAGCACCGCCGATGAATTCCTTATCAACGTAGAGCTGTGGGATCGTTGGCCACTCTGAGTATTCCTTGATTCCTGCTCATCTGTCAGGATTTATGGTCTTCCATAGTCTCTATCATGAGCATATCCCCCCATCTTCTCAACGTACCAGATCTGAGCTCGTCATCTTCCAAGACGTTGAAAGCTGTGAACTTCTCCGGGTTTAAGCCCTGCAGGCCCAAGACCTGAATGCTTGCTCTGGAGAAACCGCACTGCGGCATCTCAGGGGTACCCTTCATGAAGAGCACCACAGGAGCAGACGCGACGGCCTTATCGATCGCATTGCGTGTCTCGGTAGACAGGAATGACTTCTGGAGGACGGCGAAACGAGACGACAGGAGGGGGTTCTGGCGAGGTTTGATCGCTTGGGTGAAAGCCTAATGTAGAGGTCAGCTGCTGCATCAATTGCGCAAGTCGCAAAGGGATTCAAGCGATGCTTACGCTTCGCGCAAATGCCTTTGACAACATTTTGACGATTTTGGAGGTTATCTGGGTTGGAATGGGATGAAAGCTACAAAGTCCGTACTTTGTCTCGAAGCATGACGCAAGGGTCTTTCCCGCCCATGCTTCCTAGGTTGATTGATCAGCCTGAGGCCAGCGGGTGGGGCCGATGTTTGCCTCGCCAAACGATTTGCTTATGTGATATCATTTATACCTACTGTACTATAGGTATATCGATGCTGCTTTCTGTAGTTGTTTGATTCAAGGTGATTTATTCTTCGCATCTGAATCATGGAGACCATGTCGGAACCATCGGCTCTAGAAAAACAACTGGTCAGGTGTTTGGATACCGTCTACTTCCTACTGGTCCTGGTTGCATTGTATATGATTGTTGGACTTCTCAAGTACACCGGAACGTTCGAGCCTATCAAAGCGGCTGTCTCTGCCTTTTACTCACCCGTTGAGGTCTATGGACAAACCAAAAGTGGCCTGCAACAACAAGCGACAGCAGATGAGACGTCTATGCGGCGATTGAAGAAGGCGCGGGACCAACTTCAAGCACAACCAACACCTCGTTTTAGAGCTTCAGATCACACTAAAGATGGCAAGCGCCATCTTCTACTTGCCTGTACCGGTTCGGTAGCGACAATCAAACTTCCAAACATCATCAGTGCGCTATCAAAATTGGAAGCCTCTCTGTCAATCCGTGTCCTACTCTCGGACTCCGCCTCCGAGTTTCTCCAGGCACAGTCCAAAGAACAGCCGTCGTTGACCGATATTTCCCAACTGCCTAACGTTGACGGTGTATACTTCGACTCGTACGAGTGGGAGAAGCCCTGGGTGCGCGGTGATAGCATTGCCCACATTGAATTTCGGCGATGGGCGGATCTGATGGTAATTGCCCCACTGTCTGCCAATGCGCTTTCGAAAATCGTCAACGGCGTCTCTGACAATTTGATCACTTCCGTTGCGCGAGCGTGGGATACAACTGGATTGATCGACCCAGCCAGACCAGGAATCATATTGCCCTACGGAGACGGCAAGCGAAAAGGTATTATCGTTGCGCCTTCTATGAATACGGCTATGTGGGAACATCCAGTCACAAAACGACAGATGGAGCTCCTGGAAGGAACCTGGAACGTGAAGCATGGGGGCTGGATTGAGGTATTGCCGCCAATCCAGAAGGAGCTTGCTTGTGGCGACAGCGGATCAGGTGCCATGAAGAGCTGGGAGGAGATTGTTCGCGTGATCAAAGAACGGCTACAACTCAACGATTGAAACAGCAGACTGCCATTACCTTGAAGGACTAATCTGAAGCTGCATTGAATGGGACTATGAGATTCATGGTATCGTGTGTGACTAGAGAGTGAAGGGGCCAATTATCGCGAAACTTATACTCGTGCGGTGGCATCATCTCAGATATCCTGACTAAAGCCTCGAGTTGCTGTTGGAAAAGAGTGGTATACCGCTCAACTAGGATGCCACCTGAACGCCTCGCTCTCGCCAGTCCTGCTCGGATGAAGGGCACTGTCTGGGCGCTGAACAAGATGGGCAAACTGCGGGTTGACGCCCAATGGGCCTGAGATTTCTGGCTGAGGATTGATCGGTAGCGGAGGTGCAATGCTGTTCCTCTTACTCCTTCCCATGAAGCTGAAGACTTTCTTCTTTGTGCAATCGGTGGCTCGGGAATACCGGCTGGTTGGCGAATGCACTTCCCTGGTCGCGTATTTTGGCGATTTGCTTTCCGATGGCGACGACGTATAGTAGGAAGGTAGTACCGGGTCGGTTTTATCGCTCCCAGTAAGGAAGTGGAACGGACTTGTCGATTTGCTTGGGGTTACCGGCTGTGGGGACTGCGTCTTCAGGGTAAAGTCTGGCACTGAGTAGTTACTACTACTCCTACCGCCGGTGCGTGGACTTTTGTGAATAGCGACAGCGCCGTGTGCACGCACTTGACGAGCAGTAATCCTGTTTTTACGGTCGCGGAACACGTAGCTCTGTAATTTGGTCAGCATGAGGCCAATTTGTGAAGGTAGTCTTCGATCCTTACAGAGACCAGATTTATCCAGCCAAGTGCAAAGATCAAGCAACCCGAACCGATGACAATTCGCCAAATCGGCATGCCGAGGTGCTCTTGACTCTCGCTCTGCTTGTTCAGGTCACCGAGAATATTGATTCCCAGGACGATGAAGGCGAAGGATAAGGCTACGAAGCCATGGGCTGGGCTCAACAGCGGCCAATTCCGTGCGTAATAAGTACGAAACAGCGAAAATTCCGAAGCCAGCAGGAACACTTTTGACGAACGTTAGCAAGAATTGCCCCAAAAATACTTTGCATAGGTTGCACGTACAGCAGGAAACGAGCATCAGCACGTGGCTAACGGCGTCGAAAAAGAAGAAGCTTGAATCCACGGTTGTCTTGACTAGCATCACGACAGCGGCGGTGATGACAGACAGCAGTCCGATGATGTTCATTGCACGGATGACATTGAGGATTATGTATCCCGGACCAGCCAGGGATTTCTGTGAGAGTTGCATCTTGCCGCCTTCTGCTCTGGACTTGCCCTCAAGGACGTCGACTCTGCCTTTGGAAGGTTCTTTTTGGCGGGTCTCGTAGGGAATGTAGATCAGCCTGCACAAGATTAGCCTGTTGTTCGCAGCGACCAGATCAATGGTTTTGGGGCACCTACTTTTCGGTGGGATAGAGTCTCACAAACATGTGGTAGAAGTGGTTTCCTGGAGGAAGTTGAGGTTATGGCTGGCCTGCAGTCTGGTTTTGGACCTGGAAAGATCGAGGGTTGTGCAGTCTGTGATGTGATTAAAGAGTACGGTGGCAGTTGGAAACAAGAATATAACGAATGCAGAGCCGTCAAGGCGTGCAAAAGATGCTGAAGCGACAAAAGGAAGACTACAATAACAAAAAGACGGATACAATAAGAGAGGCGGACATGAGTGAATGAGGGAGGGAGACAGCTCTACTATGAGAACTGAACGAAGTGCCCTCTGTCCACTGGATCCGCGCTACGATTGTCACGTATTGTCGGACATTGGAAAACCGAACACGCCGATTACACGATCACTGTACATTGAGCATGACTTGAGATGCTCCAAACGTCAGTTTGAAACATAGACCTCCCTGGCAATTGCTGCGAGACTGGCAAAGTCGATGAAGGTACAATAGGGCAGACAAGTTCACATGGTAGGACGCTTCGATTGTCGAACAGACGCCATCATCGCTTGGTTGTCGTTGGCTGGTGAGTAGACGCGGTGGTCTGGACGGCGCGTTACGAGCGAGTGAAGCGAATCAATTGGACGGTATCCATCCTGGAAGGACAGTGCGGAGGAGGTGAAGCGCAAGAGCGGCGCTTGATTGTTTCAGCTTTGGCCTTTTTTGTTCTCGGGTGTTGGCGCAGCAAGACAGCAGCGTTTGAGGTCACGACACCAAGATCAATAAGCGCCTCGGGAATGGGGGATGGGCTCCATACATGATATAAAGGCCTACTTCCGCATGTGCCCCCAACACTACCATACTGCTGTGCCGTGGCGGATTGATGCGTCAGCATTGAGGCAGTCTGTGATACAACATACTGTACTATGTATAGTGACAGCCCGGCAAAGCTGCGGGAGCCGCCGTGAAAGTCTCGAAGAAAGAGACCTGAGGCCAAGCCAAGTAGGGCTTAGGCCAGGGCCTTGCATGGCAATTATTATTACTGTACCTATCTATGGCTGTGTCGGCAGCAGGGTATTTTAATCGCGCTCCTCACTCCATCCCTCCCCGTCCCCGTCCCCGTCCCCGTCCCCGTCCCCGTCCTCAGCAATCGATCTGGAGAGCTTTGTGCGGATAACTGAGTTGTAAATTCAGACAAATCGATCACCGCCTCCAGAAAAGACGTTGCCCACCAATCATGGCTCGCGGTAACCAGCGTGACAAGGCTCGCGAAAAGGCCCAGAAGGCCCAGGCCGGCGTGGTAGGATTCGGCGTTTGAGTTTCTGCCTGTGTATTGCACCGCTGACACCTGCGCTTAGAAACACAAGACCACCTCTTCAGGGACGCAACAGGCCCGTGACAAGGAGAGCGCCGCCGCCATCATGCGCGCCAAGCAGGCAGCTGGTATGGTCCATTACTCGACGCCTGCGAACGTTGCAGGCCCTGTCGTAGGCTGACACTAACGTCTTCCAGCTGATGCGAAGAAACCCGAACCCCAGAAGAAGTGATGCCATGCAGGCCACAAGCGAGCCTTGGATGCTTGAGCTCGCGCTTCACCCTGGATCAAATGATGCTGCAGTCGCACTTGGCCAGATGTACTGTAACTCGACAGAAGCCGGTCGAAATGCTCATCACGACTACTCTTTTATCGACAGCGCTTTAGCGAAACAAACAAACGACCGAGGTGCATAGACCATTGTAGATTGCACATGAATCATCTGTCACTCACGCACTTCGCTGTGCCATTTCTGTACAACTTGCCTGCATTGTTTAGTCAGACCAAGCGTTTGTTACAGTGTGGTTTCCGACCAATTTTGAACAATTCAAATCTCTTGGTAGGCTTTGATCATTCAACGTCTATCTGCGCCGAGTGTGCACTCTTTGGGGTTCCAGTCAGTGCAGGAAAGTGTTACAAAGTGCAATCACCGTACTTCTGGTGGTTTCTGGCAATTTATCACAGATATGGGGATATGCGCATGAGCACTGTGTGAGTTCCGTCAAGGCATTGGGACCAAGTCGTACATACGGGCCCGAGCCACTGCCAAGCTTTCATGCCAAAGTCTCTTCGCACTTCTGTGCTTCAAACTTGGAGGAAGAACGCTGAACGATATGGTACTGATAAAAGACGATGGTAGTCACGACTCACTCATCGTGGGCTATTCGACGGCGAAAAAGTGACCAATGTGACAGGGATCGCGCAGTTCGCAGTTTGCGTAAGTATACTCGCTGTACATACACCATTGACGTGAAACTGGCCTTGACGATGTAATCTCGTTACAAGCCGCATTCACTTCCACGGCTATAATACACCCTACATGTACCCAGTCAGTCTAGGGCCACCTAGCGACCTCTACCCAGTTGATCTGCAGGAGGTGAATGGACCTCGAGTTCTGTAAAATGCTGCGCCACCCTTGCGGGTTGAAACGATTGTAGACGTGGGAAGCTCAACCTTGCTTGCCCGATTGGGGCAAAAGTAAACAAATACAACACGCCACCCATGTAAAAAAGGGAGCAAACCGCCCCTCAACAGAAGCTGACGACTGCTCCTTGCCTCCTACCGACAGCTGAATGTGAGGTGTCGAGAAAACTAACGAGAATCATCTGTATACAGCCAAGTATAATAGGCGCCCACGCGCGATCAGCCAACGCAATTCGCATCTCAATTCCAAAAGTCTCCACCGATCATTGTCGAGAGTAGAACATGACTCGGATGACACGTTCCAGAGCCGTCGAGATGGCCGACGAGATGCACATTGACGACGATACAGTACATCAAGCTGAGATTGAGGATGGGGGTGTTTTAGTCGAGAGCGATAAGAGTTTGAACGCCACGCCTCTGTCCAAGACTGAGCGCAGACCTCTGGGCGAGATCGCACCTAACAGCGCGGAGAACAAACGTGGGTCTGCATCTACAGCAATTGCAAAGGGTGAGAAGCCCAGCGACGGTGATGGCGGCCATACCGAATACCAGGCATCACAAGGGCTTGAAAACCAACTTCAATCGATCGTGGTCGACAATGAGACTATGCTTCCGGACATTCACAACGGGCAGTATGGCTCTGAAGGAACAGGAGCTCTCAACGGAGATGTATCAGATCAAGACGAGGGCCTGCAAACTCACAGCACTGCTGAGCACGGTGTAGAACAGCCACTCGTACAAGGTAGTGGTGAAGACGACTCAACTGTGACCAACAATAAAAAGCTCAAGGGAGAACTACCTCGCTTGCAAATACTGTCAAACTATTCGATGGAGCAAACGTCGTCAGACGCCTTAGCGTCGCCTCCTCCCTTTGCCGTTCCTAAGGTGGTTGAGTCGCTGCGACGTGATGGTCTGACAAAGCGATCAACGAGCAACAAAGAGAATGTCGAACCGGTCTCCTCTACTGCGGGTCGTCACCTCGACACACAACATAGTGACGGCACTTTTCCTCGGGATGATGATGCTCTCATTGTGCCACCTCAGACTACCCAGCCAGTCCATCGTCCTGAATCGAGGAGGCAATCGCGGCCCGAGGATCACATAGTAGCGCTGGATGATTTGGACGAGGCCGTAGACAAGATCAACGACTCGCTCCCTCAAGTCATCGACTCGCCTAGGAAGGGTAGTCCCAGAATGGGACGAAAGTCTTTGATCCGGGATACAGACAATGAAGCTACAGCCGAAGCTCAATCTTCTGCAGTGCCTACCCTCAAGAGTCTTAGATCACCACCTGGAAAGCCTGTGAGGCAGACACGGGCTTCGTCGTTGAGACTCTCAATGGCCAGCCGAGAGGCGTCTGCTAAGACTGGCACTGGTGCTGCAGCATCGCGCAAGGCATCCAACTCGAGTGCGAAACCGTCGGTAGAGCCGAGAGAAAGAAGGGAGACTATAATCCCACACAGCAAGCCTCGGCCCGTCTCGCTTTCATTCCCAACGCCTCCACCACCACCAAAGTCTCAAAAGCTTCCTACGAAAAGCAACTTTCAGTTGCCAGGCGAAGCTGTGGCAGCCAAGCTGAAGGCTGCACGGGAAGAGCGTATGAAAAAGGGAACAGAGGCAGCTCAGACAAAACCCACCTTCAAAGCTCGGCCCGAGCCTCCTTGCATCAGGAAAGCACCGTCTGTTCGACAAACGACATCGAGCGCGGCGAGGTTGTCGCTGTCGATGGGAAAGACGAGCGATGTGGTAGGCAAAGAGTCGACTGCCGTGCATAGACGCATCCGAAGCTCGATTGGATTCCCCAGCTCGATTGCATCGTCCAGAGGCCAGCCTACTGCGTCGGATGAGAAAGTGACTGGCAGAGCATCAACAACTCTTTCCAAAGTACCGGATCCCAGACGTCGCACCACTTTTAGCGGACGTCCTTACACCGATAGCAGCCTAAGCAAACCCAGAATCTCGTCCTTGGAGCCTCCTGCCACTGTCGCACATAAGCCTAGACCAGTTACGGTTCCCAGAGCACCTCTGCTGGGCAGTGAGAGGAAAGTCTCAGCACTGTCCAGTGGTACGGGCGGAACTGTAAAGGGAAAAGAGGTGTTCAATCGCACGGCGACTGCCAAGGTGACGGCAGAGAAGGAGAGAAAAGAGAAAGAAGAAGCGGCAAGAAAAGCACGAGCAGCGGCTGCTGAGAGAGGAAGGCAGAACTCAAGAGAATGGGCGGAGAAACAGAGGGCAAAGAAGATGGGATTGAAGCATGACAGGGCAGCTACCCCGGCGGTCGTAACGGCCGTAGATGGGCCCAAAGCGTCAGATGAGGCTACTGCGGTGTAGAGCAGGCCGGTCAACCGGGTGGAAGGAATGGCAGTTATGCGGGATGAACTTGTGGCTGTTCTTGTGTCCTGTCCTTTCTATAATGATTGATGTAAACATTTTGCAATGAATCACGCAGTTTACGAACCAACAAAAGGTTTTCAAAAGGTTTCTTAGTTGGAATGTCTCAATGTGATGCGATGTTTGGCTCCCGCCTATACATAAAACGCATACTGTGTACGAGAATCTTACTTGACAAGGCGTCAAAGTCCCTCGCTCTGGATCACCCGCAATGGACGGAGATCTGATAGTGACACAGCCTTATCAGGGCCAGGGACGCGAACTCAGCTGACGGCAGCCGAAGCTTGCTCCCGCAGCGATTGGGAGTGGGCGAAGATAATCAACCCCCCNACTGATGACTGGGTCGCTGTCACGTCAACTGGGGGCACGAGGGGGATTTTTTAATAAGCCTGTCTGATGTGGTTATTATTATCATCGTTGCGGCAGAGGACAGATCTCAGCAGCAAGGTAGTAAGGTGAGATGACAAGACCCTCATCATCGACCTCCCGTCCGTTCTTCTTGCTCTGAGCGCTTGTAGTTGAATTCCTCTGGACCCTCTCCACGCCACTTCGTCCTTGTATACCTACTCTTCACACTCGGCACGGCCGCCACGCAGCATCGTTTTCGCAGCGTGCATTTCACCTCTTCCACTCCCACGTGCTGCCTCCAGATATCACGACGCCTCACGTTTTGAGCGGAACCACATAACTAGACAATGTCTTTCTCAACCCTCGTGAGCGACCTCCACTACCGCGATCGAACGGGCTCGGCCCAGACGAACGCCTCGGCCAGGACGCTGGACAACCGGTCGGTCGTCTCTCGCGCCCGCTCCTACGCAAGCACAGCCGCCACCAGCGTCAGCATCAGCGGCGACATCTCCTCACAGCTTCACGGTGGCTACGCCCACCCTCTGGCCAGGTCATGGCAGGCCGAACGGCAACTGACCAAGAGCATGCTCATCTACCCGCTGTTCATCACCGACAACCCCAATGAGGAGGAATCCATCCCGAGCCTTCCGAACCAGAAGCGCATCGGGCTGAACAGGGTGGTCCCCATGCTCACACCCCTCGTCGCCAAGGGATTGAAGAGCGTGATACTGTTCGGCGTGCCGCTGGCGCCATCGGCCAAGGACGCCCTGGGCACGTCGGCGGACGACCCGCAGGGCCCAGTCATCCAGGCCATCCGGCTGATAAAGAAGAGCTTCCCGCGGCTGTTCATCGTGTGTGATGTGTGTCTGTGCGAGTATACCAGCCACGGGCACTGCGGGATCATGCACGAAGACGGCACCCTGAACAACACCTTGTCCGTCGACCGTGTCTCAGACGTGGCCATGGCCTACGCCGAGGCAGGCGCGCACTGCGTGGCGCCCAGCGACATGAACGACGGTCGCGTGCGTGCCATCAAGCTGAAGCTGATCGAGGCCGGCATCGCCCACCGCATCCTGTTGATGAGCTACAGCGCCAAGTTCAGCGGCTGTCTCTACGGACCNTTCCGAGACGCTGCTGGCAGCACCCCTTCGTTTGGTGACAGGAAGTGCTACCAACTGCCCCCTGGCGGCAGGGGACTGGCCAGACGTGCAATCCACAGAGACATCGGTGAGGGTGCCGACATCATCATGGTGAAGCCTGCGTCGCAGTACCTGGACATCATCTCCGACGCGAAGGAGATAGGTAAGGACATGCCGGTTGCCGCGTACCAGGTGTCTGGCGAGTATGCCATGATCTGCGCCGCCGCGAAGGCGGGCGTGTTCGATCTCAAGACGATGGCGTTCGAGTCGACCGAGGGCATTCTCAGAGCGGGCGCGACAATCATCATCAGCTACTTCACTCCAGAGTTCCTCGACTGGCTGGAGACATAATGCTTGGTTATTGTGACTTTGCTGCTGCCGAGGACTCCCCAACACTTCTGGAGCGAGTTGTGGAAGGTGCTCGGGCACGGCTAGCTGATACCCAAATTGACGAATCGCATGTTCACATTCACGTATTGAAACGAAATCGTATTTTTCTGCATCAAATGAGTCAAACGGGCCAATTTCACTGCCTACTGCCTACATTGTTTGTCTACTAAGACCGCCGTTGAGGGTAACCGTCACTGGAGTTCCTAGCATTGACGGCTGACCTTTGGATTGTAGATCCATTGAACTCGAGTCTCACATGTGTACTGTATGTGGATATGACTTCGTCGGTGGTGTCCGCCCTGGGTGCTGTTACACTGTTGCCCACCAAGAGAAGTTATATATAGCCTAAGAAGTGATCATGTCTCTCGGGAGAACCATGCCCAAGGGCAAGCTCCGTACGGCACTGCGTACGATGCGCGAGCCATGGAAGCGAAAGGCGGGATGGGTGGTGGTGGGAGCACATGTGGTGCGACACACGTTTTTCGACGCTGTGTATCCGATGATCCAATGCTCTCCATCCATCTCGAACAACTCGGTGAGGGCGTTTTGTGGGTGAAGTCGGTGAAGCGTGTGGGAACAGGAGCCTTGGATTGAAGAAAGCAGCATTCCCTACAGTGCCTACCAACTTACCTGTCCGAGACTTGGATGATTTGTTCCAATGAGATGCCAAGCAGGTGAGCGTTGTCTCAAAGGTGACGAATGGAAAAACGCGTGTTCTCTCTTCATGGCCTTGAAGGCTCACCACAGTACTGCACGGCAGCTCGTTGAACCGACAGGGTGCCGGGGATGGAGAGCGTTGGCCATTCTCGGGCAAAAGGTGGAATAGTGCAATGGGTTATAGGCCAAGAAGATCGTGAGACATCGACAACGGCGATCTACGCAACAAGATGTGGGCAGAAGGTACAGTACAGTACAGTACTGCAGTAGGATGGTGGAGCATGTCTATAGCAAGCACTGGGGCTCCGCCTGTGTCGCGATCGCAGACCAAGTTTACGGCAGAACTTGTTGAGGGAAGCGAGATGAGTTTTTCTTTAGGCCCACAAGAGGCAAAGGCAGTGGATACAGCGGACGGCGTCCGGTCCACTTAGCCATTTAGCCGAAGAGGTCGTGCAGAGGATAGAGGATGGAGTATAAAGTACCGACGCGTGGCAGAAGCGAATTTTCGTTGTAGATCGAGACAGAGTAGGCAGATACGCATGCGAATGCCGAACACTTAGCCTACTTTTTTTTTGCTACAGCAATACCGTACAGAAGAACGACTCTCTTAGCGTCTAGTGAAAATGAGAGAGAGACTTGAGAGAGCCGGGCACAGCACAGCGAGTGGACGAGACGAGACGAGTGGACGAGTGGAAGAAAGACAGTCAAGACTAGAATTCCACTAGCCTCGCGGGACAGCGGCGCGGAAGAGACTAGCCGGAAGCTGGTGCTGCTTAGCGGGCGGGCTGGCGCGGGTACCTGTGGCTCAGCGGGTTCCTTGCAGCCGGCGCTGTTGCTGCTTTGCTGTCCTGTTATACAGTATCCATAGGCGATATACTATACATTTTCTCTATCCGCTGTCCTGCTGTCTCCTCTTCCCATCGGTACGCCCAGTCCATCCGAATGCCTGCCGGTATCTCACATCGTAATGTTCTTTTTGTCGGACCGACAACACGAGAAGACTTTATACCGTCTCACCACCTCTCGACGCCAGCGTTGAGAGACTCATGTAAGAAACCACGCGAGAGGCAAAGCACGGGAAGCATCAGGCGTAGGTGTGCGAACGTGTGCCCCTCTGGACCAATGTCTCGAGTGATCCGGAGGAGGCCTACATGAAATGCCGCCTTGGCTTACCTCCAAACAATAGAAACTGCATGTATACATGCACACCTACAGACATGCACACCTACCCAGGTACACTCGCGGATTGCTCCAATCGGTGCAAGGCCCGCTGGGCATCGCATGGCTTGCAATGGCCGGTACGGTACTGCAGTCAGACCCGGACCCAGAGTTTGTTGGTGTGGTCAATACTGTAGATACTGTAGAGGCAAAAGCAGACACAGCGAACGACAGTTCAACGCTCATGTGCCATATACTGTATGCTTGTATTGTACAACATTGCCCGGCCGGCATCTAAGTGCGTTTTGATTCGCAACGCACGGGAGGTCGGCCATCCATTGGTCGTTTCGTGTTGGCCTTACCTAACTCCAAACCTTTCTAGCCCGGGGGCTCCGCTGGCCAAGGTTTGTTGGCTCCCCCTGGCAATGCGCCTACGCACAGCGCAGTCCCGCACATGCCAGGGNCGCCCGTAAGGCTGCTTTGTCGTGCCCAGTCATTGTCGGCGGAAGAGGAGTAGTGCATGGGTAGACTTTGTTCTCTCGCTCTAGCGCCCTTGCCCACCGTATTCCCTCCCGACCGTAAGTACAGTACAGTACCTACTGTGCCTGGCCGACTGGAGGGATTACATTGTATACGCACAGTCAGGTATACAGTACAACACCGCAGTCTTAACACCCGCACTTGCGCTGATACCTCAGGCACCATCCNTACAAANGAGCCTCTGCCTCCTGCCGAACGTTATCACTCTGGGTGCTGCAACATTGCGGAGACCTTGTCCATGAGTTGTGGCCGTGGCCGTGAACGTGACCGTTTTCGTACTCGTCGGCCAACCGCGACGGCGCACTCGCCATCTACCCG
>LSHF01000034.1:0-220410 GCA_001660795.1 Leptoxyphium fumago | reverse complement strand
CCTAACCCTAACCCTAACCCTAACCCNTAACCCTAACCCTAACCCNTAACCCTAACCCTAACCCTAACCCTAACCCTAACCCTAACCCTAACCCTAACCCTAACCCTAACCCTAACCCTAACCCTAAGCTAACCCTAAGAGATCGGCACAAGTGACCGCCTAACCTGGATTAAGCACAGGCTCACCTAGGGGGTGATCAAACCTCTAGAGGGACTCATAACCCTATGCGATGGTACCGGCTTGCTCGTCCTAACAGCACCAAGATCATTGGAGTCGAAGGTCCTCAAGTATTGGAAAGTTACAACCGCCCTGGCTTGCCCTCCCCCTTTCTCCCGTAAGACCATTCCTTGTAGAGGGAGGAGTGACGGCTTATGCTTAAGGGATCATGGAAAGCTTGACTCAGAACACGACCCTACGCATAAAAGCACGCATCGTCTATCGGCATGTACATTTGACTAAGGCGGAGGATCTTCGCGCTTCAACACTCACTTATGTCGCATATTCTAGGACGAGTCACATAAGGTAACACCAAACGAGAGCCCCTACTCAAGTCTAGAAAAAGTGATAGAGTCCTTAACGCACATCGGACCGACGCCAACAAATGATGCCAACGTTATTGATGCGCCATACCCTGCAGTCTGGGGCCTGACTGGTACGCCATTCCATGTGGCGGCGACCAATCCAACTATCCTTTTCAATCTGAACGATGCTGAGAAAGAAGTGTTCCAAAGCAGCACTAATTGCAGTCAATATACCGGCCTATCTCTTAGGACTGTAGAGACTATTGACGAATGGGTCAAGTTGATGCGTGCCGGGACCTTGAAGCCGCACAAGATATTGGCCGATCTTGAGAATCGCAAGCTAAACAGTTTGCAAATTAGGCCTCTTTTTAAGAAGAGCATGAGTCTACGTGTTATGCGAAAACGTGTCAATGGATTATGGCTGCAAGAAGTYAAGTCTCTAATGYAGTTATACGCCGAACGTTTCCTYATCCGTCTATGTGCGGAAGACAAATRGGATGGTCACAACATRGTCGACCTTCCTCCTTTTTATGCYAACCGGATTCGGCTCYAATACACCGAAGCACAGCGAGCGTTAATCGATCCTGTRGCTCGGACGCTCYAGYAGATCCAAATTGAAGATAAACACCAAAATACTRAGCGTGTGATTAAAGCGACTAGAATCTTCAAAATATGCCTCYAGATACCATACATGGCCGTGATGCTGGCCGACGGTAAGGGCGGATACTCGCTRTACAAAGCTCTRAGCYAAACCATTRAGAATGCTAATTAGTTTCGAAACCTAGAYAGCTGTCCATTTAYAGATGTRGTAGATRAGATGGTTGCYAGCTCGCCYAAGCTCCAAAAGATGCTRGACATGATACAAAACAGCGACATGTAGACYACCCGGGGAGCCATCGCTACGGACATAGAGGATCCTTTCACTCTTAAACACCCGAGGAAGTRGAYAATCTYAACTCTAGAGCCGGTCGTCGCCTTAGCAATTCTCTACGTGTTAAGAAAGAATGTCACTAATRACTTGGACGYAAGTGTYAAGCCTAATGATCCTAGACGACGTTACCTTGCGAATCAGATYAAGGTCCTAYACGCTAGCAACAACGACCGCGACCACGACATYAGCAGGTTTCAGATRGGCCTAAATTGCACCTATTACAAGCYAAAAGATGAGTTCGCCYACATCATGATCCTATRCRCTAAAATCTCGGCAGAGGGTATAAACTTGAGCTRTAGCAACAGGATGATCAAGTTCGAACCCGACAGTAATAGCGCTAGGAATTGGCAGACGACTTGCCGCATTTACCGCATAGGCGTGAGGGGTGCAGTTATAGTATATCAGTTGGAGATGTGGGACTACGGTGTAGAGAGAACAATGTTGGATGGCGTCGACAGAGCTCTAACGGCGGCYATGAACATTGACGATTCTGTAGGCGCTACGAAGACGAGYAAGGTCACCGATTAGTGAGGCCTTTRGGCGTAAATCYATGTACAACTCCTCCACTGACTGTCGATCACTRTATRTACGAGTAAGCGATATAAAGAATGAAAGCCTGTCTGCCGCYATGCCTGTATTCTTTTCTRCGTATCGACGTAAGTAGCCGCGTTRGTTRGGCTTTCCGTAGAGTAATGAGTCGACGTCATCTAGTGCTACCTCTRCTAGGATATTTTGCAAAACCACGAATCCCTATGAAACCTCGTGAAACATTATATTCTGAAATTAAAGACTATGAAGCTCGGTTCTATCAACAACTACGTACTCGCTGTGAATATTCAGCAAACCTTAYATAGTAACGCYATTACCTAATTATGTCTACATAGGCACCTAAGCAAATTCGATATRGGATAGTAGTTACGGTATGTGCGGGTCTTTRTCTTTCGTATACTACTRTTGCTATGTATATYAGTATAGATAAAAATGGTGACGGCGGTGATATCCGAGCTTTTTRTAAAGAAAGTGTAAATGCCTAAAAGCTGATGAAACTCGACGAAACCTTTRCGTTTGTTAGTTTTAGTTACCGCACAGTTCACCTCGGCACTTATAGTACTGTACGTGCTTACCYACACTACATAAGCGCTCTAAGTTAATTTTGTTATCATTAAGGAAGAAAGAAGGGAGAAAGCCTTCGGCTTAAAACCCGAAGAAACTCGATGAAATTAYAGCGTCCGTCCTTTACCCTACCTATGGTTTACGTTAGCACCTACTTGCGCTACAACCTAAAGCTCTAAGAAGCACTGGCCGCTATCTGATATTGCTATTCGCCTTACCTGCCACCTTTRAGGCTGCAACACYAAYAACAAACTTCACCTTCGCGACAATACAACACACGGACTAYAACAACCTATATTACCACTTTACGTCTACCCGGGGGCTTCTRGTCGCYATATGAAAAGAATGAACAACAACCAACCAAAATCTTCCCTTCATTTACTCTAATAYACAYAATCTGTCGATTTCACTAGCTGCGATCGTAACAATCTRCTTTCTTTTACTCGCTCAACTTTACTTCAAACGCGTCATCTTCTTGCATCTGTGACTAGTAGCGCTCAACCTACTGGCGTACCTACCTACCGCGATAATCACACTGAAGCTTATAATAACGGCCGGCCGTAYAACGATCCTATTCGCCATTTCAATCACGAAGTTCCACCCGCCTGCAATTGTTTATATTATGATTCCCTAAATACCTTCATACGCCCTCCACGCGTGCCTCGCACCTCCTCGCCTAACTACCACTGCTAACGTTTGCATCGGTTGCCGCTACACATCTTCCGATTCTCTAACTACTATAACTCTATCGGGATAAGCACAGCTTGCTTAGTATGCCAAACTTATACTGAACAAACCGATATAGATAGAGACAACAGACACACATATAGTACAGGCTCCAAGTTGGATAGAGAGAAAGTAGGTACTAAGCTCCGCGTCCTAAAGCGCAATTCATCTAATCTACCTACTACACCTATTATAAAGTCTGCTCGAAGAAGAAGCGTCTAGCAGCTCGACTTATTAAGTGACGAACATCCTAAGCCACCTACTAAATGGCCTAAGTCTTAAGGTCGACATGAAGTCTTCGAGTAGATGAAGTAAGTAGAAAAGGATGCCAGCGTCGACGCTGTAGGTAGTACAGTAGATCGAAGGGTGACTTTACGCATCTTTCCCGACGATGCTGAAGGCGAGGTAGAAGAATTCGAACTGCCTTTTAAGTAGTTACCTGTCTACTAGTTAATTAGAAGCTTTCGGGATATCCTTTAAGACAACTTTTCCTCATTACCTACCATTATCGCTTAGAGGCACGACCGAACCCTTCTAGAAACCTACGTTTTCAAATTCGATAGCTAGCCGCATCGAGATCACCCACGCTACGACTTTTCACCTCACTGTTATCTAATGTGGCGATACGAAAAAGCTCATCTTTATATAGACGTTATACTAAGCGCTAATGTTAAAAAACGGGATGCACCTGCTGAGTTAACCCCACACCCCTCGAGCCCTAAGCCTAACAGGTAAGTTGACGATGTGGATGGTAGTCAATCCGTCGCCTTACGGGCTCCTATTGGCCGTCACGATCTACATTATGTAAAAGACAAACTAGAGGCACCCGAGATTGACATGGTGGACGACTTATAAGACAATTCCGACGAACTGCCTGCACCCTATATACTGTAGTCTACGGTGAATGGCTTATCGACGTATCCACTGCTTAGCGAGGACAATATTAGGTTCATATGCGACCTTATAGGTCTAGATATCAAAGTATAGAATCCTTAAGAGCGTCTGAAATTACCTTTCCTCTCTAGGTCCGCCCCATTCACTCTTATACATTTCCACACCGCCGTGACGATCCTACGTCGCGAAACGGATAAAGAATTGTTAATAGAAGAGAAGCACCGTAAGAAGCTACGCAAAGTAGCACACGCTATAGGTGGAACTCTTGCCCTCGAGACTACTATATTTCCTATCCGCATTCTCGTCCTTATATAGGCTCTAGGCTTGATCCTAGAATCTCTTAAGGCCGATTGTATCGCTAAGCGAAAACTCTAAGACAGCTATTAGCTACTAGACTTACGAGAAAAGTACGGTCTTACTACTTATTAGTGCTTAAAAAACTCGGCTACTATATATATGCTAACGAGGCCTGGAGCATATATCATCGTAGTACCGACCCTGACCCTACCTCGAGCACAGCTTGACGCATCTCTTCTCGATCGGGCCAAATTATAGAATATTACCGGTCTGAAACATGTCTAAATCGCTGTTAGAGATTGCCCTACTAATATTAGAACTAGATACGAAGATATAGCTGATGTGGCGCAATATTGGAAAGCTCCTCCTCCTAACCCGGCTGCTGAACAATGTCTAGTTAACTTCGACATTAACAAATAGGTAACCCTCCGGTTACTAGATAGTCCGTTCGATTATAAGGCTATACCTACCAAACCGGGTATAGGGAGTGGTTTACTAGTCTTAACGTCGGCCGACTCTTTAAATTAGACAATTCGACATCTGTCTTCACCTTCTACTGCACTATGTCCTAGCTAAGACCTAGAGACATCTATAAGACTACCTTATAAAGGTAGAACAAATAGGGAGTGTATAATCAACTCGAATGTTGCCGACTCTAAAAATGACCCCAATTACGACTAGTTTTACGACGTCTACCGTTAGCATATCGACTAAGGGGATGATGTCAGCTTCAAAGTTCATGTTAGTCGTATATTCCTCTATACTAATGCCAAGTGTAAGCGTACTAATGGAGTACGTTCTACACTGTACAACATCTGTAATACACTCCATTACCTTCGACCAACTCTACGCCACTTACTCGATAAGCCTTATTAGAGTTCCTAACCTGTGATCTAGGGTGTTATGAAGTCTATCGAGTTTCCCTTCTTAGATATATTTAGGTTGTTCGGTTACTATAGTGTCACTAGAGAAGTTTTTAATTATAACGAGAAACTACGCGAATTTAACCCTAAAGATTCGCTAAGCTGGTCCAGTTACGACAAACTTCTACACTATTGTATAGATGACAGAGTGACTATAAAGCATATCCGACAAGGCGCGACTAGGATAGGTTTAGAAGATCTAGCGAACACCCTCACTTCACATGACCTATTTGTGATTAAGGCTTTTAAGCTAATCTATCTAGAGTGGCATAAGCGAGTTAAACCGATCATAAAACGGTATCTTAATAGGTTCGCTTTATGTCTAAAAGTCGACGATGAGTAGAACGGTTAGAGACTATTTAGCCCGCTACAATTTGAATATAAGGTGGAAATGATGGCAATGCTGGACGATTCACACGAAGCCGTCTAGAACGCCGAGCGCGACGCTGAAAATGTATGGAATAATCCTAACTACGAGGAACAGTAGCATTAGGCCTTAAGACGACTTAGAGCGATCTAATAGGTACCTTCCTTAGCTAGCTTTTACTACTAAGCTACATCTCCCCTTTCGCGCTCTAAATACATCTCTAGACTGTATAGGCAGACCATGTATTTCACCTCTCCAAACCTCTTCACGATCGCAACTAAAGGTGAAGCCTTGTGGAAAGATTCTGCCAAACTATAAGCCATTCTACGCCTTTTCCGAACCGGTAGTAGTCGACGCAATACTCCCTAGAGAAAGGCGTTTAAGGATGTCTACGCAAATAAGGAAGTATCGGTAGGCCACCCTCTAAGGTGGCTAATTGTGTGCACCGAAGCAGCCGTAGCTTTATGCGTCTATAGCATGCTCTAGTAAGAGATTACTATCACCTCCGACGGCCCTTCACAAGATGGGTCCGCTAGACGTCTCTATTATCTATTAAGCATCGAAATTCTAAGTCTATGGACTATCGACTATACTAAGACGGTTAGTCTTTTTTAGATGGATGCTAAAAGAAATACTTCGGTCGATGCGAACCACCCTTAAAGCTTTATTCACGTCCTTATTACTTGTAAGGATGTTCTCGACAATAGAGCGAGCATTTCAACCGAATGCAACGTCATTATAGTGGACCCTAACAATAACTATGATAGCATCCGTCAAATCGCTGCTCGCTACTATAGGAAGGAGTCATCCGTCGTGCTAACGTTCACTTGTTTTATACTGGTCTTCAATGACGAGCATAATAAGGCGCTGTCCACCGAACGAAGGCTTCGCTGGCGCGATTACGCTCGTCAAGTTCTATAACTGTACCGTAGACGAGTCTATGTTCTATACGGAAAGCGTAGTAGAGATACCGTTCTATACGATAGTTAGAAAATGAAGCCTTTCATGTACGTGGTGATCTGGTCAGCTATATAACGTCTATATCCGTCACGGTGGAGTCGTCGCTAGTTGCGTGTAACACGGTTGCGAACGGCATCTAGTGGTAGTAGGTGGAGGGGCCACGGTAGTCCCAATATCTATAGGGAGCAAGCGGGAATATTACTCTATATAACGCTAAGTGCTCGGCTACTTACTATTAGGTGTTTACAATCCGACTCTGCCACCGCATACACCTAACAAGACGAAGCGGGAGAAGCTAATTCGACACTTCACCTTATAAAGTTGTGTTCTATAATAAAAGATTTTGAAATAAGATGCTTCTCCTTAGGAGTAGGTGTCCTAAAAACAAGACGTACCGTTCAATCCTCGCTACGTTGAGATAGTACGGTAAGATAATCCTCAACGTAATAAATCGCTTTCGAGTTAGTACCCGTAGCGTATAGCAGAACCTAAATTTAATGACTACCTACTCTTTTTCGGCCTAGCGAGTATAGAGAAGCTAGGGTGGTGGTGTAACCTCAAATCCTAGCGTAATCCGGCCTTAATGAAGCTAAACTATTACCTTATAGATAGGCTTTGTTATGTCGCTCGCCGCAACTAGGTGAAACGTTCCGAAACGCTGTGAAACGATACGAAACCTTATGAACTAAGAGCTCTTTACACTACCTACTTAAGAGATGTGAGCTCTTAGTTATCTACGTATGTGTACCACCCACAATGTAGGTCGAACCCGTGTTCGTGTACCTATGTAGCCACCAGCCTTAGGAAGCCTCGCGCCGCTTTTATTACGAATTAGAAACTATGAAAGAGATCGTGCGGATCTCTACTACCATCTTATCTACAGGATGCCCCATAGTGTAAGGCGTACTAGTAGACCAGTATAGTGACCCTAAAGAAGCTAATACGAACGGCTTAGCTTTTCTTTTTCCAATTTTAGGGTAGAGGGTCTAGGTGTAAGACCTATAGTGTCCCCTACTGTCCGAAGTCTAGTTGGATACAAATCCCCTATACTCTGTACCTACTATAGTGCTACACTGACGCTCCACATCACCTCTATCTCACGCTTTTCCTTAGATATACGTGCCTTCGGCCACCATGTCAAACCGTCGTACTGGACTAGCGCAAAACGATGATGTAGCACAAACGCACTAGGAACGTAGGCGAGCACAATAGAGGAGATCCTAGTAAGCTAGACGTTCCCGTAACGAAACTTCTTCACGCGTCCGCCGCCTTACTATAGGGGAGCAAGTTGTCGACTTTAGTATAACTACTATCGAAGAGGAAGCTATAGAGCTAACTCCTCTCACGTTAGGGATGAGGATTGAGGGCATGCCACTTGATAACCATAATTTGACTCGGCAAAACCTCCAAAACGAAACTGTCGACTAAGCTAATGCGGAACAGGATCGATTCCACGAAGACGCCTTAGACGATCTTAACGATCTACCCAACTAACGCGCTACTGCGGCCGTTAGTAGTCCAACGCCTACCAAGGTTTTCAGGTTCCCTTCTATCTACTAATACCGAATACTACAAATTAAGAATAGCGAACGTAGTAGTAGTGTTACTCTAAGGAGAACTAGGAGTCTAATTGAAGATGATAACGTAAGTGTAACTTCATCTCGCCCGAGCCTAGTCCGTTCGTTTAAACGACTACGACCACATTACCGTGACCAACAAGACTCGCTTAGGACAGGAGTACGAGCTTCGGTAACCCCTATACGCTCCCGAACTTTAAGGAGCACGCCGTCGTTACGGGCAGCTTCCACTGTGCCTAATGTTGACGATCCCGCTAGCGCAATCTTCTACTCACTATTTTCGCCGAGGGACCGGTCTAGCGAGCTCTATGCACGCCTTACTGTAGAGGCAGTTAACAATGACAACAATATCGAAATAGACGTTGTTAGTCCTATACCCTCCCGCGACAGTTCGGTCGACAGCGCGCAGGAGCTAGAGCCCAGCGCACTGGACTTTATTTCGGATAAGCTGTACAACCAGCTTAGGGCCGGTCACTATAGTTGTACCGACGAGGAGCATAACGAGAGCGCTACCGCGCATAGACGGAGTGCACGAGGGAACTACTACGGTCTAGGCGATATGTTTGATTAGGAGCTCCCCGACACTTTGAATAGCGAAGACGTGGTCACATGGAGGGACATACACTCCGAGCCTAACATATAGGAAATATCTGCCGCTAATTAGGAAGCCAGCTTTTGCGGTATACTAGAGTTGAGGGGTAGGAACACTCGTAGACCTAGACGAAAAAACGTCTACCTCCACTAGGAACCTATTAGAAACTTAGGTTCCGATATATCCTTCGATGTTAATAGCTTTCTCGGCTTCGCTAGTTCCCTATAGTTCGCCCGGAAGGGTTTGTGGTATCAACTAAGTCCATAACAACGACAGAATTTGTAGACGGACGTGCACATCAACACCACCGTCTACTCCGATAATACCGATGATCTAGACTAGGCTCCACTCCTAAAGAATGTTATGCTGAAGGACATTCCTTATTTTCTTTTAGGCCGCGTCGAAGGCGCGCATAATGTTGCTGTGTATTTGTTGTTTCCGCATCTCCCCTTCGAAGGACAACAATTCAACAGTTTAACGAGAGACCAACTTACCCGCTAGACGGACAACATATTTATTCCGGCCTTACACGAAGCTTACCCTRCCYATTACCTCYAACACGTCCCGGCATCTTTCCGTAATRCGYAGAACAACTCGGYAGTACACTAAGCGGAGYACCGGAACRTTAATATATAGAGCTACTAGTCYAAAYAGAGYATCGGTCACCACTTAYAATACGACGGTCTTACGGAATTGTGGGCCGCTRTTRAGCGCCTTATYAACGATAAGGAGGGYATAGATRACTTCCGAGATGCTAAAATATTCTTTACTAYAAAAGGGACAAAATTGYAATTCAAATCTAGCCTAAGTAGATCTACACTAAGTAGGATAATAGATTTCTTTYAAACCTACCTCGAGGATATTATAGACCTCGACCACGTYATCCTAGAYRATTTCTACGTGGACCTAGGYAAAGAGATTTGCCCTAATGTYAGTCGAGCCGGCCYAGCTCGACGAGGCATAGGTGGAGAGGCGGAAGTCTACCTTTAGAAGAAATGTTGTTAGAAGAGCTAYATACGCTAGCTATATAAYAATYAGGTTCCTAAAGAAGGTRGTAGGGGAYAGTTRTACTTCTCGYAGAACATRCTACGCGATACCGGATCATTRACYAGCGCCGCACCTAAGAGGTCTAAGCATTTAGAGGGTAGGTTRATATACTYAYAATTGTACAATTCTATAAAAAACCTTTACGATRYRACTAAATRCTTTCTATTTATAAATAAYATAATAGAGGACCTAGCTCTAGATCCTAGAATTCATCGTAYAGCGCTRGAGTTRGCCGGAGGAAGGAGACGCGACCAGAATATTCTCCTTRCTAGGTATGTTACGAGTAAGCGGAGGGCATCGTAGGCGATCTAAGACGCTCGCTATAAGTCTTTTGGYATACGCGAGGAACATCGGATRYRTTGGGGACTGTTCGTAAGACTTAGGGAGCGCGTACGAAYAGAGGGCGACATTTTGTCCCTAATCATCCTTAGGTGTCCTACCTTTATATACTCTATTAAGACTAGCACTTACTACAAGTTCCTTTTCGAYAATRCTAACCGGTRCATAACTAGTTTTRAGGTACTACGCGCTAAGTGCGGACGCGGTCGTGTAAGTTAGGAATACACTAAAATGATGTCGATGTTCCTACGCTGCCTCCGCTATATTTTCGGGGGACATCTTCTAAGTAAGGAATCTGCCCTCTAGTAGAGCTTTAGAGAACGAYRTRTRAGTACGCTAGATCGGCTACGGGCTTACTAYRGTCTAGGCTTTTGTAACACACTCCGGGCTAACGGTTTCTACTAGATCGAGCCTCGTATAGATTRGCGYACCCTCCATTTTAAAGAACGCTTYAYRGATRACATACTATTTAGGAACCGTGTTCTAGCTGATCGCTTTCTTRCTTATAATCGCGAGGTAYAAGACTTCTTAGAAACCACTCGGYAGCTAGAACTAGCTATAGGATRGTATAAAGAGCATCGAYACCGGGAAGGTATTRCTTCGAGGCTCTTACATTTYATYACCTATATCGTCCTACGCTAATTCCGCATTRATGTCTTAGCCACCACTTTAAAAGAGATGAAACTAGAATGTAAAGACGAGGCACTRGAGGGGTTTGAGCCTTTAAGTTACTAGTATGTATTAGGCATTTCGTCCAGACCTATATCACTTRTCTTAGGCAAYAAAACGGAGTAGAAAGATGTTACCGACTTATATAGCTACCTCTTTAGCTATAACGGGCGACCGAGGGAAGTTTAGAAGAATCGGCCCTTCCGCGAGCTRAAYAAGGAGGTTCGGGAAATGCTCTAGGAATTTGATTAAGATGTAGTGCGACTTTACCGTCGCATCCTTAGGGAGAGCTTCTTCGAGCACCACTAGCTGCTACCGTATCYAACTAGAAACTCCCTAAYGTAAACGACGAAGAAGGGCGAYAGGATGTGGTATTCTATCGTATATACGACAGCCGGCCGTRGTTAGGGGAAGGGTAAGTAGGACCGAGGGCACCYACCGCCAATACCGGAATATATRCGATAGTYAAAGGACGATTAGCTCGTATAGCTAAATCGGAGGGTGCGTCGTRAAGAGCTTAGAGAAAGGTCGACTACTAAGACTGCTCGTATAYAAGTTCCTCGTGTAGAGCCTAGAGCGAGGTCGACTACTAAGACTGCGCGCGCTCGAGTTCTTCTTRAAGAGCTCGATGGGAGGGTGGATGCTAATAATGCGCGCGTTCTAGTTCATCTCGAAGAGCTYAGAGCGAGGCCTACCACTAAGACTACGCGCGTTGAAGTACTTNCACGAGACCCCTAATRCCGAGGCGTTGCGGCTRACATCCGGGCGGGAGTYAATAGAGGTTTTCGATCTAACTAGCGATTAGGAGCTRAATAATAACGGAGAAGAAYAGGTACCTAYAGGCGATTGCCTACCTTAGTTTAGGGATGTTCAAATRATTTYATATTGTTTTATATATGTTCTATTCTATTCTTAGTAATTTAAGGCGAATCCTCGAATCCTATAGGTAGGAACATCACGGGAGCTAGCGGCTATTAGACAGGTCTATGGCGAGTCCCAGGTTAGGGTTAGGGTTAGGGCCAGTGTCGCTTAGGGTTCCTTAACGAACTTCCCGAGGTCCGTTATTAGTCTGACGCGACGCGGCTTAACTRCGGGTCTAGAGACCACTAGAACTCACCTAGAAGCTRCYAAATCAATRTGTYAAGACYACGCGTAAGCRTTCTTATAYAAGGAGTAGGAGGCTCGAGAACTTTAACAGCATCTTTCGAAACTAGAGACTRATCTAGTAGTTTATAAGTAGAAAGCTTTCGTCGCTTTAAGGGAAGGGAAGGGCTCYACCCTCTTCTTATATACCGGTCGGAATGTGACCGCCTAACCGTAGTRGTCTRAAGAGGGAGCCGGCAAYATACCCTCGGATCGTCATCTACATCGAACTRTGGTCGAGCATTGCTCAYATCCCGACGCCTAATCAGATTTGAACCTAGCGAGCGGTATATGTAGTYACTGTTRTCGTCGTCCYATCYACAGGCTAACTTTCTTYAGCGGTAGCGACGGCCTTCCGGCCYAATCTTAGTATAAGYAATCCGGTGCTAACCCTAACGAAGAGGTAGAGAGGTAGGATAGAAAAGCTTAACGCGGCTGACCGTCGCTCCCTACAYRGGCGACGATGTYATTTCGGATCGTTCGACAGCGCTAGTTATTATCRTCTTAGTTYRCGCTTTCTATAGCGAGGTTGTTRAAAGGATTAACAAGTTRTAAGTTYRGGAAGAGGAGGGAAGAAGGGTGACGGCCTAAAAGTTCYACATCCTTATACGTCTCGGGCATYAYATGTTTCTACCTAGGTTGTCTTTATRTACGTATRAAGCTGTTCGTTYATAGTTACGCTCTAAGATTCTTCTTCTAATTCTAGTTCCGCCTTRAAGGTAGATTRCGCGCTAATCGTYGTRACTTCTTCGTCGTTGAATAACGTGCTCCTAACAATCCTGGACGAATTATTCGACTAGTCCTCCGCCGATGTCCYACTRTCCACTTTCTAYATRTRAAGCGAAGGGTTAATAGAATRGCTGTACCTCCTAGGGAGATGTCGTACCTAAAAGCGYATAAYAGGCTTTCACTTCACGCYATCGCTAAGCATTGTATACTTAATTTCTTRGTTTACCTCGCTAAACCGGCCTAGTAAAGAAGTAAGTATTGTTTRATATTATTTTACGTGCTTTCCTTTCYGTTTATAAGAYATCCCGCTCTTATACTATATATGTCTTCTTTCTAATACCGCTTAYATCCTACCTACTGTAGGCTGATCTGCCACAAAGGCTGCTAGTRATACCACGTGTTGTTAGCACGGAAAGCCGTGCGGGYAGTCGAGGGTATATATCTYACGTTATTTCTRAGCTTATCGTAAGGCCTACGCTRTACYGTCCTTTACGATAACGTAGGTYATCTAAGGAGYAGCTGTTTAGTCCTATCCCGTTCTACTTATTCGGTTTTAGAGTACCTCTATACGCTATATGTACCTATCCTTATAGCTTTAGCCTATTACAATTTGCTAGACGYACTATAGTTGTTTTATTATTCGCTAGGTAGTGTTTATCRGGATTRATRACGTAAGCTCTTRTTTYRTAAGACTTTATAAGGTTTTATRAGCTTTYACAYACTTTTATACGCTTTCATGTTCTTTCCTAGCTTTTCGCGGYATTTCYATTCTATACTACAATACGAACTATATCTCTAATGTAATCTAAGGTTATTCTATATAAGCTAATACGATTCCCTAATGTTATATYATTCCCTATAACTTCGCGTGTTACACTTATCTAGTACCTATCCACGTACGCCCATTTCTTGAACTATATGAAGCACGAACGACTTGCTGCGACGCAGTCTCTACGCGCGTATTGTCCGCCATGTTCACTATAATAGCCGTTTGTCTGTTTCCCTAGGCCCTTCAATCTATTATATAGATATTGAACCTTATTTCTACTAGTATATATAGGTAGAATATACTAGTTACACTAATTAAACTCGTTGTCCTACTTACTATAAATCTTATCGACYACTTCTCTAAGCTTAGGGTTAGAGTCTTTCTACTRGAATGCTCCGCTAGCCTATAATTTRGATTRGGCGCATCTRTCTCTAGAGTAGTCCCTTACGCTATTAACTCYATTCTRTCTTATATTACTACRTCTCCGTYAGAGCTCTCGCTAATRTGTTAAGAAGTRCGATCCGAATAGTCCTATCTCTAAACTCGAYATAGTATAGAAYAGGAAAAYAGATAGGAAGATGTTTAAACGTACTATTCTATTAGGATATGTGCTTTTGTTTTTAAATAAGTRCCGTATTCGATCCCCCGAGGGCAACTAAAGTRTTATAATTAAGAGTGGTTACTACTAAGAAGTAGTAGGTAAGGTTCTAACTCTAYATTGTAGGGTTAGACTAAACTAGACATCCTATTCGGGTRTTCTAYAACATCCCTTATTYACTAAACAYCGTTTTCGGGAGYAACTTGAAAGCYAGCTAGATTRACCCGCGGACATAACGGCGGTGTCTRCAGTTTCGACACCTRTTTRCTTCTATATAAGGTATAGAATTAGGATATTATATCTCGATAGATAGGGTACGTGAGGATGGYATAAYAATAGYACTCACCTCGACCACGACATAGTCTRATCTTAAAGGGGCTYAGGCTTAGGTGTTATCCTTCTTAAGCACCTTTTCGAGTACTAATTTGTCTTCCGAYAGCGCTATAGCCTTCTACTATAAGTCGTGATGTTAGCGGATTGCAGATTCCGCCTTTAAGGTRGTGGCTTAGTGTTCCGAACTYGCTTATTGTATAGTAGTCGTTCGGTTATAGAGTACCGTCTCCTCTARGGAGTRGCCTTCTATCTYAATAGTATAGACAGCTACCTTRGTAGGATCTAATACGCTCGGGCGTGAAGTTRGTGACATGCGCAAGGACGCGCTATAGGTTRGGATACCCTRCGTCGGCTTYATCAAGTGYAACGTTCCTCTRCTCCAAAGTGTYRATYRCCGCCCGTACCYAYAYATCTCTTATCTTGAAATGTTTCCTAATAGCTTTCTCTRTAGCTTTCCTTAATGGCCTAAGCTCGTTATCYAYATTAGAAAGCGCTCTCYAATTCTGTTACTATTCCGCACGTTCTTCGGGACCCTACAATTTCACGTGGATCACTAYRATTRGAAGCGGTTATAGMGAATTCCTCCGATRTAYAAACGCTCTTAAATGTGTCGAGTACTTATAAAYAAGATAGTAAGATTTRCTATCTCTATAAGYACTCCTTAGGGACCTAGGTAGCTATYACGGGCATTTATRTAATAAGTGAGCAGGAATTACGGATCAGCGGGAGAGCTCGGGAAGCGCGGGCGCTAGCGGGTGGCCGCATGCTCTTYATGTCTTTTCATTTCTAGCCGCTRCGGTTCCTAYAGCGACGGTAGTGCTCATCGTATTAGCTAGCAGTTGTAAACAGATATRTRTTTCGCTAACTAGTRAGGGTTAACTATAACACAGCTRCAACGATACTATACACGGAGCTTAGTAAGGTAGGGGAAACTTCGTAATACTGTGTGCTAACCCTATAAATAAYAGACCTAGAYATGCTTYATAGCGCCACGTTTTACTCTATAACATTCTATTTTATRTAGCTTCGTAGGATAYGAATAYAAACCCCTAAGYATGCGCTTATACTRTCCACGAGCGAACTACGGCTRCGGTTAATRAYAAAGCTATAACGACGGCTRCGCTAAAGCTAGGGTCAATRATAGTTAAGTAGCTRACTTATAGTAAGGTTTCTTTATACYACTTCCTACACTTTTATAGATTTTTATAGGATATCGTGTTRTTTTATTAGGTCTTCTATACAGATATTAGCTTRCTRCCTCTTCTAATATAGATAGTCTTCTAYATRTTYAGCTTYATCTAGTCCCTCGTRCGTAATGTATTACGTGCTATATAATTRCCTAGCTCCTTACCGACACTAAAATGTTAGGCTTTCGAGCTGTTCAGAATCGCGTTATGCGCGTACTAACGGAACTCGACTGGTTTAATTCTTCGACTAAACTAAGTGCTTACGAAGTGCTCCGAACCTGTTAAGGTGTTAAGGCTTACGAAAAACTAGGTAGGACTCAGCCCTCGTATTAGTAGCTCGGCACTCACTGTCATAACATTAGAGATCCAGCAACTGAAAAGACTCGCCCTTTAGCGTGTGCGGGAGGAGCCGGGAGACGATCGCTGGCGCCTAGGGCGGGCGGTATAAGCGCCACGATCGCCGCCACTACGGCGCTCAGCCTTGTTCCTAAGAGGTAGACCATCGTCCCTCCTACTTCAGACTAGTGTCTTAGCCGTTCGCTTAGACTGTGTTAGACGGTCATTATTAGTACTAGCAGAATCGTTAAATAGAGATAAATCGCTATATAAAGGGCACGTAGCGAGCCTATGTCTCCTTTCCTTCGGCCTAAGATAGCGACGGTTAGTCTCCTTTTGCTGCTGTGATTTCGTTTTCGTCCTAGCCTTCTTTTTCTTAGCCTTCTCCTGTTCTTATTTGTCGAACTCCTCACACCTAGTGTTATAGTCTACTACTTCCCACTCCTCGTAAATCTTCTTAAAGGCATCATCGCCTTTCTCGGTAAGGATGCGCTGCTTTTCCACGACCTAGACGCCTAAGGTGATGTCCCTACCGTCCATGAAATGCTCCTCTAGCTCCTATACGGAATAGGCGAAGCCGAAATCCTTCTATTTTACGAGGTATTTAAGTTCATTTTAACCCTAACCATCTCTCTATAAGGATTTGCTCTATAGTCTAGACCTCTAGAGAGCCTTCCTGTTCTCTATTCTCTAAACTATCCGAACTCTCCTCTAATTTGATGATATCATTATAGGTGTTTTGATCACTCTCGCCGGTCTGATATAGCAAAGTAGCCGTTAAAGTCGTACCTTTGACTAGTAGCGACTTAGGTACAGCGGTGTCAGATAGTAGAGGAAAGCATCACACGCGTATCTTCTAAGGCGTTATCTTTTTATAAAGAGAGATAATTCACTGTATTTCTATTAGCAGTAGGCGCGGCTTTTAAAACGACATACTTCTGCCTACGACCGTTAGTATAAGCTATCGCGCGGGTTGCGAGAAGACAGATTTCTCCCTATGACTTCTAGCAATGAGCGCAACGTATATGTTAACATAGACTGATGTAGTAGCAAACCTCCGGTAGCTGACAATGAGCGCAGCGTGGGCGCTAACAGGGTCGAGTCCTATAGCAGGCTTCTCGCTGCTGGTAATAAGCGTGACGCAAACCTCCCGCGGCCGCTAAGCCTAGTGGGGATGTGGTGACTACGTCACGTGAATGTTTATAATAGTGTAGGGGATTGTTTATTATACCTTACACTAAGCTACCTTATAAACAAAGTGAAGTGATAGCTACATTTTGTACACGTGCTTTCCTTTTAGTTTATAAGACATCGCACTCCTTCACTTTATAGGTGTTCTTTCTAGGGCTACTTACCTCCCACCTACTATATGCTGATCGTAACACTTACTACTAATGAAATCACGTGTTGTTAGTATAGAAAGCCGTGCGGGCAGTCGAGGGCGTCTATCTTACGTGATTGCTAAGCTTATAGTAGGGCCTACGCTATACCGTCCTTAGCGTATAATGTAGCTGAATCTAAGGAGTACCTATTATTCCTGTTCTATTCCGCCTGTTTACTAGTAGCGCCTGTAGACTATGTGCTGTACATACATGTCTACACAGCTGAGCCTATAACAATTTGCTAGACGCGCCCTAGATGTTTTAGACGTTATATAATGTTTGCTAGAACTAATGTTATAAGCTCTTGTTCTATTAGATTTTATAAGATTTTATAGGCTTTTATATGCTTCTATAGCTTTCTAAAACCTTAACATTTACCTTATAGCTCGATGAACTTTCCCTCCTTAGCATCCTAACTCCGACATAGTAATGTAGCCGTCACGGTGGCAGAAGCGCGCTCACTGTACACTAGTAGTTAGCATGGGTTAGGTAGTGTGTTGCGTGGTCATTTATGCGACTTCACCTACATTTATATGATTTCATGATCTTTTAAGACGTGAGTCTTCTAGCTAGTAGTGTAGAGTTTATCTCTAGACGTGATCTCGTACGGTTCCGTACGGTTTCGTATAATGCCCTAAGCCTTTATATGATTCTTAACGGCTTTATGTGATTCTCTACGACTTTATATGATTCTCTACGACTTCGTATGATTCTCTACGACTTTATATAATTCTCTACGACTTTATATGTTTCTCTACGACTTTATATGCTTCACTGTAATTGTCTACTATTCTTGCAAATGCTTCCGATTTTCTGCTATCTTATAACAGCACGTGCGACACACTGTAGCTTTATATGTAGACCAATGTAGCCCACCGATATCGCGATGTGTACCCCGTTTATATACGGTAGGAGACGCTTTGGCGGCGGCCTCTTTAATCGCTAGGTTAAAGCGATCGACGGTTTGCTAGTTCAATGTTGCTACTACCTCCCTATAGATAGTCTTTACGCAGTTCCCTAAAGCTTTCTAGAGCTCCTACGAGCTTAATAGAACTAGCAGAGTATGCATTTCTCCCTTATACATATATTAGGGTTTACTTTAAAACCAGATTGCTAGGCTCTTTCTTAATAGCCTTTAGCTCTTCGCGGGCTTCTTTAGATTCCCTCTTAATGGAGGCCCGTTCTACACGAGCCTCTTTCCTTAGCTGCTTAAGCTACTTAAGGCTTAACTCGATGTGGTCGAGTGTAACGACCTTACGAGGCTCGGTATTGTTATCATTTTTATCGGACTCATTCGCACTATCGTTACCATTTTTAGACTGGGTGTCTTTTCCGTCGTTATCCGAACTATTCAAGGTTATACGTGTTCTTTTGCGTGGTCGCCCTTTACTAATACTTCGCTTTCGCTTCGTACTAGACCCTTAGGGAGCATAGGCTTGCTTACCTAACTCGGCTTTTTCTTGTAGCTCTTCCTAAACTTTAACCTAATTATCGACATCTTCGACGATACTTGTACGGTCTAATTTAGTTCACATCGGTGAGGTCTGTAGGTTCTAAAGCGGTTTACTTCTATAGATAGTATAAAATCATGAAGTAATGTCTCTATAGATAGGGTATATAAGGATAGTACGAGAATGGCACTTACCGTAGCGACGACAAAATCTGATCTAAGACTTCTAGTTGTCTACCTCTATATTCTTTTTAAACATGAATTTCTCTTCCGATAGCCCCTTTATGTCCTACTATAAGTCGCGCTGTTAGCGAATTGTAGATTTCAACTTCGAAATTATATCTTATAGTTTAGAAGTCTATTGTTATATAGGGGCTGCTTCCCTTTAAAGCATCTCCTAAGAGGAAAGGTCCTCTATAGAGAAAGTATATAGAGTGGCCTCTTAGTTAAAGAACTAAGATCACCGATCGCGAAATTAGTAATAAGCGCCTAAGTTCTCTAGAGGGTAGGATGCCCTACGATTCTAAGTTAATCATTTCGACTATAAGCGGTAACAGCGGACTCTTCCGTTCGACGACTGCCCTAGAATGTGATAAGTGTTTGTACACACGATAGCAAGATGGTAAGTATCTCTAGATGCACTTCTTAAGGACCAGCTATTAAGTGCACGTAGGTGAAGTGTGCGGGAAGCACGGATGAGCGGGAGTTCTCGGGAAGCGCGGGAGCTAGCGGGTGTCCGCATACTCCTCACCTAGGCAGTCTTTTCATTTCCTCCCGCTGCGCGTCCTACCTCCGCTAGTCTAGTGAAACTAGACGGTCTTAGCGTTTCTCGTTAGAGGTCTTTCTTTACGAAGAAGCCCAATCTATAAGGCTTTTTCACCTACAACACTAGCTCTATTTAATGGTCTTAGAGAAACACTTCGAATAACACATATATGTTATATTGTAATAGACTATTTAGTTAGTAGTAATGTTATAAAGAAAGTACTAGGACCGTCCAGTTTTAGCGGACTACCGGAGGTTTAGTGACGATCGCGTTCTTCGCTTTAGCTAGCATCTATAAACATATATAAGTTTTACTAGGTACCTAGGTAGCTAGCGATACAAATATATAGCTGAAGCTGCGTAGGGTAACGAAACCTAGTAATATAGTGTAGGTGCTAGATCTACATACAACAGAGTTCAACGTACTTCGTACGGCCGCGTTTCACTCTATAACATTCTCTTTTATAAAGTTTCGCTAGCCAACACTATAAATCAATAGCCTATGCTTTTGGCGCCTATATACGATTTCCAGCTACGGTTAATAATAGAGCTATTACGAAGACTACCCTAAAGCCGGGGTCACTAGCACTTTAAGCAGTTAACTATTAGGAAAGCTCTTTATAGCATTTCCTATATTTTTATAGACTTTTATAGATTTTCGTAGGGTGTTATATTGTTTCGTTAGTCCTAGTGCTAGCAACTCGGCTCTTACTTCGAGAGTTGTATATATCCTTTCTACCACTAAGTACTAGCGAGGAGACGTAGCGTGGATATCGACATGGCTAAACCGGGTGGCCAGCCTCCGTCAGCTGGCAATGGGCGTAGCGTGGATGTCAACATGGCCGAATCGGGTAGCAGCCCTCTAGCAGCTAGTAATGGAGCGCAGCGTGGATGTCAACATGGCCAAATCGGGTAACAAGCCTCCGGCAGCTGGCAATAGGCGCAGCGTGGATGTCAACATAGCCGAATCGGGTAGCAGCCCTCTAGTAGCTAGCAATAGGCGCAGCGTGGATGTCAACATGGCCTAATCCGGTAACAAGCCTCCGGCAGCTGGTAATAGAGCGTAGCGTGGATGTCAACATGGCCGAATCGGGTAGCAGCCCTCCAGCAGCTGGCAATGGAGCGCAGCGTAGATGTCAATATAGCTAAATCAGGTAACAAGCCTCCGGCAGCTGATAATGAGCGCAGTATGGATATCAACATAGCCGAATCGGGTAGCAGCCCTCCAGCAGCTAGCAATGGGCGCAGCGTGGATGTCAACATGGCCTAATCCGGTAACAAGCCTCCGGCAGCTGGCAATGGAGCGCAGCGTGGATGTCAACATAGCCTAATCCGGTAGCAAGCCTCCGGCAGCTAGCAATGGAGCGCAGCGTGGATGTCAACATGGCCTAATCCGGTAGCACGCCTACAGCCTACGGGCAAGGTAGCGGAGGTGTCAACACTACTCGAATAGGCCTAGCGTAGAAAAGCCCCGCAGCTTGAAGCCTAGCTTAGTATATTTCCTATAAATGTATATAGGATACCCTCTTTTAAATTATGAATATTAAATGTTGTAGTATAGCTATAGAAAAAGTAGAACCATATTCGGAATCAGAATTACTTCGCGAGTCGATTAATGTAATTTTCGTATTCTATAGATGCCGAATAGGTCTAACCCTAAGCCGGTTCCGTCCCCTAGAAAAAATCAATGATCGAGAATCTGTGTCTGTTGGAGATTCGCGGGAGAGGCCAAAAATGATGCAGAAGGGTAATTGGCCAGACCGATCAAAAATCCGGTACTCACTCACTAAATGTGTATGAATGCCGAAAGTAGCTTCATCGGCCGGGCTTGTTGTCATATTGAGTAAAGGACAATCTAGCGAAACACTTAGAAGACAATATAGGAGCTCGATTAAGCAACTATACATACCTACCAAAGAAACCTCTTACCAGTCTTGGCATAAGAGTGAGTCATGTGGCGAACAGATGACGTATGTTTTCTCTATAGCGACAGGGGCGGTAGTTATATAACCTTAGTAACTCTTCAGGATAGGACGTATCTCCTGGGTATCCTCCAGCTCCAATTCGTCTACTAGGCGGTTATGAGCTCCAGCGCGGCCTAGCTTGCCACTGTGGTGATGTGTACGGATAAAGCAGCAGAGGTGGCGAGACAGCCATGAATGCGGCATCTTTGCATCCTCGCCATGAATGAAGCGTCCGGGATGGACTATATTCCACACGAAGATGGCCAAAACCATCGGTGTCGATTCCAGGACGTACAGGACAGGCTCATTACTCGGAAGAGGATTACTTGTACCCAGACCGGCGGAGAACTCGGCGAGGCGATAGATGATTCGAATAGTAATAGCCAGTAAGCATCCGTAGAGCGCATAACTCAACCGTCTCCAGCCAAGTATCTTGTTTAGAGCCAGATGTCCAGCTCTTTCGGCCTGGGATTGATCACGATGAAACTTGATGAGCAAGCCTAAGAACAGCACAATGAAGCCCTCCTGCATGCCAATGCCGCCCATGTATATGTTCAACCCCTTCTTTTGTGACTCCGCACTTGCACCTGGACCGGCCATTCCGCCGCCGACAAGTTGAATGACGAAGGAAGTAACGTCGAGGAGAATGAAGATAAGAGCGAGGCTGGAAGGCGAGAAGACCCAGACTTTGCGAGTAGGCGAGTAGAAGTGGACGAGTCGAGCGCAGACCATGTATGCGAAGGCGTTGACCCCTAGGAAGATGTTAGAAAGAGACGAGCTAGCTTCCCTCAATTCAACACTTACAAATTGGCGCTACTAAGACCAAGATCTGAGCAACAGTTGCAAAACCGGAGGACTGCTGGTTCTTCGAGCCAAGGGCGCGGAAAGCATAGGCACCAGTCTCCCAAAGAGCGGCCATGATTATGACCCAGCAAAAGCCATTACGGTACATGACTGCTTGACATAGATGCGCAATTGTAAGGATTCCAAACAGAGCAGAGAAAGCTACTGCGGCAGCGAAGTTCGGAAAGTACACCCAGAGCGCATTACATGCATCCGCAGGAACGTAACCATCTAGGCCAGGAGTTGCGTATGAGCTGAAGCCAGGCGTACAGGTCTCCGGTGGCAGGTCAAGAGAGAGAGGCGGTATGGATGGCTCTGCAACTGAAACGGTGGGGAGGTCTAGTGAAAGAGGTGGAATACTTGGATCGAAGTTGTTGTCACGGCGAGAGTACAAAAGATTGGCGGAAGGAGGCGAGGTAATGGCAGCTCGAGCTGAAATTGCTGTAGAATGGCATGAGGTAGATGAGGCGGCTGAGAGAAGGGGCAGTAGCAATGCGCCGAGGGTCGGAAGTAAGAGCCGCATTATGTGAACAGCACTGCAAGACAGACGTGAAGGGGTGGATGCTGGAATGCGCACATTGGTGAGCTAATCTGGGATTTGTTCTTTCTTTAAACATAAAAAGAGAATGAAGTTGTTGCTAATAAGGTGGCAGTGCTATTATAATCGTCGTGGACAGTGTGGCTGAGTGCAATATTACAAACAAAACCTGTCTGTGCCGCAGCTTCGGTCTTTTCTACGGACTGCGCCCCTGGACGTGAGATACTTGAGCAAGATCCCACAGTATCTCGTTCATCTCGTGCAGGTGCTAACCATCTAGACTAACTATACTCTCTAAATCAGCTATACACTCTAGACTAACTACATACTCTAGCCTAGCTACATCTTTTAGCTACTATTTCCATCTTATTTAGTAATAGTAGTAAACTAATAGCTAGACAGTTTGGTCGGTCAGGAGTGGAAGAAAAAGGTCAGAGCAGAGTCATGAGGGAGAGAAGGAAAGGAGGAAGATGCATAGTAGAAGAACTGCTAGACGGCTTATTCTCCTACAGCCTAATATGTTATTTTAATAAGCTTTGTAGTCAATATGATCATTGTGGTGATCCTGGACCAATTCTACCGCACGACATTACAAGACTACTGGATAGTCCGTTGTCTCGATCTTATCTGGGTACATCATGTCACCCTGCCGCCTGACCTCGTCCATGACCCTCATGATCGTCAGGCTTTCCTCGAGTGTCTCGAAGCAGCCCTCTTTCCGGCCATCACGTATAGCGTAGGCGCACTCATCAGCTTCCCAGAACATACCGTGCCCGACGCCTTCTGGGCCCTTTTCACCAAAGCCGTTGGCCCAGCCGCTACCCTTGCCAGGCCCGGGCTGCTCGAATGTCTTATCTTCAACGGTGCCATCGAGCAAGACCAAGCGTGTGCGCTCAGGGCGATAAATCGGCGGGAAGATCTGAAGTTCGCCCTTACTGCCCTGCACACGCACGGCAGGTCCTGCTGCTCCTTTGCCATCCGGGTCCGAGGCGATGCGCATGCCTGCGGTGGCGATCCCCTGTGCAGTACCACCGTCGGCCTCATCACGCGGGAATGTCAGCAGGATCGCTGTCTGCTCGTCGGCGCCAGTGCGGTATTTGCGCATAGTGCTGAGGACTTCGGGTGCGCGTCGCTTTGCTGGGTCTTGTGTCGTGTAGAGCGTCTGGAAGACGTGGGTGAGTGAATAAATACCCAGGTCCAGCAAGGCGCCCCCAGCAAGATCCATGTTGACCATACGATGGGTATCAGCGAACGACGACTCGGGCGGGCTAGGGATGCTGTTGTCGGCGGTAGTACGGTAGATGGTGCCGAGGCGGCCGGATGTGACCTGCTCACGCACATAGATAGATAGCGGAAAGTAGCGGATCCAGACGGCNTCCATAAGGAAGACGTTCTTCTCCTTTGCCTTCTTAATCAGCAGCTCTGCCTGAGCCGCGTTAGTCGTGAAAGCCTTCTCACATAGCACATTCTTCCCAGCCTCTAGGCACAACATCGTGTTCTGGTAGTGATGGCTGTGCGGCGTAGCGACATAGATGATGTCAACATTCGGATCTGCGACGAGCTCCTTGTATGATCCATACGCCTTAGCCGTCTCAGGCGCCTGCACCTCCTTAAGGAAGGTCTTTGCCCTGTCGGCGGATGAGGATGACGCGGCGGCGACGACGACGTGTTCGACATCATTCACGCCTCTAGTCTCCGGGTTAACCCAAAGGTCACGGGAGAAGGTCTCAGCGATACCGCCAGTGGCGAGGATACCTGTAGTCACTGTCAGCACCCAACTTTTTACACCAACTTCCAAACCTATGGACATGAACGCAATAGATGTTTAGCGCATACACACCCCATTTCAGTTGGAATCTGTTTGACATTCTGACGTGTAGATACTAGTGTTTCTTCGCCTTCTAACTCAACTCCTCTCGATTAGGACGGCTCAAGATCCCAAATAAAAGCGGCTGGCTTCAGTACACACTTGTAAAAGATCGTTGGCAACAAGGGGGTGTGTGGGTGCGAAAAGTGGAAGGTTTGCTTCAATGCGATATTTGACGGACAAGGACACCTCCTATGTTGCCTCTTGTCAAACCAAATCATTTTCTACGGCGCCTTAACAGTTATAAGAGAGTGGCTTAGGTCGAACTAGGCCTCACATTGGACCGGCTTATGCCTCGATTCGGCAGTAGACTTGATGAGGTCCGCCCAGCTTATCCGCACCTGAATAGGTCTTCCGCAATTATATGATCCACTAAAGACAAATTGGGCTTCTCCGCCAATCCTCCAGCTCCACTCAATGGTCTCGGCGATTACCAAATGGGGATTATTCATTGACATCATGGGCGGTAGTCCAATTGCCGGCTGGGGTCTTCTGTTGCTTCAAATGCCGACATGTGTGTTGTTGTATTTTATTAAAGCACCGCAAGTATGCAGGGTTACCAATTCTACCCAAATAAAAGTCAACAACAACCTACCATCAAAAATCAACATGGCAGCCTCCGACCCTGTCCTTCCCACCCCACTTGTCGAATTGGACGAAATAGAGTACACCGACAAATCACTCTCGTTTCCGGCATTTACATCTTCCACCGCTTGGGAACTGGGCACTCGACTTCGCACAAAGCTACTCCTGTTCTCAAAACCAACGGTCGTAGACATAAGTCTTGCGCACAGCAATCACTGCCTGTTCCACTGCACGACGCATAGTGGAACCTCGCCCGACAACGACAGCTGGGTGGCTCGAAAACGCGAAACGGTGCTCAGGTTCGGGACCAGCACGTGGTACATGCACAACAAATTCAAGGGTGATGAGGTGGCTTTTGCCAATGCATTTGGGCTGCTTGGCGGAAAGGCAGGCGATTTCGCGATTCATGGCGGAGGTTGGCCAGTTCGGGTCAAAGGAGTCGAGGGGGTGGTTGCTGTGGTCATTGTAAGTGGCTTAGCGCAGGAGCAAGACCACGGTATTATAGTGCAAACGGTCGCCGATATGCTCGAAGAGATAGCTATCGTGGCCGAGGGCGAGAGCAAGAAGTAGAAGGATTACTATCCGAGCCATGATCCAATGCCGGCCGCAGATATAATTCTGTATCAAAGTCAAGATCAATCATGGGAGCCCCGAAATTTGTTGCAGATGAGTGTTGTCGTTAAGACAAGTTACACTAGTAGCTCAAAAAGTCCGTACTAGAGATGATTGTATCATCCAATAGCCGCCGGGGGTAATTTGAATCGGGTTTAGAACTACAGGATTTGAGATTAAGAGTCACAAGAATTACTTCAGGTTCTTCAGAGTTCTCTTGGGCTTGGGAGTTTCGGCTTCCTGCACTGTCGATGTTCTTGAGTATCTCTATGAGCAGACATTGTTTCTGTGTGGTCGATTGGTAATAGACTCGGAGTCGGCAAAGCGCTGGGAGACTCATCCTCGTCTTCAGTCGCATCTGCCGTTTCTTTATTTTCATCTTCTTGAGATTCAAGATTTTCTTGAGCCATAAGCGATATCCCAGGCTTCAGTCCTAGCCGGTTGCTGGTAAATGTGGGGTGTTTGATGTTGCGACCAATTGACTGCGTATCTTGTGTGGCCTAAGAATCTGGTGATAGCCGATCAGAACCTAGCGTCGAAACATCCCGTTTACGAAAGCGATCTCTTCATGAGGCGACACTTTCGTGTGCCCCCAGTTCCTAGCTCGTAGATTCTTGATCAAGAGCGCGGGCTACATGAGCTAGGAAGGAATTAGCATGGTCATTGTTGAAGGCTCATCGGAGCCAGCACAGCATTCATCATTGCTTAGCGAAAGAGCTTAATCCTGCTATCATGACTACTCTTAGTGCTATCAGAATCTTTTACTTGTCTACATTTATTTTCTGGTTAACCAAGCAAAAATGGACCTCTGAAATTGCTTGTCCGGTCGAGAAGTGGTGACAATTGTGCTACCTTTGCACTTTCTAAGAGTGGGTTGTAGTATTCATTACAGAGGGTGTCACTATTAGTATCTTACTACTGTCACCGCCGTATACATGAATTACTAATGACGCATGAGCTGAGGAAGACGTCTCTTGATGATTGAGGCTCCTCTCGGGCACAAGCAGACCATTTTTATCAACATTAAGGCCTTGTCTCTCGGAAGTCTACTCGATTCTCGGGAAATTGCTCTGGTTCATCATCGCCAAAGCTCGGGCGATGTCTTACGACTCTTATGGCGACGACCCCTTCTTGATATTCGATGTGTTGCAATGTCCCCCAGTTTCAAGACCTGTTAGTATGCTAAGCGAGCTGATACCGTTCGAATATGGCGGTGTTCAAAAGTGCGAACGCCTTTTCCATGTCATAGTCTAACTCGGATCCAATGTTTTATAAACCGGTCTTCGCTTTCTACGCAAGGGATTCTCACCTATAATGCTGCACTTCGGTAAGCTAGTAAGTACCAAGTCCATTCCACGCTCTCCTTTAGCACAGCCATTGTCTGTCGTGCTTTTCCGAGTATTGTTCTTCCCCCTTTCGATGCTTTAGAAGGGTTTGGTAATCGCTCGACCTCTTCAGCGATCTCTTGTCTGAGTTCATCAATTTTGTAGCTCTAGCGAAGCCTTCTTCGAGCACTAGTGCATAGTCTGCTGGGTCAGATGCCGAGTGATTGTTTGCTTACGCCCTGTGCATAGCTGTCAAGAAACTGGGATGTAGACAAAGTGAAATCACCAACGTGTGCGCTACAAACCTTCTTACAGTTTTCAAGTATTCTCTATCAACAATACTTCAAAAAACTCTCATAACTTAATGAAAAAGGATGCTTCAATATTTGAGTTGTATCTTTGCAAGCCGACTCGCTTTGTTATCTGCAGTGCTCAAGCTGGCTGCTTAATTTGAGCTTCGCATAGCAGAGCCGCTAATCTTAAATACCTCAGGCTGATTGGAACTAGCAAGTACTATAGAGCAGGGCCCGTAACAACGCCAAGGCGCATGTCAGAAGTCATTTATTAGTCAGGTCGTATACGCGCGGCCCCGAAGCAGTGCAGTTAGATTAACCTCCGAATGTGAGGTGTGTCGGCTGTTATCATGCTATTGTGCTTCCGAGCACCCCCTAAAGCGCAACCAGTTTAGGAGAGTCTTAGAGAGATGCTGTAGACGGGCTTGGTCGGAGCAATCCTTATACTCGGACCATTACTGATACACGGATTAGCGGTATAGGAGGGAGAACAGAGCCGTAGTTGGGGATGGTAGTAAAGTTGTTGGATTGCTTGTAAGCTTTCCCGTTATAACGACTATATTTGTGGGCCGTAGAATACTGGCTGGGCTACATGGCTATGCTCGACCTTGCCATCCTAACTTGTTGTAGTGTTCACTTGAGTAGTCTATTCGCCTTCATCTTTGCCAGCTCATACATTGTCGGCATCCACTATGTTTTGTTCTACTTCTAGAGCATCTACGGAAGGAGCGCGCTTGAGTCTGGCGTGGACAATCTGCCGCTAACCATCTCGTCAACATTCACTTTGAAAATGCAAAATTTGTAGTCGAGGTAGCTGGTGTTGTCATTGCTCTCATGGTCCGTGGCTTTTGCTCATATTGGGGATAAACAGGAGCCCAGCAGAGTGGATTGGTGTAAAAGGGTCAAGTCTATCCTACCAGAGAGTATGGAATCAACTTAGGAGATTGGGAAGCGTGACAGTGTCCTACAGTAGGGTATGGTAGTATTTGACAATAATGCCTGCCTCTCCCCTTGAGAGCAGGTAGGGCGCAGCCCATTCATATATACCTGTCCTGAAGCTCTAAGGTAAGGGGTGAGGTGGTGGTGTGATACCGGCTTCCTGCGGATATAGCCTGAGGCAGCTGTGGTTAGGTAATCCAACTTCGGTACCTTGTTACAATTGGGTACCAGAGAGTGGGAGGGATGCTGGACATGACACGGTCGGTATTCGGAGCCAACATCATAGGACAACTGCAAGGCATCGATATCACCAGAGTAATCGCCACAGGTGTGACTGGGCTTCGAAGCGCATTTATGCCCACTCAGGCTGAGATTCTAAATGCATACATGGCTGGAACTAAATGGGTACTGGGTGTTGCTTTAGGTAGTTGTGAAGTGGGTCTCTTTATGTTCGGATGCGACTTGGCGACGAGTATTGTGGTCGCGAAGCGCGAGAGAGTGATGCAACCTTTGTCCTGAGTAAAATAGCAAAGAACAGAAGCATAAGACATGTACATATTGAATAATGTAGAAATGGCCATATAAGCAGAAGACATGCACAAGACATGCACATACTGAATAGTGCAGAAAAAAATTGTCATATCTCACGTGACGTTGTCAGCCTTGCATGGTCAGCCTTGCATTAGCGGCTCAGCTGCGCTCAGGCACTGTATGTAGGGAGGGGACGGCTGGCCTTTTGTGGCGACTTTCCGTGCATCGATGATTAGGTAGCACGGTGAATAGGAGGTACGGTATCCGTTTACGGGGGGNCATAAAAGGACCATTTGCTTCATCGTCATGGACCCCACTTGTCTATATCAACATAGAGAAGAGGCCGCTTCATGGGCTCCAGCTTCCCACTTTCACAGTTTATTTGTTGTTAAAGTACTACTTTTCCAGCAAGCCTCTGCCCTTTGAGGGCCTGCAATCAACACACGATGCCTAGGACGTTCGATTCAGTGACCGATATTCCTGATTTGTCTGGGAAGATCGTTGTCGTGACCGGAGGTAAGCCCTTCACCCTATGCAAGATTGAAGGTATTCTAAAAGAAATGCATAGGGAATGCCGGTCTAGGTGCCGAGACTGTCCGTCGTCTGGCCGTGAAGAATCCAAAGAGAATATTCCTCTGCGCTCGAACGCCTTCGAAAGCGCAAGCATGGATCAAAGAGATAAATGCTCCTAGCGGTGTGATCCAGGCCGTGCAGTTGGACCTCTCCTCGCTGGAGAGCACAAAGTCCGCTGCCGTAGAAATAATTGCATCTACCGACCGGCTTGACCTCCTCTTCCTCAACGCTGGTGTGTCCGGACTTGCCCCTGCCTTGACCAAGGAGGGGTACGAGTGGCAATTCGGTGTAAACTACATCGCTCACGCCCTCTTTACGCAGCTTCTCTTGCCTCTCCTTCTTAAGACGACTGCGGAGCCAAATAGCGATGTGCGTATCATTACAGTGTCGTCCGAAGCCGCGAAAGTTTTCGCTCCTAAGACTGGCCTGGTGCTTGACCAGTGCAAGACTAGCATGAGCTCGTTCGGAGGCATGGCGCGGTATGGACAGTCCAAGCTCGCCAACCTGCTGTTCTCGAATAAATTGGCGCAGGTCTACCCATCGATCAAGTCTATAGCACTACACCCGGGCTTAGTGCGGACGGAGAACTTCAGCAAGGCAGACGGTGCAGGCTGGTTCACTTACTTGTGGCAGCTATTGCTCGTCGCGACCGGTGTTACGGCTGAGGAGGGTACTAAGACGCAACTGTGGGCAGCTACCTCTAAAGACGCGAAGACGGGCAAATTCTACTTTCCAATTGGTAAGGAGGATGATGGGGGCAAGCATGGTCAGGACCAGCAGAAAACGAATGAGCTGTGGGACTGGACAACCAAGGAGCTGATAACGAATGGCGGAACGGGCTGGCCGATGGCCTAGGGCAGCGCCTGCTGGGCACGGCGGTTGATGCAGGATTGAGAATCTTAAGGAGAGACTCGTCGCGTTGGTATTTTATTAAGGGGATGATAAAATAGCGATAAGCACTCAAGTAGGGCTTACTTCTCTGTTCACACTCCATGCATCGGCGGCACTCAGAGTCAAAGCTGTTTGAAAAAGGAATCCAAGCAATAAATCGTTGAAGATATGCGGAGCGTGTAAAATCTGAGAGCTTGTATCATCCGTTTACATAGTACAAATACTACAGCTAATCACTTGCGTCCAAAAGAAACGGCAATCACTGAAAAATGACAGGAATTGTCGACACAATATCTGTCAAATTACTTGAGCTGCCTCTATCGAATCCACACATTTCGACTTTAGTGCTGGTAGCTTCGATATCAGCTTCTCCCAAAGCGCCACAAGCGAGCTGGCATTCGTGATATTTAGCATACGGAGTTTGACGCCCAGCATCATGTACACCCAGCCTCTCGGTTCTGCGGCCGAGAGTAAATTCAAAACATGAGACGTTAATGGCTTTCCTGGCTCATATTCCGTTTCCAGTCGCAGGACCTTGCCGACCCGAGCTAGTAGCAATCTGACACTAGCTTTGACCAAGGGGCGTACTCGCGGAACCATAAATACCTTGACGCTCAGGTCAATCTGGTTGCTGTCATTTTCAGACCCTTACCCGGCATCATGATTTACGTTGCGATTGAAAAGGAATACGGATCTTATCTCCTCGGTCAGATACGAATCTTCCAATTTGAGCGGGTATACGAGACCGATGGTCGGCTGGGAACTGTTCTCAGCATTCAGCGTTGCGTTTAGCTCTTGCTGGAGAATCATGTGCATGACAATATTTTGGAGGACGTTCTTCTCGTTAATACTAGCCCATTGACCCTTGTCCAAGCGTACTGATAGCGCATTCCCTCGCTCGGCGATGTAGTCGAAATCCTTGATGGCGCCCAGATCTACAGAGTTGACAGCCAGGCCCAGTTGCTGACGGTAGCTTGCGAATGCTTCAAGGAAGACGTTGGCTGTAGCGCAGTTTACTTGTCCCTTGTTTTCGACGCTACCAGACAGCGAGGACAGCAGCGTAAAGAAGTCGAGAGGACGCTTCCACACTTGCCGAGCCATCAATATGCAGATCGCGCGTTCCGGACACCTTAATCTTAATGTACCTTAGCCCTAATGGCAGTGTGGAAGTCGTCGTGCGTCATGGTCTCGTATGGTCGATCTCTCCAGACCATGGCGCCTTAGATGACAGCAGCAATTCTTCTTAGGCGCGCATCCTCGAACCTCTGCTTGAAGAAGTCGAGGCCTGCAACACTATCCTTTACTTCAATCAGCCTGCACCTACTAGCGTTACAGTTCCCAATGACGCGAGTAGAAGGAGGATCATCGGTTCCACTTCTGCTAATCACAATAACAGAGCGAGCTCCGCGTCGGCCGAGATGGACTGCAATGCTGCCGCAGAGAGTTTTGACACCGCCCACGACTAGATAGGTTGCACCTGATGGTAGCGCAAGCTTGCGAATGCCCAGTCGGATCAGAAGCTATTTGTCTTTAGTATTGCCTCTAGACTCGAAACATCTTGCCCATTTCCTGACCACTGCGGATATATAAGAGGGAAGAGATGGCCTCCTCTTACGGGTACACCGCTATTAGACAGATGGACTTCATATGACCTTCCTCGACTAAGCCAAAGATCTCCTCTAGCAGCGTAGGCTAATGTGAGTCAGCGTCTAAAGATTCCACGCGATGCCGAATTCTAATAAGCCTACCTTGCAAGCAGCTAGCTACTCACTTTATTCGTGTATGCTAAATCAAGGCTACGTTACGTGCAGTGTCGCTCGAAGGGCTCCGTTGCTAGCAGGTTACGACATACAACATCACGCATACCGATCTCAATCATCACATGTCCATCTGCAGTCAGGCGCCAGGACTCATCCAAAAGCTCGCCAATGAGTGACTTCAGGATGATCTTGCATCCCTTGCCGTTCGTGGCCTTGCAGATCTTGTCGATGAGCTTGCCATTGCGCGAGGACAACATTCGGCTGTGCGGAACTCTGTAATAGGTCTCAAGATATGCACGCTTGCCTTCGGCGTCGACCGTAACATAGATCTGTACTATCATTGAGCGAAGCGCCATCATGAGTGGATCAGATACTAACCTCAGCCTTCTTGTATTTGGCCAGCTGAATATCCGTCAGTGGGGCTGACATCTCCTGCAGTAGAGTAAACAAAATAAACTGCCCGCCCTTCGTCTGTTCCAAGCGGTACATGCTGTAGATCGTAGTCAGGTGCACTGGTAGCATGGTCGCTAAATTCTCGTAACCCGACCACTACAAAATGTAGTGTACTAGCAGCTCAGGGCATTGGACTCGGTTTGGGCAAGTTCTGCTGATCTGGGCAGCGGCACGGCCGCAAACTTTGACCATGGCAACCCCAGCGCCAATCCGCTTGACGTAGACTGAGCATTAGCACCCGATGGTGTACTCGTTCTCCGGAATGATGCCCATAGTGACAGCGACGTCCTTGAAGTTCACGCCCGAGGCACGAATTTTAATCTCGAAGAAACCATCCTGCACCACCCCCTCGCCAACAGCAGTCTCTGTCTAAGTCAAATTGTTTGGAAGCGCCCGGTTTTGGGGCTTGCAGACCCACGAGGGCTTCGGTTTCATGGAGCTTTTGCACCACTCTCTCTAGCCCCTTGCCAATTCTAGCTTTTAAAGAAGCATTTGCGGGCGTGAAAGACAAAAGACTCTGAATTGTTTTGCGATCTTGGCTGTTCTCGTCCTTTCATCATGTGTTGTTTCAATTAGTGTTCTATCACATTTACCTCTTCGTGAAAAGGTATTTTCGCTTCATTGCTTAAATGTATGGAGTTGTAAATTGGCGCCGGACTGCAACAGGAGGTCGACCGCCTCCTCGAAGCCGCTTTCGATGGCGAGGTGCAGTGGAGTCCGGCCGTTGCTATCGTAGAAATTCAGAAACGGCGCGAGTTTCCCGCCGTCCTGGCTGATGAGCATTCTGAGCACCGCCAACTGTCGGCCTTCCACGGCCCAATGGAGTGCTGTGCGGCCGATATCGTCGGACTTGCCCAGACACGCGCCGCTGGCCAGTAGGTATCTGATGACATCCTCTTTCCCTTCCGCAGCGGCGTGCATGAGTGGCGTCTGCCCGTCACTGTCGCGCACGTTACAGTCGGCATTATGTTGTAGTAAGGCTCGCACGACATTGGTAGATCCACTTCGTGCCGCCAGATGCAGTGCACTTTGCCAGCTGCCGGTAGTCAACAGGGGTACAGTCGCTTGCTCAGCATTCATGGCGTCGACCCAACGTTGGGCCACATTGTCGGATTCGTGACTGGAAATTGCAGGCGGGGTAACATCAGTCGAACTGCTCCGTTGAACGAAATCGTTGGTGCTCAAGGACTGGCTGCGTGAAGGTGTGAGATATCTCCTCGCATTTGGACATGTGGGACTGGTGCTTTGCAGCACTAGAGCGTCGGACGTGCTCGAGCTTGTCACATCCAAGGGTCCTAGAGGTACAGCGGCAGCTCTGGTGTCCAGCATCGAAGACAGCTCGCTCGGTAAGAGAGGTTGAACCGAGGTGAAGAACTCCAGCGCTGCCGCATCGTCCTGGGAGATCTGCTCCTCGGGCAAGTCGCTACTGGAGGAGGCCGGGTGCACCGACACCGCCGATGATGGGGTGCGCACGTGAAAAAATGTCTGAGGGGTGTTTCGTTTTTCTGGAGACAGGCCTTGAATCAGTATAGAGATTTTGGACGGGGCCAAAGAGCACCATGCGGAGCTACAAACCTCGAAGTCTGCGCTGCGAGACGCGATTCTGCATACGCCTGCGTGACAAAGCGTCATCCCGGCTGTCCATGATCGGCGTCACTGCGCTACACTGCGCGGCAAAGCACTGCGGATAGATGGAGGGACGGAAGTACCACGTGTTGGAGACACGTACAGTAGGCACAGCACAGGGCCGTACAGTGCAGTATTGTATGGGGGATAGTTATTCCTACTACCTAGGTAGTTTGTAGAACGTTAGGTTAGGGTTATTCGAAGTAAGAAGAATTGGGAGTCGTTATTAGCAGCGTAGAGTTGCCTATTTGAAGCGCACATGGGTAGACCCGAAGAGATTAGATACGGATCTCCTCCGACAGGTAGCCTCGCTATGTCTGTACCCCTCATACACTTACACTCGCCCGTCACCTGGCACATTACACCTCGCCTCACATTATTATATGTCATATGCTACACGCCTTTTACTACAACTCCATTTAGACACTGTACATACTAACAAGAGGCGCATCAAGAACCCAAGGAAGCTCTAGTAAAGTGCCTAGGGGCGAAAATTTCCTAGATCTTTGTCCTCGAGCCTTGCCTCGATTGTTATAGAGAGCTCTGACGCTTTTGTGTAGTCCTAGATTTTGGCAGTTTTATTTGGTCTCTAGAACTAAAACATTTCCGATGTGCTTACACCTTCTCGTGACCGTTATCTCCCACTTGGACAGCCTCGTAATAGTTTGATCTAGTTGCTGTCTACTTCGCTTCTCGAACTTGACTTGAGTCCATTTGGCAGCGTAGATGAAGAGGCTAGCGCACATTGTCACCACCCCCGCCCATATCTGTGCCTTCAGGAAGCCACCATTATCGCTTTGGATCAAAGCACCCGCCAACGGCGGCCCTGCCAGTGACGCAAATGCTAAGAGACTGTCCACCATACCGAAGCGAACACCCAGTTTGCTTATGTCAGTGGTCAGGGATGCCAGCCCACCAACAACCACTGCGCAGGTGATACATCATTAGTCAATCCTCAATGCGCGAATTAGAAGGGCTGGCATCTGGAATATGATTTGACAAGAGGACAAGTTCAAAACAAAGTAAATGGGAGGGGCGTATACTGACTTCCTTGAGTTGCGCCGGTGGCGAGTCCATAGAAAACAGAATACACGTATATACCACTCACGCTGCGAATGGCAATCCAGATGAACATCATAACAGCGAGGAATGTAGTAAAGACAACCAAGGTAGGCAGTGAGCCAAAGTATCTGTCGGAGAATAACCCAAGTATTGGTCGTACTGGGATGCCGACAGCACTGATGATTACGAGCAGGTTCGCAGAGTCGTTAGGAGAGAGACCAACGACCGTAGTCGCATATGTGTTTATAAAGAAAAAGCAAAAATACACCGCCCAGAATATTAGAAACACGCCAATCGTGAAGAGAGTGTAGGAGGGCTCAGTGAAGGCCTTCCATTCCACAAGTGAACCTGTTCTGCGCGGTGGAAGACGTGGCCGGAGGACAAGCATAATGATGACTGCGAATGCTAGCGCGATATAGCCTTGCACCCGGACTGCGGCGGGAAACCCAATCGATGTCTGCAGGTGTTGAATGACCAAAGTGAACAGGATGCTTCCGGTGCCGCTCCCGGAAGCAGTCAATCCCAAGGCGAAAGATCGCCTTTCATTCCAGTAGGAGCCGACTATAGTCATGGAGGGCACATAGCTGGCGCCCATGCCGAGGCCAGTACAAAGGCCTTGTGCGAGGAATATTTGCCAGTAATCAGTCGCCAAGCTGGTCATGAAGGTTCCAAGTACGATCAGTACACAGCCCACGAGGGCTGCATGTTGAGCGTAGCCTGCATCGGCAGCACGGCCGGCAAATGTTCCTAGAAAGAATGTGAGAAAGACTTGTAAAGAACCAATCCAGGCGAGTTGCCACCCTGGCAATGACAATGCCGTTGCATAATAAAGCTGGTAAACGCCAAATGAAGCGGAATAACCCCATGACAAAGCATTGATAAGATGACCTGCGAGGATCTGGAGCCAGGCCTGAGTGCCGCCATCGGGAGGAGGACCGGGTTCTTCCTGGACCAAAGAAAAGATTTGGAATAGCATGACGCAGATTCTTGCATCTCGAAAGCGAGCAGAATAGAGTAGGGGGAAGGTAGATATATCTGTGTCTCGTTGATCATGAATATACGAGAAAAGACAGCGCGATTTGCTTGATAATCCGTGGGGGAGACTATTGCGCGGTGATCTTCAAACGCGGAGTAAGTACGGAATTCGTTCACACCTGATGAGACGCCTGAGGCGGCAGGGTATCTCGGAGCTCAAACTATAAACTTTAGTGCTAGATAACGGCGAGTCTCTCCAAATTTGGGCCTCTTAGCGTCTCCCGAGCCTCCAAGGCCCCCTCATCGAAAGTCCCAAGCGGATAGAGAACATGTTCGATATGTACTCTCTCTGGAAAAAGGCAGTCCTTTCGAATACCTAGTAGTATTCTCCTAGTATAAGTTAGGGTCATCGTTGGAGGCTTTACAAACCATGGACAAAAAGACTAGCCACCTATTCCGCCTCTAACAGCGTACTGCGGATCTAGACGTCGTACGCGGTCAAAGCGGCGTGCCTGACTAAAGTCGTAGTAGCACACGGCTCGGTCCCCTTTGGCACGACGCAAGCGCCCGCTGGAGGATAGCTGAAACCGGACTGTGTAAGAGGAGCTGTGCCTTAAGAATACGTGCTGCTAGCTTCCACTAAGGGTATGTTATCCCTAGTCCGGGTAAATTCTCCACAAGCAGGCGCATACCTCCGCCAAGCTTTAATGATCCTGGGCCCCACACTATCACACATGCAGAAACGCGTGCTGTGCTTGGAGTACTAGATATTTTCAAGATGGAGCTTAATGCAGCTATCTAGGCTGCAATAGTTAAAGAATCACCTGGTGCATTTTCTACCGCTTTTACTTTCTGTATTTATTAATTATATAGAGCATCCAACATTTCTCTAGTATTTGATTTTAATATAAAAGATAGAGAAAATATTTTTATGTAGCTTATTTGTAGCGGTCATAATCCCTCGTAGGTCTTCGAAAGCCTCCCTAGCAGCTCCTAAACAACTGTCACTTATCAAGATTTTGCTTCTGTACAATAGATAGAATCTCTTACTTAGGACGGCCAGAAGCAGAGATCCAGACATCAGCGTGACGAAATCCGAGGGTGATAACCACAGTTTGTAGTCTGCGTCATAGATTATTAGAAGCACGAATCCTCATCCGAAATGTGCGGACATCCCGTCTTTAAAAGGTTGACAAACACCCTCGAGTAGGGTTTTAACGTGGTTGAAATTCTTGCCAAGTATACAGTCTCGGTTCGCTTTGCCCATACGAAACGGAGTGGACACGCGCGGCTCGCCATCATCGGGTGTCAAATCATTATACATCACCTGAAATTCGGCTGGAAAGCTCTCTTGGTTGTAGTAATGCCGGATCAGCGGAAAATTTACGCCTTCGTGCAGCTTGGAAGTCGACATCTCGATGTTGATAACAGGACATCGCGTGGCACCATATCATATTAGTCGTGTGGCGCAACAGAGAAGAACTGACAGTATTTTGCCCCTCTAACGTTGTCCGAGACTTCAGATGTCATATCCCAGACTGGGAGTTCTGAGGCTGTCCAGAATCTTGACAAAGGATAGGCGGTGATACCGGCATTGATGATATAAATCATGCGCTTGACGGTCAAATTATGGGTCTCAATAGAAGAAAAGCTGTGATATTCTTGCACAATATCTGTCGGAAGATCAAACGAGCTTGTGGGGGCTGTGTAAAAAGGGTCGCTCAGGTGAGAAGCTTATACCGGCTAAACATTAGAGAACTCGATCCAGAGCTTCTTAAGGCTATCTTGGATCATGCTGGAACATTTTCGCAGCAATTATGCGAAAAGCACAGCGCGATTGACAGCAGTGAGAGTTGCCGACAAGAAGCCGTAAAGATGCCATGCGTAGGTATAAATCCGAAGAAGATGCTCAAGGTAGGACAAATCTTGGATCCTGAAGATGCGTCTCCCACATTTACTGAATGGCTCGAAAATGGGCTCATCCTATATGAATGTGCTGAAGTGGGTGTTATGGATATAGCAGTAGGGAAAAAGCTACTGCAGCTTGCAGAAGCTAAGTTTATCGGGACGACCTTGGCTACTTCTCAAGAACTGAACTATATCGTTCTTGGTTACAAAGATCTTAGTGGCAGTAGTTTTAGTGACTGGTGTGCTACTCTAGGCTAGCACACGCTTCATTGAAGTGCCACCTTTTGTAAGCAATACTCGTGGCAGCCGCTATTTTTTGTAGTTTTGAGGTTAGACGGCGCAGGAATGAGGAATGGAGCCGGTACCAGTGCCTCCAACCCTTTAAGCCTTTAGACCCATAAGTCTAAGTGGAGTGCATTGCTTGCACGAATAAGTATCCATACAAGCTGTCACTTCTAAGGTACACGTTGACTATCACAGAACCAATCTCCGTGGGTGTATGTACCTGTACGGAGAATCCGTCCTTAGGTGCTCAATTTTATACAGTATTCTCTGCTCATGAAGACTCAGACCTCTGAGGAACTATTGGCACGTAGCGACTTCGGTGTCTCGGTCCCATAAAAGCATATTCTGTGGGGTTGAAGCGCGGTATAACCATTTCTACTACAACTGGGACGCCCACAATAATACACACACGTGCCTGGCCAGCTCCGTGAAAATGATATTATCTAACCACCGCAACAACATACACGCACGTATTAGCTGGCGAAGTAGCACTGTAACGACTGAGCTCGTTTCAAGAACATGCTAAGGTCGAATTCGATTTTAAGTAGCAATAACGCTGAGCTTCATGCTTATCGGTATAGATATATTCAATACTACGTAAGCTGCACAACATATTCAAACGGCTGTAATTTTACGGCTGTACTGGGATCAACGTATATTGGACGACCATCCAACACCTAGATGCACCTAGTATGCCTTTGTTGACCCACAGACGCCAGCTACCTACATGTACTGGGGATGGGGTGGGTGACTCGAGATTGAACTGATAAGCTGAAGGTGGATCACCAAGTCCAATAGCATCGGAAAATCTGTTGGCATCGCTTGGTTGTGGCGCAGGAGTAAAGCTGATCGTTGGAGGAGCCGGCTTCTGCCCAGAAGGTAGGCCTGCTATCAACAACTTTATCTCGGTAGCTACTATCTTGTCTGACCCACGAGGTCGTACGTAGATGGGCAAGCGGGTGTTCAGATTCGGCAGGTCTAGTACAAGCTCGGATGTGGCTTTGTCTGTCGGAATGTTTGCTTGAGTGTCGGGTTCGGCAGACGTGCTGACGGTCCCGACTAGGCGAGACCAGGCTGAGCCGAATTCGTTCTTCAGATCGAACACAGTGGTGAGTCCCCCGCTATTTGTCGCTGAATTCACAGCGTTGACAAACTTGAGCGTCCAATGCTTAGCGGCGGATAATAAGGCACCGCCGCCATCAACAGAAGTGTACCTTATCTGGAGGATCACGTCCGTGGCAGATTCGTAGGACAGCTGTCGGAAGTCCGGGTATGGGGGTAGGTCCAGCTTCCAGGTACTGATTGCACCTGCGCCTTCGAAGGGTAGATAGCTTGTACCCTGATTGCTGAAGTCGAGCTCAAAGACACCGGCGTCATTCTGCGCGTTTGAGACGGCGATAGCTTTGATAGGGACATTCGCAATGGTGAAACGGTCATCGAGTCCATTAGGCGCGTTCGGATCCTCTGCGTAGGTATCTCCCCCTGACGCGGATGCCGAAAGCGTTGTCTTGACTCTCATCTTATTCGACATCAACGACAGCGTTGCGTTGATGGATGAATAAGGTCCTACCAATGCCGGGATTGTCACGCGCACAGATTTGATACGCCGCACATAGTGGCCTGGGAAGTCCATGTCGAATAGAACCTCAGGCACGGAGAAAATACAGCTGCCTAGTTCCCTCAAGTTGAACAATGCCGTCGCATCTAATTGTCGCAATGAAATGGCTTTCGTGATCTCATAATCATAGCCACGGTCATTGAGTGAAGCAGCTTCGAGCTGTTTCAATGCCAGATACAAAGCCTCGCCCGACAACATACCGTCACGCGAGGCGTCCCAATAAGTGGGCTGAATGTACTGCCCAGCCGGTCGGTGGGGGCGGACAAGGTCGAAAGCCTTCTGAGCTTTAGACGCCATATTCAAGGCCTCGTTGTACGTGTTGTTGAACAAAATTTTTGCTTTGCCATCCATCCAGCTGTAAAGCTCAGTGTTGGAGTACTTTTGGCGTAGAAAGCAGTCGACCTCTTTGGCTTGGTCGTTCTGTGTCTGCTGCATCTCGATGTCTTTAGTTGCAAGAGCAATGCCTATCTTAGCACCTATAATCTGCTTGTCAATGCTAGAGGCATCGAATCCAGCACAATTGGCTTGGAGATACCAATCTTGAAGTTGTCTTTGGTATTGGCTCTTCTGAATCGCACTACTGGCCTGAAAATTCAAATTGTCCGCAGCGATCTGAGTACTGCGAGCTACTGCGGCATAGACTGCCGCCATGTTCTCGGGACCAAACCTTGCGCATTGTGAGTGTTTGTACCACATCGCGGAAACCAAGCACACTTACCTTGCTGACATGCCTACACCAAGAGGCATACCCTGGGCGTCAGTGTTTGGAAGAGCATGAAGTCCTGAGGACATGAGTTCTAACGCCGCTACACCGTTGCTCACTGCCATTGCTTCGACGGCTCTGTCCATAGCTTCCTTCTCGAGTGGACTGAGAGACAGCCCACCTTGGCTGGCAGGCGTTTCAATATGAGCATCCAACGCCTGAAACTCACTGTCCAGCGTGGGCACGCCCGATTGCTCCCCCCTATTAATGCCTTGTAGTATGTGAAACGGTTAACGGAGGCGAGACGGCTGTATTGCAGCTGAACAAGGCCTTCATTCGCATTGTCGAGTGCAAGTTTCTTCGCATCGATCATTATATTGCCCAATGCAAGCTCATACTGGGACTGCTTCACCGCAAGCGTCTCACCGTCTTTTTTCTCTCGTACTGACAGCAAAAACTGTCCTAGACTCGTGGCTTGATTAGCAAGCTCCAGAGCGTTCTGTAGGAGGCGTTCAAATCTGCAATTTGCGACTGTAGAATTCAACCCCGTCACAACGCTGCTCAATGCTAGTCCTTGCGCAGCAGCTTGTACCAATAGTCGCGGATCGATTGGAGGCTCGAAAAGCGGGAGGACCCTGGTCACACCGTTGATATCTTGTGAGTTTCTGATCTTAAAGAGACGATCGTCGATGGTCTCAGCGAGTGCTCGCAAGTCGCTGTTGTCGGGGATGGCAAAGTAGTCGGTGGCGGCGAAGCCGAACATGTTGGCAGCGATGACTTCTTTGGAATTCGGAAGGTGACCCAAAGGAAGAATTGTCTGGTTGCTGAATGGGAAGGCTTGCTCTAACTGCACGATAGCGTTGGAGAACCGGCCAAAGCTTGTCGCTAGGTCGTTGTAGGATCGTGGTTTTACCTTGGGTCTCTGGCGGGGTACTTGTTGTCCACGAGGCCCATAGATGTGAGACGCCAATACATAGTACTGGACGGCCGTCTGATTTGTTTCGAGCGTATTTTGCATGAATAAGCTGTCACCATAGGCTATCAGGATGCGTATATAAGCCATAACGATATATTTCATATAACACTGTGGTCGGTCGCGGGCTACAAGGTGCGGTTGAAATGCGTTTGCTTCCCAGTCGCTCACCATCCTATCGGTATCAATTGCGGTATCCAGCGGAACCTGAACAATGGACTTGAAAGGCGCAAACGACCAGAAACGTGCAGTGGGGTGATGCATTTCACTATCTTCGGCGGGGTTGGTGGGGTTGAATATAAACTGGCAGACTCTCAGTGCAATATCGTACTGCTGGGCTTTGAAAAGTCGGTCGATGAGAATCGTAGGAATATGGAAGCCAAGCTCCCAATTGTAAATCGAGTACAGCGATCGAAGTTCGTTAAATGCAGTCGCATCTTCGTTACCACCAAACATGCTTACGCTGTCACCAGCCTGTCACCAAAGTCAGAACGTACGAAATTTGCCGAATGCTCGTACTTACTCCTAGCCTGTTGAAGACGGCAAGCAGATCACCCACGTCGCCAGTGCCAGCAGCGGTCGACATCAATGCGTGAATATGCTTGTAATAAAATGGCTGCTCGGTTCGGTCAGCGAGGTACATCTGAGGACCAATCAAAGGGTCAGTGGCGGTCGGCAGCGTCGCAAAGACTTCAGAGTCCGCGTCTTCAACGTAAGGACCTCGTTCCATGACAAGCACCGTGTCCTTTGATCCTGAGACGAGTTCTTTCGCTTGGAGCGAGTGTACTTCGGATTTGCCAACTTCTCTACCATTGACCCATATACCGAAGGAAGTATTGGCGCCATTTAGATCCATGATGTCGCCGGTATCAGAGGATCCCGCATTCGCATCGGACGACTTGACTGGACTTACGAAACCCGGAGCTTCATCCGTCGTGTGCGGTGAAGTGTGTGTGTCGGAAGGCTGCCTATCCTTCACAGGTGGCCCATCCTTGACCGACAAGTTGTCTTTAGCGAGTGGCGGCTCTTTAGCGGGAGTCGATTGGTTTGGTGGCTGCTGTCCAGAAGACGAAGGCAGAGTCGCTTTCTTCGTAGAAGAACCCTCCTTGACGGACGGGTCTGGTTGCAGGAAGAAGTCTTCAAGTTGAGCAGCTGGTGGCTCTGCGATACTAGATCGCATGAGAGCCAGACTGGCACCAGTGAAAGCCCATATAGCGATCGGAAGAGAGGCCCATGCCGTAACAGGTAAATCTTGATGCCTTGCGTAGTTACAACAGGCGCCTCATCTTTGTCGCCGCTCACCGATTCAACAGCAGACGGAACGAGAATGTACGATTCAATAGGCGGTTGTGCGGAGGAAGGCTGTAGCAAAGGGTTCCCACTAGAGTCAGTCATCGGATCTATGATTGCGTCTGTGATCGAATCAGCACAAGTCGCTCGCTGCGTCCACTTGCCGTCTCGATACTCAGTCCAACTGAGATTCATATCCCAGACTGATCTGGCTTTCGATTTGGATATACTTGTATCACCGAGCGCGTTGAACTTCGTGTTGCCAGTGTCGTTTGAATCGCTTGCTATGGCACGACTGACAATCTGCAAAACGAATAGCAGCAATCGTGTGCCGTGGACGATAGGTGCAACGTAGTTGCCAGTTTTGGCTGCTTCGAAGGTACTTGTACCGGTCCCAGTTTGACCCGTTGCTTGTGAAGTATAATGTGGGATATCGGTCTTAATCTCTTGCCATCCAGGCCAAACACCATCGCTTGTCCTAACACGAGGGATGGCGTTCTCAGTGCTCGAAGTTTGGAAAGAAGACTGATTCTGAAGAAGTGGCTTTGTTTCCGTGTCGTGTAGGAAGACTGGCGTTTTCAGGCCAGACAAGACCGAGCTTGGTTGAACCAGACTGTCAGATGTGACGTTTGCTTGTGAGAGATACGGCTGAAACGTGTTGTAGTGGTATTGAAAAGGCGCTGATTTGGTCCTAGCGAAGACATGAATTTTGTTGGGTAGTCCAGCCGCTGAGGGTTGTGATTTTTGCGAATATAAAGCAATGGCCTTAAGGTTCCCTATGGCACTGACGTTGTACACGAAGGACCTTATAGCTGAATAGACCATATCGTCGCTCAAATTCTTCTGAAGCAGTCCTGACTCCAACTGTGTGAACAACTCGGTCTTGTCATCGCGGAGCGATGGCTCGATATAGTTTTCAGGGTAAAGCCAGATCTTCCGGTTCGCTTGCCAAAGCACGAATTTCTGCATCCATTGCCAGCGCGTGCGGTCGAGGGTAGAGGCAGAGATTCCACTCTGGTCCTCACCGTCTTCCAAACCCAACATGCACCTCTGTATGAAAGTCTGGACACTAGATATTGCTTGTTTGATTCTGGACGTCTCCACCAGTGGCTCTGTCTGTATGTCAATGAGGAAGAATTCGAACAAACTATTGACATCCGTGATATTGCTCTGAACAAGATCTGGCTGCGCAAGAAGATACGCTACCAGAGCATCTCGTTGATGTTGCCTTAAGGTATCATTGAGTGGCCTAACTACGAGAGTCCAGCTATCAACGTCATAGCGAGACATCGCCAGCTTCTGTATGTCAACCGCAGTATCCCAATACTGCTTGAAATCGGCCTCTACCAGGCCCTTTGGCGCAGCCCAGTCAAACAACTGATCGGGATGCACTTCAAGTTGCGTCGACAGTGTTATCAGCTGCTGGACTTTGATAAGCTTTCGTTCATTTACGAAGTCGAAGGGTGTTTGGTCCAAGAAATTGGCACGGGCCCAGATTTGATTCAGGTAGTCAGTGGGCCATGACGTCGCGGCAGCAATTTGGGCAGACGCCTCGCTTTGTAGGTGGTTGTTCGGTGTCGCACTTTTTGAGTAGCTGGTGGCCCATCCAAAGATGTCCGTCAGAGTAGCGCCTGCTCTCGACGGAAGGCTGTCCCGGAGTTTAGCATAGTCGAACAAACGTGAGCATTGTTGAATTGTTTTCAGGCCGTCAAAGTTCAGTTCGTCAAAGTCGGCTGCATGGGCATTGATGTACAAGACCTCTTGTGTTGATAACGAAAAATGCCCTAAGAGCAATGCCGCCTTCGTGAGCTTCTCAATGAGCTTGTACATTTGGATAGTAGCATAGCCAGAAAGTAGTGACTGGTCAGGAATAGCTTTGAGCTCCGAACTGCTACTGGCCTTCCATAAGAGAGCATGACAATCGGCAACGGCGTCTGGGACTTCCAGGTCATGTAGCTTATTCGCAGTCAAGTAAATGGGTCGCTCAGTGCACCATATGCTGGAATTGTTGCTGATCAGTTTCAACGGTATCTGCTCGTTGTCGAGAATCAACCATGGCTGTCGAGTACGTGTAGTTTTTATGCATATAGTGTAATGGTCGTTGGCTGGCAAATTGAGATAACCTTTCCAGCAAAAGGTGCTTCCGTCAACGATCGAGGGCCCAGACTCATCCAGCTCTAGCTGCAGCGCGTCCTTGATAGCAGCTGAGATCTCAAGCATGTACGTGCCGGTAGTCAATTCGACAGCTGGCTCTGTAGCGTACAATTGAAGCCGTGCGTCAAACGTCCACCCTGTGACGGAATAAGAACCCGTGTTTAAAACGAACCGTCGCTCGTCCGGTGGAGTAGCCTCATAATTGGACTTCGTCAAGTAGAACACGTATTTTCCAGATGAGGCAATACGGAGGAAGCCTTGCCAGGTGTTGCCATCGCTCCCCATAATTCCCGTTAGAAAGTCCATTGCACGGATTGACTGACTACCGCCAGTATTGAGTTGAACGCTGTCAGATGGTTGGAAACCGCGTATTGAAGATATCGCTGATGCGTCGTTGGAAACGGTCAAGATATTGTCAATCAGCGTTTGCGCTATGGCCCGGTCCCGGAAGCCCATCTCAGTGACAACTGTGTCAATCACGAAGTTGCGCATTAGCTGATGTTGTAGGAAAGGTATAAAGTATTGCATTACGTGGGCGGCCTTCCTTTTGGCAGAAGCTGTGGCAAAGCTAGACCCAGGCTTACTGCCATCACTATCTGCGTTTGCCGAGCTTTCGGTGTTCACCCCAGGTGCGTTCCTAGAGGACACTTGTACTATGTCATCTGGACTCAAAAGAATGGCAGTCTGAGAATGGTCTTCGAGCGCTGCAATCTGCTGTGGGAAAAACAGAGCAAGCGTAGCAAAGAAGAATTCATGCGATTGCGCAACAGCGCGGTCTACGGCGCTTTCCCACAGGCTCTCGTGAGCATCGACAAGGGTGCGTGTATCTGCCGCAGGGTCCGGGAGTGGAGTTTCAAGTAGTGCGCTTTTCAAGGATGTAATCTCATTGTCCGACAGAATTCCAGTGAATTGAATCTGTGCACTTGATGATTGACCCTCCGGCGAGGGTGTGTACTTGAAAGATCTCCCAGGTATGACAATATTCTTCACAGCTTCCATCGCACTTTTGCTGATGTCTGGAACTTCCGCTTTGTATGTCTCCTGGCCCTGTAAAAAGTTCATGATGCGTACCACTAAGCCGTCGTCGTACACGAGCGCCAGCGAAGCCTTCACGTCGTACGGCTTCGGTATCGATCCGGGCTGAACTGCTTGGTGTACTTTCTGGATATCGGCAAACCCGTCCCTGAGGGTTTTGGTAAGTGTGAGAGATTTCAGCTGAGTAGGTGCGTGGGGGTCATTTGGAGTAGGCACGGAATCAGCGATATAGTGGAGCTCACTCCAGGGCATCGATAGATCTTGCATGCGCTTCCATACTTGAAAGATCTCTAGGAAAATCGTAGGAGATAAAAAAGGGTCCCCAAATGGCGGCTTGTCTTTCATTGGCGTGGTAGTGGTGGTCGATGTAACCCTAGCAACGATGGGTTCATCAGGATAATTAAAGCCTATGAGGACGTCGCCAATGTCAGATATTGTTATGCCCAGAATCCGGGCAAATAGAACATAGCGGTAGATCAGGGAGATATTTTCGATAGTGAGCGACGTGCCAACTTGCGCTCTCTTCGGTAGGGCATTGGTTGTTCCTTGAGTGGCGCCTTGGAGGTAGTCAATGTCTGCTAATTTCAGACCCATGGCAGCACAGATGGTGGGTTTGTGGTCTTGGAGAGAGATCGTCGAGTCCGTTAGGTGATTGCCGTCCACATCTGGCAAGAAAGCGCTGTCTGTCCCACGACGGCTACGGCAAAAGAAGAGACGATCAAACTGCGAGTTTTGTCCATTGAGTGACACCGTCGTCCACAGTGTGAGCAGTTGCTCGAGTGACAGTCCCGTCATAGGAAGAAGTTGGACAAGTGCTGCTAGCTTACTGATGAGATCGGTGTCAATATCTGGTGGCGATCGCAAAGTACCCGAGGCGTCGACGAGGGGCTCACTTGTTAGAGAGTCCACAAAATTCGCAAAAGTGGGAATATCTTGACTTTTGAGATGACCTGGGCCGCCGTTTACCATGGTCGGAACATTCTGTGCATCCTGCGGGGTGGAAGGCTGGGATAGGCCAACGATCGCCCGATCTGTGTCCGTGACCGACCACCCCAACTTTCGCCATAGCCGGATAAAGCAATGCAATCGATCCCACTCGAGAGTCGTAAGTGGCGTGCCATCTAGGTGAGTGAGGCGGATATTGTCGATTGTGCTGCTGCCTCCAAGAGCCTCACTTAGTTCCCACTGCACAATATGAGGCGAAGTATTGGGTGGATCTAGTAGAGAGCGTTTGAGAACATTGTCAGAGACGATCCACTGATGTGTTACATCTGGTTCGCCAAGTGGTGCCAAGGAGAAAGCCAGATTTGGAAACATATAGTTCCATCCGTTATCCTCGACTGGGTTGCCGTAGACTACTCGGCCGTTAAAGAGGATGTGGCCTATAGTCTGGCCAAGATAGTTGGTTATCAAACCGTCAGGTGTAAGGTCAGCAATCCAGCCAGAGACGGTGTCATTTCCATGCTCATCAAGTATACGCCCGCTGGGCGTAAGCTGCAGCATCTGCACAAGCGCATTGGAACCATCCAATACAGAACTATTCGCCGATGGACTAGACAAGGGCCTGACCCTGCTGGCGATAATCCTGCCGGATACCTCCAGACTTGGTCCTTCACCACTATCCAGAACCGCAAGCTTGCCTATCTTTTTGAAATTCTTCACCGCCCAGTCTCTAATGGCGCTGCTTTTGATAGACGTAGGCATAATCGGACCACTTAATTTGCCGTCGAGAGGCCGCCCGGAGCTTAATTCGGCTTCAGTATTTGCAAGCATGGCCGAAAGACGAATGATCCTGTTGGAGCGGACGAGAAAGTCTACCAATCGCCGGTAGCGTCTCTCCGGGGACAAGTCAGTATCGACGAAATTTTGAAGATATTTGTAGCTGAAGCGGAGATTCTGCAAAATTACCAGATCTTTGCCGCTGGGGTAGTTGGGATTGACAAAACAAGTCTGCACAACCGCGACCAGATCGGTATAAGTTATGCCAGCTCTGGGAAGGAGCTGGGTTTTCACAAATGAAAGACCTGATTCGTCATCCATCCGCATGCTTCGTTCACTTGTGTAGCCCCAACACTCCCAAGTTGTCTTTGCGCCTACTTCCGTTTGATACTCTTGCGGACTCAAATCGATGCCCTTAGTAAGCTCAAAGAATTGTTTAGGCCAGAAGACCTCTTTTGTCAGGATTAAGTACTCTTCCTGAATTAGTCCGAGCCTTTCACAGTTCACTTGGTTGTCTAGAGCTTGTCTTTGAAGCAACGTGATCTCCTCTTGGGCTTGCAATCCGCCGGAGCGGGCGAAGGATGGTAAGTTAGATACATCAACTCTAGGCCGAAAAGCATCGCATAAATCTGCCCGGGAGACGCCCATTGAACGCAGAAAGATGCGTTGCGCATCCAGTGGCTGAGAGTAAGGAAGGGTGATGGGAAACACGGTAATGGCTAACTCACGGTATGCATCAACATTGATGTTCTGGGGCTGGGAGAGTAAGTCTTCTGAAGTCTCGCCGTCAGAGACATTGAAAGTGTCAATCTGGGCCTGCCTTGGAGTGTTGCCGTCGTTCAAAAATGAGAACCTGTTGACGATGAAAGACTCCATGATTTCATTCGAGAGATCAATGTAGGGAATAGACGTGTTCGTATTCTCAGGCGTCAAGAGCAGGTTGCCAATGTCTGGCCTGCGTCGGAAAAGATATTCCAAAACAGTTCCGCTGATTTCATCCGGTTGCCCAGCATCTGACGCTGGTGGCACTAGGTGGCCGGGTTGCGCAGGAGTATGACGGAGATATTGCAACAAATCCGCGAGATATGCAGCTGGGCTGTAGACTGTAGAAGCATCATCGACAAGCAGTTGGTCCATGCTGCCGAAGAGCGCCTCAAGGCTGATTTTGACGTTCCTTGAGTCGAAGTGCTGCTGTGCCTTCCGCTTGCGATCGTTGAACCGTGCAGAGAAACCATCTGGCCCATCAATTGCAGCCAAGCCTGTTCCTTTGAGATATTGAAGAAGACCAACAAGAATGTTGCCGAGTCGGTTCACATTCGCCGTCGCATTGGCAACGATCTGCTGCTTGTCTGTAAGGCTCGCTGTGGAATCCTTGGAGGCGAGGAAGGCCGGCGCGGCTTTAACGATATCGAGGCTAGTCCCATGATTCTGCTGTAATATAAGCTTCATTGCGGGTGGTGAAGGAGCTATGCTTTGAGCGGTAGCTAGCCGGTTCAGTTCCTTCATAACTTCAGTTCGACGCTCAGGTGCCACATCCTTCAGCAGAGAAGGCTTCTGTTCGACTAAAGAATCTGGCGCCTTGTTGGCAATGTCCATTGGGCCCATGTTGCTGAGAACCTTGACAGTGTCGGCCTTGACGGCCGGGTCGCTACTGATGAGTGGGATTTGGTGGGCTAGTACCATTCCCTTGATCGTCGCCGTCGGCTGGTCGTGGAAAATGCGTTTTCGTATGGCGGCTGCCTCAGAGCGCAGCCCGCCGAGAACATGCGTGAGTGTTGCTGTGTCTAAGTGAATTGCAGCATCTGCGGGAGTCTTTATGCTTGGATCTGTCTGAACCCAGTGGAGTAGCTGGGAAGAAAAATTGCTGACTTTCGCGACAAATGCAGTCAGATGCAACTTGTCGAGAATGGCCTGGAAGTCGTGCTCGATCTCGACTTTGTGAGTTTCGCACCATGATGTAATCCATTGATAGACAACTTGCCAAAAAGACTGATTTGGATGTTTCATATGGAAGTCATCCAAAAGCTTTTTGAGATCATCTCTGAACGCCTGCAAAAGCACTTCACCCAACGGCTTGATGATGGGCCNTAAAGCCGCCAACAACATTGACACTGCAGGAGCCGCTGCCATTTTGCTCGGCGCAGTTTGTGAGGGTTTCCTTGGTGTGACGAATGTGCAGGGAAGAGCGTTCGTTAAACCGGCAACGTTCCCTCTTCGCTCTTCACCACTCCTGGGAGTCAGTATGCCGTGGGTTTCTGACCGGAAAGCCGCAGCGGTCTGTGGCCGCTGCTCGACTGCTCGTGAGCTAGGAGCTTTATGACTATTGCTCTCCCAGCCAAGGGCGTTCGTGACATCTGACAGCCGGTGCTGATGGTTCCCAAGTAGGTGGAGCCCTGTGCTTTCCAATACGTCTTGCAACCCTTGATCTTTCACGTCGTCGCTGCGCGATAGATGACTCTCGTCATGGCTTGCACGGATGTCCATGTGCTCCCACGGCGCGAAGTGAGATGAGCCTGGGCGAAGTCTTTGCCTCAAGCTTACCCTCCATCTTTTCTCGACGTCGTACATGAACAATTCATTGTGGGCTGATCGGCTAAGCTGTATACTAGGCGTCTCTCCACCACGTGCCTTCTGTAGGAAGCTCGCGAATGGCGCGGAGTCATGCGCTCCATAAGCGGTCGCAAACTGGCAATGATGACGAATGCCAATGAGATGGCTTGGACTATTACAGCTTCGTGCAGCGTATCGCAACACGTACTGTTTCGAAAGAACTCTATTGAGGGGCAATAAGGCGTGAAGTGGCGTCTAGTTTGGTCTCATGTGGCTGGCTGAAGGAAATGAACCCCGCAGCAAATGGTAGGCCTGACGCCTGCGTCTCGAACGCTTGCTCTCGACCACCTCGATCCAGACGAAAGTATGAAGGCATGCTGCGAATAGATGATGTCGCCAATCACTAGCAAGAAAGCGTTTCGCACAAGACACAAGCTTGCGAAGTGTCTGTATGCGCCAGCGCAATACAGTACACGATACCTTGGGGCGCATTTTTGTCTGCAAGCTTGTTGGTGACAACCCGGTGGTGACCTTATCAGTAATCACTCAACGATGAGCAATGAATCACAGCATCCTCTCTACTCTTAAAGCCTGGTTCAAGAGCCATCTTGCCCTGTCCTGAGTCTACGGTAAGTAGACAAAGGCGCCGAGCGCTTGGGGACCGAATCTGGTGTCAGTCCGTACTCCTCAAGATGAATCGCCCTCAGGCCAATCGACTGGAGACACCCAGCGGGCATCAAATTGCCCAGCGTGCCTACAATGTACAAACCTTCAGTAGCGAGTCGGCCATTGGTAGCGGCGGCCCATCGCTTCCAGCAGTGAGGCTGCCGAGTGGAGGTGGAACGCTGCGCGATATGAAGGAAGCATTCGCCGTTAATTCAGTAACTGGGACAGCTTCACTTTCGGTTCCTCTGCCAGTTACCGAAATTGGACGCTTCGGCACACCAAGCCTATCGCTACAGTACTCATCTGGCTCTGGTAATGGTACTTGTGGCATAGGCTGGGATCTTGGCGGTCTCTCAGCGATCTCGCGCAAAACTTCTACCGGCCTGCCCACTTACGATGACGATATGGACACCTTCGTATATGGCTCTGATGAGTTGGTCCCCGCCTTCACGTCATCTTCCACTGGTCAGCTGTGTACCGATGAGGCTGGACAATTTGTGCTCGCCCAAAGTCGGCGGGTAGATGAAGGTTTCGTAGTGCGCAGTTACCGAGCCCGTGTCGATACAAAGTATTCCCGGATAGAACATTGGGCATCAACTCATGATCCGGACGATATCCATTGGCGAGTCATCGACACAAGCAATGTCACGACGATCTTCGGTTTTGACAGCAATTCGCGTATTGCCTTAGGCGGTAAAATCTTCACCTGGCTTCCGTGCGAAGTATACGATGTTTATGGCGGCAGTCAACTCATCGAATACAAGGCCGAAGACGCAGTTGGTGTAGAAGTGGCCTCGGCACATGAGCAGAACCGCAGCAACATCTCACGTTCCGCGCAGAGATATCTCAAGCGAATCAAATACGGAAACATCAAACCAAACCGGGACCCAAAAGATTGGGCCAGAATCACACCTGCTAGCCACATAGCCAAGCAAGACGGTAATGGTTGGCTATTCGAGGTCGTCCTAGACTATGGCGACCACGATGAGCGTGACCCGGGCGCGGACGATGACAGGGCTTATTCTTGGACTGTCCGTCAGGATCCATTCTCTAGCTATGTGCCCGGCTTCGAGGTGCGAACTTACCGCCTGTGCCGCCGAGTCATGATGTACCATCATATTCAGCAGGACAAAAGTAATTCTAGCCAGGAGGTCGGCCTTGTGTCAACTTTGTCTCTCACATATGAGCAGTCAAGCTCGATCGCCTATTTAGTATCGGCACAGCTCACCGGCTTCAAACGAGCCGCTTCAGGTCAGCTGATCACGAAATATCTGCCGCCTTTACAGTTTGACTACAGCCGAGCTCTTGATATTGGTGCTCTGAGCCGGTTGTGCCCACAATCATTTGCTGAAGATTCCGTGCAAGACTTGGCCGTCTCAAACCTTGATGAGCTTTCCTGGGTTGACCTCCGATCGGATGGAACAACAGGCGCCTTGCTTCAGAAAGAAGGCGCCTGGTACTACAAACGCAACTTGAGTCGCATTCCAACATCTACAAGTTCAACATCTTCTATAGCGCAGCCACGGCTCGGTCCTCTGACGGCCCTGGCAGAAATACCGAGCCTTGCAACCACTGCTCAAACTACCCTTGTAGATCTTCAAGCCGACGGACATAACGACATCGTCATCCAAAATGATAGGGCGTGCGGGGGATTCTATAAATGGGTTCAGTCTTTCACTGCGTCGCTATGCGCTTACTCACCATTTCAGCCATTCGCCAGTATGCCGAACATTGACTTGAATGATCCAAACCTCAGATACGTAGACCTAACAGGTGATGGTCGCGCTGACATCCTTATAACACATGATGACGAGCTCTTGTGGTATACGTCCCTGGGCCTCCAAGGCTATAACGGACCAGAAAGGGTCGCGCTAGCACTCGACGAGAATAGCGAGCCCCGTGTGGTCTTCTCTGACGCTGAGCAGTCCATATACCTTTCGGACATGTCGGGTGACGGTCTGCCAGATTTAGTCCGGATAAGGAATGCAGATGTTTGCTATTGGCCAAATATGGGTCGCGGAAAGTTTGGCGGCAAAATAGTCATGGATAATGCGCCAGTCATGGACTCCTCAGGCTCCTTCAATCGATCAAACATACTACTAACAGACATTGATGGCTCTGGAACAACAGACTTGCTGTACTTCACAGACAAAGGAGCACATTTGTATTACAACCAAGCTGGCAACAGCTTCAGTGAATCTATTCCTTTAGCCAATCTTGTTCCAGAATTTGATTCCTCAACGAGTATCACGGCAGTTGACTTGTTCGGAATCGGCGGTACATGTCTGGTGTGGTCGTCACTCTCCACACCACTTGACAACAACCCACGAAAAAGGCTGCGATACCTCGATCTCACTCAAGGATGTAAGCCTCATCTGTTGACGAGCTATAAAAATAACAGAGGTCTTGAGACAAGTCTGCAATATCGATCTTCGACTCAATTCTACCTCGATGATGAGCAGGCAGGGCAACCATGGTTGACTACACTTCCCATTCCTATTCAATGCCTCTACATCATCTCGAAGCACGATCGCATTAGTCGGACATACATCTCCACGAAGTACAGCTATCATCATGGGTACTACAACGGCCCAAATCGCGAGTTCAGAGGCTTCGCCATGGTTGAACAGTGGGACTCCGAAAACTTCGAAACTCTCACGTCACTACCTGCTGATGCTGCCGGAAACCATAAGGCATGGTCTTTCGTCGCACCAATTCATTCAAAGACTTGGTATCATCTCGGTGCTTTCGATAATATCGCAGCATCGCGGAATGCCTTCTCCTCGGAATTTTATGTCGAACGTCCGTCGCAGGCTAATGCCGGCATCTCCCCTGGACTGCCTCCGTTCGATATCCTCACCCAGCTCGACCAAGCGATGGGAGTCACGGACAACGAGATTGAAACAGGCATATGGGCGCTGAAAGGTATGCTTATGCGCCAGGAGAGGTATCGTGATGACTGTAAAGACGGGAGGACGAAACCAGTTGCGATTACAGACGTGGGAAGTACAGTCCGCATGATGCAGCCCAGAGGCCCCAATTCTTACGCCGTATTTCAAGTGTTCGAGCATGAAAGGGTTAATGTGCACTATGAAAACGACAGAGAAGATGCGTCAAGAAGCCGTGAGCTAACTTTGGAGGTGGACGTCTTCGGCAACACTACCAAATTAGTTACTGTCCAGTATGGCCGCAACCCAATGAAGAGTTTAGAGCTTCAAGAGGCGGAACGGGTGGATCAAGAGAAAGACCGCATCCTCTACACCGAATCTGACTTTACCATACCGATCAACGTGGACAGCTATTATCGCAGCCCTCTGCCTGCGTCAACTCGCATATTCGAGATCGAGCAATGGCAACCGGTCGCAGACATTGCGGCAATTCAAAAAATGCCAAATCTTGGCTATTACGACTTTCGAACCCCTTCAACTGCGAGTAGACGGCTTGTGGCAAATAGTCGCTCGTACTATCGCAAGGACGATCTGAGTGGGCTTCTTCCCCTTGGAGAGCTTCAAAGTTTGGCACTGCCAGGTCAGAGTTTTGCGCTGTGTCTAACGCCGGACATGATTGCGGGAGTGTATCAGAAGGACAGCAAAGATCTCGGACCTAGTCTGCAGGTCGTCAAAGACTGCGGTTATCATAACTTAGATGGCGATGGTTCTTGGTGGATTCCGGGCTCCACTGTTCGCTACTCTACTGCATCGGACGAGTTAGGCGACGCAAAGAAGTCTTTCTTCCTGCCGGTGCAATCCATCAATGCGCTAAAAGCTCTTAGTTCGGTCGAGTATGATGAGCACTTTCTGTTGATGGAGGCCGCCAGAGACCCAATGCACAATCGTACTCAGGCCATAAATGACTATCGAGTCATGCAACCAGGACGCATCACAGACATTAACGGCAACGTCACCGCTGTCGCCTTCGACGCTTTGGGCGCCACTGTAGGTATCGCTATCGCTGGGAAAGGCGGCGATAACATGGATTCCCTCGATGGGTTTGATGAAGATCTGACCACGGATCGCGTATCTGAGTTTTTTAGTGACCCTCTCCTTAGAGTCGACGCGGTACTAGCAAGATCATCGGTGCGCTACATCTACGACCCCCAAGCCTACTTGATCCACGGATCGCCGGTGTGTATGGCCTCTGTAGTCGCCGAGAACTACGGCTCGCAGATTGGGCGCCAAGCCCGACTCACCCTCACATACCACGATGGCTCGGGTCGCACGATTCAAAGCACAACTCAAGCAGAAGACCGCCAGTGGCGCGTAACAGGCTGGCAGGTGTTTAACAACAAAGGCCTTCCGGTGCAGCAGTACGAGCCTTTCTTCGCTAGCTCTCCGGCATACGTCTCGTTCGCGAAGAACGGTTACAGCACATTAATGTTCTATGATGCACTCAGTCGGCCGATCGCCACCCTAAACCCAGACCATACCTGGACCAAACAGATGTATAACACATGGTGTATTTCAGTCTATGATCAGAACGACCTGGTAAAGCAAGATCCATCGCTGGACCCAGACCTAGCATCAGCGTTCGCGTCGCTCCCGACCGCCGCGTATCAACCTTCTTGGAACGAATCACGTCAGATCAATGGCAGCGACAAGTTTGAACACCGAGCCGCTCTTAAGGCTCTCTCTCATGGAGCAAAGCCTTTGCAGGTGTATTTCAATTCGCTTGGAAAGCCATACCTGACGGTTAAAGATACCGAAAGAGGAAGGCTAGCAGAAAAGTCAATATTTGATGTGCAGGGAAATACTATTTCCACTGTTGATGGCATTGGCCGTGTCGCCACTCAGTCCTGGTTCGATATGTTAGGAAGGTGTATTAAGTCTCTGAATCTAGACACAGGCCCAAAGTGGGTGGTATTGGACGTTCTCGGTCAGACGAAGCTGCAGTGGGAAGGCACACGCCGTCGCTTTCGCATGACGTACGATGCTAGCCGCAGGCTAGTGGACACCTTTCTCATGGACAAAAGCTCGGGTCGACCTGACGAGATAAATGTGTCTCATGCAACCTATGGCGAATCGACAATGGTCACTGATGCGGAGTCTAAAAATCTTCGGGGCGAAATGTATTCAATGCGGGATCAGTCCGGGGTAAAAACACAAGTGGAGTTTGACGTGAAAGGTCTTTGCACAAGAACAGAGACGCTGTTAGCCCTGAACTACAAAACTGTCCTTGATTGGCAAAGCGAGGTCCCTTTGGACCAACATCTCTTTGTTACTACGTTTCAATTCGACGCTCTTGGTAGGCCCGCGTCGCACACACAGGCCGACGGAACGCTCGTCACATACGATTACAACGAAGGCGGTCTTTTGACGGCGTTGCACTCCAAGCGCGGGATCGAACCTTTGATTACCCATGTTTCCAACATCAAGTACGATGCATGGTCTAGGGAGACTAGCCGCACACAAGGCAACGGAGTGACTACGTTACATGTGTACGACAAACTCTCGCAGGTCCTGATAAAGCAGTCAGTGCAGCAAGGAAAAGCAACACTTCAGTCGATCCGCTACGTGCACGATGCAGCAGGCAACGTGGTTTTCGAAATTGATGAAGCGGCGAACGATGTCTTTTTTCGAAATGCTCGGACTACCGCAAATTCTGAGTACACCTATGACAGTGCGTACCGACTCATTCAAGCCACCGGAAGAGAGCATCTCGGCCAGACAAACGGGCAGCCGTCTGGCCCTTCTTTGAAAAGCTCGTCCCATAGCCCATCGGATAGTCTACCGCCAGCAGATGGCACTGCATTTGTGGCTTATAAGGAGACTTATCAATATGATCTTGCTGGCAATCTGCTACAGCTACACCATGAACTAGCAGATGCGAAGAGTCCTGGATGGACTAGAACTTATGATTATGCCGAACCTAGTCTGATAGAGCCTACGAAGTTCAATAACAGGCTGTCAGGTACGCAGGTCGGGACAATCAGTGAAACGTACAATTACGACGAGACTGGGAATATCACATCTCTACCAGGCGTGGGAGGGACTACCTGGGATTTTCACAACCAGCTTCGAAGCTCGGACTTACAGAAAGTAGTCAGTGGCAGTCCGGAGGTCATTTGGTCAGTGAAAAGCCTTGTATTTACTTCCTGAGAGCACCGCTAATTGTGAGCGTAGGTACGTCTATAATGCGAGCGGCCAGAGAATACGGAAGGTGGTCGAACGTCAAGCGACTGAAGCCATACTTGCTACCAAGCTTAGCGAAACCGTTTATATGGATGGCACGCAACAGTATACCCAGTATGACGGTCAGCAGACTGTCACACTTCACTGCGAGACCACAGACATAGAGGCAGCAGGCGCCCGAGTTGTGCTGATGGAGAGATGGTCGGGTCCACTACAAGTTTCTAAGCGGCTTCCATCGTCTCTCCTTCGCTACCAGTACATGATCCGGGGGAGATCCGTTGCTTTTGAGTTGGATCAGACTGGTCTGAAGCTGACGTATGAGGAGTACACACCATATGGCTCGACAGTCTATCAGACCCTGCTGAGCAAGGCACCGAAGAGCTTCAGATATGCTAGCAAAGAGCGCGACAGAGAGACAGGCATTTACTACTTCGGACGACGATATTACCTGACCTGGCTGTGTCGTTGGCTCAATCCAGATCCGATCGGTATAGAAGACGGCCTAAATGTGTATTGCTACTGTGGCAGTGATCCAGTGCAATACCAGGACACGACGGGTACTTGTAGAAGAGGAAGATCAACGGAGAGGAAGTCGGGTGAAACACATCCTGGCAATTCCAGGACAAGAAGGCGGAGTGCAAGCCGGGAAGACGAGGATCCTACAAGCTCTAGCTCGCGCCCATCCGTTCGACCGAGGACGGGCGGTTCTTCCAGGAGCAGATCGAGGTCAACGGGAACGTGGGTTGCTCCTAGCGAATTATTAGGTCTCATACAGGGTGTCGCTGGCCCGCCTGTTGGTGATATCTCTGCTAATCTTCGAGGCTTCGCAGCCGAGGCTCAGCAATGGAGTGGACGCTCCTTAGGTTACGAGAGCGCTCACATGATTCCTGTCGTCCGTGGTGGTAGTTTACGAGTTATTCTTCGGAGCATCGGTGTTCAGCCTGACAATTATGTGGTCAGAGTCAACCAGCATGTACATCAAATGTGTGGCACAATACACGATGCGCTGTGGAGGCAGTTTTTCGACGAGGAAATCGAACTCCGGGACGGCTCTTTGATCACGGTGGAAGAAGGTCTTCGTCGGATCGGAAGCGGACGTAGTCAAAATGTTAAGGATGCAGCACGGGACCACATCGAGCAAGTACGCCTGCCGCAGATGCTTCAAGCTTCGGGATTCATGACTGTGGCGGAGTTTCAACGGCATTTCACCAGTCTCGGGACTATAAACAGGTTAGTGCGAGCAAGCGGCGAAACAAAATGGTTTGCTCGTGCGGAGGTTCCCACCGGTGCCCGGCCGGGGAATTATGCGGAGCCCCTGGAGCCTGTGCGATGGATACCTTCCTGGTACCGAGTCACTATAGTGGCGGGTGTCAGCTGGGCAAGAGATGTATGGAACGGGTGGAGACATCACAACATTGACCATGGCTGGCAGCTCCCTGGTCCTCTCAGAATATGGCCTAGTTCTTAATTTGTAAGTGCTACAGGGAGGCTAACTATACAGTCGCATTACGCTACGTTGATCTTCCATGCTAGGTACCGAAAGTAAGTTGTCCGACCTCTCAAGCTGTAAGCTGAGCATTGAGAATTTAAGAACACTTGCGGGTATTACTAGTAGTCCTGGAGCAGGACCTTCTGACTTTTTAATTAGTAAATAGTCATACACTGCGAAGATTGCGTTATGAAATTGCAAAACTAATATCTGAAGTAGAGTTACTGTATGCCTGAATAAATGTAGAATTCAAATAGGAATGCGTTATGCTTTATTAACATGTGCTACCGTATCTTAAACTTGCAGAGCTTTCCTTCTACATGAAATCTTTAGTGTAAGCAACATGTTGCCGTAGGAAGCGGGGCATTCACACAAAGTCTATTGGTGTTCAAAAACGTATATATAACATAAAACAATCGTATTACCTATACATTCTGAGTGTGGACTTTTCTGATTAGATTCTACCTTGCGCTTAGCTTCAACTAACACTTGACTTGATTCCTATATCTAACACTGATTTAGTGCTAAACTCGATTTGCCCTCCTCCACTGCTTCAGAGTATGTTTACTCTATAGAAAACACACATTTGACAATTCTTTTGAAATTATTACCTTGCCGGCAACTCTGTAAGACTTTTTTACTCCTCCTAGAGAGCATTTGTCACGCGGTCCCTAGGAGTTAACCTCGGCATATTCCTTCGAAGGATAGAGATCAATCTTCTGCCGAAGCGCTTTGCTACTAGGTAGCATGCCAATATATGGTTGCTTTGCAAAATGTTGAAGTTCGCCCTAGGTACAACACTATAATGATATGTACCAGGCGTGCCAGGGGCTTTTTTTCAGAGCTATATCACTCTAAGTCAGATTGAGAGAGAAGTTTAAAACAAGATAGTAGAGTCTTAGTACTACTATAACATGAGTATGGTATAAGGCTCTTGTCTGCTAAGGAAAGTTCAAGTCCTAACTCTAAATCGCTCCATAGATGAGCGAGGTGATCAACAGAGCGCACATTTTGGCGGTACCAAGCCTGATGCTCATGCCATGTGATGTTGAATTCTGTAGCAAGGCTTCGGCTCTGACAGGTCGAAATACTCATAGATCTATATTTAGATTGGCTTAGTCCTACTGAGCTATCGCTAATTTTCTTGAGTGGACATAATGCTGGAAGGCCTATCAGCTTCGTCTCTAGGAAGGAAGGATAAGAGATTTACTCAGAAAGATTGGCTTGAAATAGTAATTGAGATATTATTACTGTATTATTCGGTATTATTGGAAACAGTCCCAGCAGTTCAAGGTCGGAATACGCGACATGTATCTCGTTGTGCCCTAGCTATAGGGGGCGAAACCACGTATCCCTCCTATCTCGTAAAGGTTTATCTGCCGGCTACCAGACTTACATAGAAGATCTGGGCGCTAAGATCATTTATCTTTGAAGCTACCTCAATAGGACTGCTCTAAACTACAATGTTAGACGCCTGAGCCTGCCGTCCCCTGAAGGTTGTCTTATCGCTTGAGCGTGGATTGTATATTTTCTGCTATAGCATTGCTGGATTTACCCTCCAAAATACCGAGCTATTTCCGCACCCTATACAAATACCTAGGTAGTTGTGTATGTGAAATGAAAATGCAAGACACAAAATCAACTATGTAGATTATGGCCAGCCGCCACTTCCAGCCTTTTCTTCTGATAGACTGTGTACAAAGCCATTGCGACGCCCAGACTTTGCCGCGGGTGACTTACAGGCAAAGTAGTATATAGACACTAATAATAAGATGATATTATAAAGTTACAAGTACCAAGGTGTGAAAAGGGCTGCGTTGAAGCTACGATTCATTGACGCAGCAGTAGTGTTGTGGTATTTAAAATACAGCATAGTACGCCTCTCTGAGGGGAACTACCAGCGTTGAGCTAAGAGGGGGTAACATCGGTGCAAGAACAAATGCATGGATGAATGAAAACCGTACATGAATGATACTAGTAGTAGTTGGGCGCCAGCTCTCATAGTATACACCCACCCACCCCACGCGAACATTCACTCTTTGTGTTTATTGTTTCTCTTAATAATAGCTCCTACAATATCAAGAACAATCGCCGGTTTAACGACGAAAACCGACCGTATAAATGACATGTGATCTAGTGTACCAGTCACTTAGCGGTATTTGAAAGGTTGAACTGGAACTACCCCTTGGCCGCCATGTTTAAGATGGCTTCCTCTTTGATGTTCCTGCTCTCAAAGGAGCCAGACTATTGCTATCTAATGAATGTGTTATGGTAACCAACGTAAGCCTATGCAAATACTTGTGTCTTTTCTAGTGAGTCTTCACAATCCCCTCAAAGGTCCAACCTCCTAAGCTCCTTTCTCGGCTCACAAGCACAAAAGTCACCGTGAAACTTTATGTCATCCACCTCTTCGCTTCTGTATCAACCACACATCACCTTGAAACTAGAGAACTCGTCGCCATCGAAACATCCAGATCCGCTGCCCTTACCGACTACAATGTTGCCTCCACCGTGGCAGCCAGACTCGAAGTACGTAAGTACTTGGCAGGTGTCAGGAAGACTCCCTACGACGATACTACGACCATTCTCTGTTTCATGNCATACGCCTTTAGAACTTATCCTTCCAAGGAGCTCCCCACGACACTGCATGTCGACGTATGCTTCGACGTCAATTTCTGTGGCGCGCTTGACAAACTCGTTATGAGTTGAGACGGCTGTGGTATCGGGGACGGCGTTGGCATTGCCATCTTCGTTGCCACCCTCACCCGACCTTCTTCTTTCTATGGCTTCGGCAAGTGTGCTGCCCTCCGGCATGTTGTAATAGTAGTCCAGATAGTCTGCGGGGAAAGCGTCCGGGTATAGGAGGTGCAAAGTGCCATTTGCTTCGTGGGCAAGCTCAATCTCGGACAAGCGATTATATTCTTCCTCTGAGATCTGTTTGCCATTGCTGTCATGGTAAGATATTGGGGGCAGAGCGGCTTCTCCTTCGTCTATGTAGCCAGGATGACCCGATTCCAACATGCTCAAGTCAATGTGCTCATCGGTATCATCATTGCCGTCATCTAATGTACGTTTAAAGTGGCTATGGGTATTGAGGCACTGGGTGGCGCTGAAAGACTGGGAGCAATGAAGCCAGATGCCGGTACCAATCTTGTCAGCTGACAAACAGTTGATATCGCCGAATTCGATCCCGCCCCATCTAACATTTGCACAATGCTTCGCCGTTGCCCTACTCGACCCTGTTCCGGCACGTCGACTGTTATATGAAACAGCGATATCGACATAGGATGGAAGATTGGCGATCCGCACGCTGCCTCCCTTCACTTCGCCCATCTCGCAGCAATGTCCAGCCGGAAGAGAATTGCATCTTTTGCTCATCCCAGTCGGCGGACATCCCGGAAGATTGAACTTCCTAATGAACGTAGCATGGATGCCACTGGAGAGCATTGCGAGAAGGGTAGCTGTGAGTTTCATTGTGCTAGATGTTGCGCTTAATGTTGCGCTGGATGTTGTGCTGGATGCTGAACTGGATGTTGTGGCTGACTCAATGGATTTTGAAATGATATAGTGAGCCTGAATGTGCAAGATGGGGTGAAGACGGCAAGCTTTATATGTATGTGGCATTGAGCTGCCACTGGCTTCTGCCACGTACTGACAAAGGCACCGACGGCATACGGGTGTGCGAGATCAGGCTACTGACAGCGCGGCAGAGCCAGGCATACCGAACAGCATGAGGGTTTTCCATGACAGTGTACACTTGGAGAATGGCAGACAAGTAGCATGTCGCAACTGGACGGCACGACGATTATATGATCCAACGGCAAGTTGAAGCCCATATAGGTCTTTCAATGGCTGTAGAAGATGAAGCTTCACAGCTTTTCTAAGCGGGGATTCACGTGACAACAAAGTCAAGACAAAATCAACCCCCGGCTTCAGCTTCCAATACTAAGCTTTTTTAATAATTCTTTCAACTATATCGCGGAAACAAGTCGCGACATTATCTATGCCATATTGCCTTACAATGTATAGACTCTATCGAAGAGAGAAGAGGGATGACCAGGTTCGATAATAAACCACTGAAGATTCTGTCTCGATTTTACTGTTACACGAGTGGCAGGGAAGAACAGTAAAGTTCCAGACTACAGCCACCTGTTGAGGAACTGGGCGGCCTCCGACATCCGCCGGCAGATTGGCAGGTTCAAGGATTCGCAAAATCTTTGTCTACGAGCCTCTAATAGCGATACAGTAGGTTCAGCTTTTGCGTTGTTGCATTAGTGTGATGCGTTGACTTGTCATGCGTCATTCCGGCCCGCTCTTCCGCTCTCCCCGGAGATCACTGCAACCAGATCAATGCAGTTTGCCTTGATTTACATTACCAACGGTAGCCCCGCAACATTACCCACTTAGCTAATGCATGAAGACGGCGATGCNGTCTTGGCTTAGCGTGAAAGTGATCTGGTCGGGCAAATGCTCGAGTGGGGCAGATGAGTGGTATCCGTGCGTGCGTAGCTTTGCCATCCCGCGGCTAGCTCACGATTAACATTCCTACAAGAGTCTGCTGATTGTATGCACTGACGGGCCGTGAGCTTTATCGGGCGTACAGCGAAAGTTGAAGTTCGTACAACGTAAACATCCACAGCATACTCACACGCAACTTGGCGCCGACTTGTTTCTCAGAAGATCTTTGCTATAATCATGGCTTCCGAAGAAGATAAAGGCAGTGCCAAACAAGCATCTTCTCCAGGAGAAGAACCTCCATACACTTTGAAATTGGAAGGCCACACCTTAAAGGTTGAATTTATTTCGGGCCCAATGCAAGGCGACAAGCTTGACATCGACATTCGGCGTGCAGCCGCTGCTCGAGACAAAAAGCCTTATCAACCCACAAACGACCAGCCGGAAGAAGAGCTGCCTGCCTTTTCCTGTCACGATGGTGAGGGGCGGCTAATCTCTGAAGAAGAGTTCGACAGACTCTCTGCGCTAGAGCTTGAGGAAGCAAGGAGACAAAAGGCCGCAAAGAGAGCTGCGAAAGGTTCCAAAAACAAGTCCGACAAATGACCGTTTCTAGATGGCAAGTTGTGAGTCACGGGTCGAAAGTCGGCGCTAGCTTAAAGACTCAAGATCTGACCATTGAACGACCGTAGTTCAAGTACTCTTAGTATAGAGGACGTCAATATATCGCCTTCCGCCAAGTTTCCCGAGTGGCAGCGCTGAGTCGCAGTCATGTATTTGCAGTATTGTGCCATGTCTTCATAGTAGGAGCACTATACCGTAACCCTAAAGTAGCAGTGGAGAGGTACATTGGCTTTTACTTGAGCATCAGATTCACTGATTCAATACAATATTGACAGCTTCCACCCGCAAGTTCGTCACGTGTCCAGGAATTTTCGCGGCACGGCAAAGAAAATCAGGGAACCTACGTTCCCAAGCACAGAAAAGTGGGGAACCCCTCTCTCACAATCCTTGTCCTATACGATGACACTAGAGAAAGTGGAACCTCCTGAAACGGCTGGTGGGGGTGATAGAACCTAGGGTGGCAGAGTCAACCGGTGAGTCAGTTTGTGGTTAGTAAATCTTAACCCCTAGTTATCCTAGCACTCATACCTTAGCTACTGTATAACTTTTTTNGCCTGCCTCCAGCAACATCCTCCGAGATTACTAGAGTCGAAGAACTGCGCCACTACGTGAGATGTGTGATAACAGAGTTGCTCTCCCAGACATCAAGAAACGGACTCATGTTAGTGAATAACCCTCAAAACATTCCAGCGCTTGCTTGGACCTCGACGCTGGCATCACCGGCTATTAGGTCACGACTCCCATTGTGAAAATCGCCGCTGTTCTATTTTAAGTCAACATAACGAGACTAATGACAATTATACTATCATCATTCTAGTAATTATACAGACTTGTATCGTCTTTTGCTCTAAAGTTTGAAATCTGAAACACTAACGATCCCGTACTATCCCGATATTGTAGGTGCTTATCAATAGCTAGTAGCTACCGAAACTTAAGCCACGTGTCAGGAAAGAAGATCTAGTATTCCTCTACTTACTTGTGAACATCCCTGAATCAACCCAGTCGTTGAGATGTAACTAGATGCAATGATGAAGGAATATTCTATGAGCCGTATAGACCGCTAGGCTTCGATCTCCGTGCTAGAGTTACGCCAAGATAGTGGTTAGAAGCCTTTAGCTGAATCCTTGGAATACTGCTGAAGCCTAGAATATTCTTAGCTGACAATATCTAAACGTGGGTTACTACATGACATACCACTAGTCCAAGCGTTGCACTATGTGCTGGTTGATCGAGAGCTTTCAACTTGTTTCCTTGAACCTGAATTGGTTTCTTGTAGGGCTTGCCGTACAGTAGCAGTGACCGTTTGTGCTCCCACTCATCCCGGTTCCTAACATAGCGAGGATTTTGAGCGACAATGGAGCAAGGCAAGAAACGCCTATGATCGATGTCGTAAACCACGCTTCCACCCACACCGTTTAAGGCGGAAGCAATGGCAGCGTCGCACATAGTATGGGACTTACTTCCCCAGTGGCCGGATACCGCTTCCCGGACCCATCCCTGTTCGAGACTTTGCTTCAATTCTAGCGTGTTGGAATCCAGCGTAGCGATCTCGAGGTGGCGAAGTGCATCCATGATGATGGCTGCAGCCGGAGCCTCGCGAACCTCCAAAACCTTGTCATCGGTGCTCAGAGGCTCGAGCCCGACGAATCGGCCGTGACCAAATTTTCCTACCTCCTTGTTCAATAGTGCGATGGCATCGATGAGTGGGAGGTTTGTGCCGTTGACAGAGACGAGATTGCCATTTTCAAAGTTGAGAGTGAGCTTTTCGGCCGTTAAGTCATTGCAGCGTCGCGTCCATTCGAAAGCTTTTTCTGGGATGGAGAAATCTTCCGGATCATCCACCGGACCATCCTCGAACTCCCGACACCACAGGTTCTCATCGCCACTCAACTTACGGTCCGACATGAAGGTCAGTCCGACTGCAGCCAGTTCTTCTGCTTTCTTCTCACGCGAAACGGCTGAGAGAACATAAGGACTCCCGAAGTCTCCAGAGAAACCGCGACGCCGAATGCTATTGTTGAGGCGGGGCAAACTGTTCTGCGACAGGTTTGCAGTATGAAGCAGCAGACCGGCATTCAAGCCTTTGGCATAGTCCGTAACCAGACTGGCGATGACCGGACGAGAAAGTGAGCTACTTATTGGGTACATGCCCATGTACGTGGCGTGAGCACGAATGGCAGATGTAACGCCATGCTTGACAAACAGCTCGCGACCGTCAAGACACTTGAATTGCGCACCGAAACGGGCGGCATACCTTGTAAGCTCAGCTTTGTCTATGGGAGCCCCAACGTTAACTGCGATGGCATGGATATTCGTGAAGCCGAGCTGCTGCAGTTTAAAGAGCAAATATGTGCTGTCTAGGCCACCACTGAACATGGTGACAACAGGAGCATGCTTTTTGTTGCATTGGGCAATATGCTCGAAGCTTTCAACTGGTCGTTGACTCTGTATCTATTAGTATAATTGCTGTAAGATGGAACAGTGAACACACCATTGTGTCGTTTTGCTGTTGTAAGAAGCAGGTTGTGAATAAACAAACTGTCTTGAATGAATTGTTCCTTTGCTTCGAAATAGACTGAATAGAAGAAAAGAAAGAGTCTGTGTTGTGCAATGACAAAAGGACACTCTGAAATGGTCGGAAAGCTTTGGCTTGATTGTCTAGTTGATGCCATGCGCGACCCCTTATATTACTGCCTTGTTGATGAATGTGATCTAAGAAGGGCCTATGATCTTCCAGGCGATCTCTTTGTAGGATTCTGTGTGTCATTTTAGCACAAGCATTAATTGTCTCATCGCAAGACGTGACAAATCACACAATGCTGGACCCAGCTCCAGCCCGGGCTAATCTGATTTCATTATATCTTACTCTGTTCTAGCCATTTTGCCAACAGCTATAACTGGTGGAGGGCGGCGCGGACATATCGACCGGCATGGCGTGTGGGCCGCCCCACCTCACCTGCATAGTATAGAGGTCTGGCCCGAAGCGAGCTGAAAATGGTTCTCAAGGGTTCTCGAAGCTCTGTGATCCTTGGCAAGAGAGGGCTAAGATTTATGGGACCCTGTACACAGGATTCTGTGGATATCTTCCGGCAATTGGTAGCATCTCGCAACCCTCACCGGTGGTAGCCGGACGATCGTATATTTCTCATTCAACAGGCCCGCTCAACCCACTTTGTGGCTGCATCTCATTACGACGCTCGTGGCTTACCTGTACAATCCTTCCTCGGCCAATATTTGTCTCAACCGCATCAAGGCACCTCGGTCCACCGGTTCGGCAAGCATAACTAAAAGCGGAAGGAACATCAGGACCGTTGCGAAATAGCTTGCATATATTGTATAAGGCACGGACTTTCGCCATCCTGTATGCCTACATATGAAGCCCCTCTTGCTAAAAGTAGTGGAGCTGAATTGCACTGTAGAGACATATAATAAGCACACCCTTAAGTCATAGTCTTGTCGGCTTTGTGGCTCTATAGTGACATCTTCAGTCCAATTTCGATGACTGTATACATACTTACTTCAACACCACTCCCACCGACTTTGCCCTCCCCCTTCCGTTCCTTATTACCTCCTCAGAATTCCAACAATGGCTGCTAACGACTCTATCAACGTTGCGAAGTCTTTAACGACGATCTCTCTTGACCGTCTTCGGGCTGGGGATGACGCGGAGAGTAAAAGATTGCTCAGCGCTTGTCAAGGTCAGGGATTTTTCTACCTCGATTTGAGCAGCGACCCAGAGCTATGTGCACTGTGGGAAGGCATGTTAGCAAGGATGAAAGATTACTTTGATCAGCCGCTTGAGTTTAAGATGCAGGATGCCCGGAACAGTGACACCTATGGGTGAGTCTATTCCCACAAGGCACAGCCAGGTCGATCAATTGTTGATGAATTTCCCCAGCTATTTGCCCGTGGGCACTGAAGTGGGATCTAAGCCAGAAGCCAAAGATGGCTACGAAACTCTCAAGGTATACTATGCCCCTTTGCAGTCCTGTCGGCGCCGTTCGAAAATCAGCTAACCCGACTTCCCTCTTAGTTTTCTCGTCGAGAATATCTGAAGGGCTTAGCAGAGGTTACCACCTCTGTCCGCTCCCAATCAGACTACTTCTTCTCCTACATTAAGGAAGTGCATAGTGTTACCCTTTTGATCCTTAAGCGCCTCTCCTCCGAACTAGGCCTCAGAGGCCACTCACGTTTTGAGTCAGACCACGAGGATTCCAAGCCTTCTCTCTCCACGCTTGTCCTGCTTCACTACCCAAAGCATAACGATGACACCGCACTCACGAATGTGGGCCATCTCAAGCACACCGATGTCAGTTCGCTCACCTTGGTGCTTACCCAACAATGGGGTCTTCAATTCATGTCTCCTGAGACGAAACGCTGGGAGTTTCTTGAGCCTCGGCCCGGGCACGCCATTGTCAACGTCGGCGACTTCTTGCGCTTCATATCGGGCGGAAAGCTGGCAAGCATTGTGCATCGCGTTGTACCGCTCGAAGAAAGGCAAGGCGAGGATCGATACAGCATTGCGTATTTCTTGCGCATGAATGACGATGCTAAATTCAAGGACATGAATGGGAAATCGTGGACGACGAAAGAGTGGCACGATTTCAAATTCGATGTATTCAAATGTCCGAATACGTTGGATGCTAAGGGAGAGTTTCTGACGGCGATGATGGAGGAGAGTCAGAAGATCGCGGCTTGAGGAGAAAATATCAATTAGAGTGACGTTCGATGGACCAGCGACCGATCTCAAGCCCCGGAGAGTCGCGTAGGGAAGAAAATTACTAAGCCCACATACACATACAAAAGATTTTCCGTTTCTTGGATGAAGATGTTGAAGCAAGCTTCTGAGCTGCCTGTGCCTTCGCGATCGCTCTGTACAATGTTGTTTAGTGAGACTAATCACCGGTAGCTAGGGTGCACAAAGCGAGAGTCGCCGATTGGGCCTCGGAGGTGGTGGGTCTGTCGGACCGTCGGACGGCCGAACCCCAGTTGCAGTGGCGTTCCTCAATTTCACTAGACAACACTGTATATATGCTGAGGCTTCCCATTGGTACTTGCAAATGGCGAAGTGGAGCGAGTTTGGCTTGTCTGACCCTGACAAGGTGACTTGGTACTGTAGGCTCTCTTTCAATCTTAAACACTAGCCTTCCCGCTAGCACAGTAGATCGTAGCACCGGCCTCGGCGCAATATTTCTCCGCCAGTCGATCAGCCGTGCATGCCGTGTTTGCCGACCAGACCGTGCGACCGTGATATTGGCGCCGCTATGTTAGGAGAATGCAGCGGTGGAGCCGTTCCTGCATGTCACTGTAACCGATCTCGGAGCTAGGAAATTGCCTAGAAGCTTGAGTCACCACTATAGTCGTCCTGCCCATTTTCTGCCACATCTCTCTTCCCTCTTCAATCCTGCTTCTTTGATCAAAATCCTCACACTCACCGAGACCCTGTGGTCTCCCGTCGATCTTGGAAATGGGAACAACAACGTTGCTCGAGTTGCAAACACTTGAGTCCAGTTCTGGCGCAATAAACGCCGAGCATCCCGTTTCTGCCTCGTCTCATGAAAGCCCTGCAATGCCAGCGGATGCACTACCTGACGTATCACCAGCTGACAACGCAAAAACAATTCTTTCAAAGAGCCAAGCGGTCATCGTCATTACCCAATTGATTAGCCTGCAGCTCTTTTCTAGCTTTTGCAATGGCATTGTTGTGGTTGGTTTACCATCTATCACCAACACTCTAAAGCTGGAAGCAGGCCTTCTCCTATGGCCAACGTCTGTCTTCTATCTTACCGCCGGGTCATGTTTGATGTTGGCTGGATCAATCGCAGATGTCTTGGGTACAAGGCCTATGATACTAGCGGCCAACATCCTCCTCGTTGCGAGTGCTCTCGCCTGCGGTCTAGCACGAACCGGAGGCGAACTCATTGCTTTTCGCGGCCTACAAGGTGTCGCTAGCGCTATGGCTGTCCCGGCGTCTGTCTCTATCATTTCAACAAACATTGCTCACGGGCCGCCACGGAACCTTGGATTTTCGTGCTTGGGGTTCTCAAGCCCTCTCGGATTTTTGCTTGGCCTTGTTCTTGGAGGTGTGTTTGTGGATACCGTCGGATGGCGGCCAGCATTTTATCTTGCTGGGGCTACTACTGCTGCAACATTCGTCTTTGGCTTTTGGGTGTTGCCACAGGATCATCGGCCAAGACACGGACGCATGATATGGAAGCAGTTAGCTGTGGACATTGATTGGGTGGGCACGATAGTTTTGAGCACTGGAATAGCGACACTGTCATATGTTCTGGCGTAAGTTTCCCCGGCTCGTGAAATGTGTCATACAATAGTTAACAATGGCAGAATGCTTTCATCCGATATCAAGAGCATCCGGCACGCATCCAATATCTCGCTACTTGTGATTAGTGGAGGCTCGTTTCTAGTGTTCATCTGGTGGATGGACTACCAAGTAAAGCACAACCGTCCGGCACTAATGCCAAACTCGCTCTGGCGTAACTCTAGCTTTACGAGTATCTGTATAATGATACTTTTTGCCAGCGCAGTCAGCAATAGTATGGAGCTATACTGCAGTTTGTTGTAAGTCTTCAGCCTATGCCTCGTGATCTTTGAGGGCTCGTTATTGATATCTACCAGCTTCCAGGATGTCCAAGGCCATACAGCACTTGAAGCGTCACTGCGCATTCTCCCCGCCCTCATCACAGCCGTCCTAACCAACATTTCGACCGGTTACTTCGTTAATCGAATGCCGGTCATTTGGGTGGTCTTATTTTCCGCAGCATTTACCGCTATCTCACCACTGCTCATGGCAGTTATCAATCCTCACTGGCCATACTGGTACATGGCATTCACCGCTCAGGTACGTGAAGCTTACAACATGATACAACTTGTTGTCCCTCGTCTTAGTGATAGCCCACCTTTTGCTACTGAATATCTGGTAACTGCTCGTTAACGCTTTTCTGCGCAGCTTTTCCAACTTGTGTGCACCAACGTCCTTTTCACTATCGGTCTGCTCATCATCTCTGCTGTGTTTCCCACACGCACGCAGGCTCTAGGTGGTGCAGTTTTCAATACCTGCGCGCAGCTCGGCACGTCAATCGGATTGACAGTAACTTCTGTCATCTCCGAGTCTGTAACAGCCGCCTCGGCCAACTCCAACAAGTCATCCCCTAATGCTCTTATGGCCGGGTATCGCGCTGTCTTTTGGGCTTTATTTGCATGCATGGCTTTGGTATTTATCACAGGCGTGTTGGGATTGCGCCGAGTAGGGAAGATTGGTGTGAAACGGGATTGATCCGTATGCTTAAGTTTCGTAGAAGATCGCTAGCCGGCAAGAGTAGATAAAAGTCATGAAGATGCTAGCGCATCTAGATACTTATGATGATAATAATGACTCTTTCAGGCCATGCTCGGAAAACTACAGTATAAGCCGCCCTGCTCAAGTATCGCGAGAGGGAGTGCGCCGCGCTGCAACGCGTCGCGTCGTATTTGCTTGTTTGTATGCTTGTTTGCTTAACCCTATTAAGCTATCTTAGGAAATCTGAATATAGCTAGCCCTAAACTACCTACTATCGATTTACTTAGAAGACTAAAACTATATTCTAATATACTTTAGGCTTCTATATTATATTTTATTCTTATATAAAAGGATTTACCTAACTCCTAGTCATCATTGTATCTGCCGTAGATAGTATAAAACGGCCTATTCTCTAAGCACTATACTATCTCCTTAACTACTAAGCAATTCGGCTTCTACTTCTCTTTTACCTTATCTACCAGCTATCCTATTATCTAATATCAAATCGAGCCATATCACACTTCTACCCCGCCACCTCTGTCGAAGCGTGACTAAGCTTTCACAGTACACTATAGGTATATATCGAGTGGAGTCCACTCGTCGCATTTCATTCTGCTTTCCAGCATCGTCTAGTTTTAGCCAGTCTCCAAACTAACCTTACTACGCCCCTAGCTTCTCACTAGCGCTAATCTAGGCTTTATGGATCACGAGGTGTTGACATCGCCACACATACTTTACCATATATTCCTACATCTTCCCCAACAAGATCTCTTACTAGTCCAGCGAGTGTGCTGTACATGGCGCGAAGTCATTGAGTCCAGCAAAACCCTCCAAGCTTCACTATTCCTGCACCCTGGACCTATAGTGCGCCAACCACTAGATGACGAGATCGAGCTTAACCCTCTCTTACAATCCCGCTTTCCTGCTTTCTTCGACAATACCCTCCAAATTACCGAGTTTCGGCCTTCTACGCATGGTATGGGCCCGTGGTATAGTACGCACTGGGCTGAGAGCGCTCGCCCGTGGCCCTCGAGGTTGGGGAGCAGCCGGGCCGGTACTAGGCAACCTGCCGTAGAGAGTCCTAGACTGGACCCGCATCGGACAGCTGCATATAGACGGCCCGAAGCGACTTGGAGACGTATGATCCCATGTATGCCAGCGCCGGTAGAGCTCCAGGTCAGCTATCTGAACAAGACAGGACCTTACCCATGGGAGGGCACGCTTCGATGCCTAATGTTCAACAACTGTTACCTAGACGCAGAAGTGGCCGTTCCACATTATAGCACTGAGGACGAGCATCTAGAGGAAGAACCAGAAAGGCCCTGGTTAACATTTGGTCTCTTGTACGATATTGTCGCGGCGGCCTGGTTCAGTGGGATACCAATGGTGGCGAACACAGTGCAGTGCGACTACACTTTTCATGATCACCGCCCGTCGGTAGCACGGCAAAGTTTACCTTGGGAGACCTACCAACATCAGCAGACTCCTGAAGAAAGCAAGAATCGTAGCCTATATGGCAAGCGCGAAACTTTGCGAGACGCGATCCCTCAAAAGTTGATCTGCGGTCGTGGCCGCATCCTCATTATGCTGACAGGACACCAAAATTCTCCTTCTTCTGAAAAGAGATACCGGCATGAATTTGAGCTAGGTGCAGCCGAAGCTTTACAAAGATTGAGATGGGATTATGTCGTTGAATACAGGTCCGAGTAAGCAGCGATGTCACCTTCGCCGACGCCTTCGTTGACTATAGAGCCAATCACATCCGGAGAGGCAGCGGCAACGCTCTATTTCGGTTATTACACATCCTTCACAGATGAACGTCATGACAGAAGAGGATACCAGTCAGAATGGATCTTCAAAGATTACAACGTGCAGGTCCCAAAGGTACAGGAATGCGGTGACCTTTCCAACACAGTCAAAGGCGAGTATCATACTACTACGTTAACAGATTCTCCACCGTACCCTGGCAGGATTGTCATGTTTGATGACCCCATCCAGGGCCATTCCAGCTGTATATATATGCTGGCTGTTGCTCCCTCGATCGGGACTGGCACATTTAAATGCGCTGACACCACCGTGCTTTGTGCGCCAGTGCCACCCATATCAACAACACCTTGCTATGTCGAGCCTGCTGGTAGTGTTGGAGATCTGGTCCTTTACGAAATAGCGGATTGCTGGTTTCCCTGATCTCCAGATGAGCATCGGAATGAGTGAAGGTCAAATCAATCCACTCTACTGGCCAAACTTTGCAGCAAATAGTAAGCTTCTGAATACTTATTCGTAGATTCTGAATGCTTATTCATAGATTTGACAGTTTGCCTCTCAACCTCCAAGCTGTAGACTCCTCGAGATTGATCAAAATTGCAAATCCTCTTCTGCGCTATATTTATCTTCCAAAGACTGGACTACACTAAGACTTCAAGGAGAGCTACTGCAACGTCCTAGCTTCCGGACAAAGGTTGGTGTCCTGCCCATTTCTATGGTAATGCTAGTTTGTGATCAGCAGCATGGTCTGTTTTGAATCAGGTTGTAGCTGTTGTACAGAGGCAGCGACGGTGACGATGATCGACCTATATATACACTCGATTATATGATATTGGATTTGATAGGATGCACAGTATTGGCCAGACGTGGCGAAATGATCGATGCTTATACAGTTCGAATTGACGACTCTCAACTGCATTTAGTCGATGCTGCCTGTCGTCCGAGAGGAGAAGAGTAAACTTGGCGAAATGAAACCACGAACAAGCCATATGACTTGAACATTACAGGAAGGTAGCGTCGTAGTGCCATGCAGCCACATGCTAGAACTTCTTTACATCATCTATGTCTTCACCATAATCAGGTGCCAGCTACTCCCAGCATCTATTACAGACTGTTCGTATATGTTTTTATATCTCACCGCCCTTACTACTGTATGTTCTCCAGCTTGCAAAACATTCAAGTTCTTTAGGGCGAGACAATCAGCACTAGTCAGCAGACAATCTTCCCTAATAGGTTTACTGGTTTTCTCTTGCCATTCGGGTAATATAGTTGTCATCGCTACTAGCTCACCCCACTATGGAATTCGTGGAGGGAGGTCACGCTGGCTCATCCGTAGAGCAAATCGGCCGATATTCGACACCAACATGGAGGGGGTCAAGGTTAGCAATATGCTGTTCCAAGATAAACAACGGCTCGCCTACAGTAAATTCTGAGCCAGATTGGTATGAGTAATGCAACGTGAATCTCTTACACGTTCCTGGAACGGATCCATTAGATTCGCAACCTGTCTCAAATGGGGCCAGGGGTCTAATACATTATAAATGATATGTCAGAATACTAGGACGTTCAACGAGCCTGACGACCATGTTCCCTCAACGTCCACTTCTTCTGGGCACTCTTCTACGTTTCGATACCTACTTCTTCTGGGCTCATATTGAGAAGTTTTGGAACAAGTACAAAGTCTCAGCTGGACTCATCATCTTCAGAGTAGCCCTCGAAGCACTATCGTGATTAGTTCTTGCTGTATGGGCAAATGTAGAATCACAAACAGCATGTAGCAGGTGAGGGCCTCTTGTCATTCCGTCCGTCATTGTAGGATCCCGGACTGCTATGACATCGCTTAGTGGATCATAAGATAAGTTGACATACGCGTTACAAATAGTAGTTGATCTAAGGGATAGCTATGTGCCAGTCTCGGTAATAGCTCAGTAGACGTTAATCGATCATTTAATCACATTTTGAATAGGGCTCGCGAAAGTATCCAACCTCATGTATACTAGAGTCATGTACACTGTATAATGAATGTGTACTTCTGCAGATCCTGAATCAGTGCATAGAGTTTCGGGCAGACTCTAAGTAGATGATGTTGCCTGCTTATAGCTGAGTAAATTGAAAGCTAGTAGATGGTCGATGCCAATCAGCGTTCGGAGGACAATATAGACGGCGAAGAGGATGCAGAGGTATTATATGGCTGTTATAAAAACACAGAAGCTGTGAGGTTGGCGTAATGTATAGGCTCGACTGGTACGCTTGTAGATCTCATATTCCGGGTGGCGACGACCGACATTTATAATAAGAGCGTATAGACATAGGAAGCGTATAAGGGTTAGGTCTTGCTATGTCTACGAAGCAAAGAGAAGAAGTGAAGCGTTCATAAAAGCTAAACCGGCGACTGAAAGCAACAACGGTATAGCTCTCCATGGCTATGGACGATTCTGAAGTAGGCTGGCCTTGGGACTGGACAGTTTTGTTCCCGTAGCTGCACCATACTCTGCGATTACATGCTCGTGCGTCAGGATAGCAGTAAATGCAGCACCTGTGTTTCGTGGGCTGTGGCACAGCGTCCAGATCCAGAGCGGAGTGGCAGTGTGCTAAAGAATCTAAGTAGGAATTGGTTCAATAACAGCAAAAGTCGAGAACATGAACAGCGCAGTAAGACAACTTGTTCATCTGTCTATGTTACGGTCGTACCCGTAACAGGGTCAGCAGCACGGCGCAACCCGTGACTACACATAGTCACGTACCGGATTGTAGTTTGTTTATTTGTTTTCTCCATTTATCGTGCTATTTAAGTCTATGACTATGTAACACGGTAGGCCCTATTAGGGCCTACTTCTTAGTTTTGTTCCCTCTAATCCCTCTTATTACTAGACTCTTACTATTTCCTAGCCCTCCCCTAAAGTGTCTACGCCTCCGCGTCCTCCTCCTTATTTCTAGCTAGATACTAGCCCCTTATCGCTATTTTAGAGTTTATTATAAACTCTAAGGCTAGTTACCGCCCGTGTTTAGTTAAAAGAAGGTCCGGTAGGGAGTTAATAGTTCTAAACTCCCTTAGCCTTATTATCGAGTAGTCTTTATACCTAAAGACTAAGTATTCTACTATTTCCCGTACGCCGTACCGGTAGCGGTTATTAGTAGTCTTCCCTATCCGGAATAAGAAGTCCTTTAGATATCTATAGCCGCCTAGTAGGAGGGTATATAGAGCGCTAGAGAAGCGGCGTTACGCGTTGAACCTTACCTAGTACCTTACCTCCTACTTAAAGCGGGAGAAGTAGCTACTTTAATTAGGTTTATTAGCGCGGTACCGTGTCTCTTCGCCCTTATAATGCCTCTCTTACGCCGCGTTTATATCTATCTTTAGTCTCGTCTTATAGAACTCCTTAAGACTCTCTAGAAAGTAGGTTAGCCTTTACTAAAGTTGCTAGACTTAAACGTGCCTCGTTTAGTTATCTAGATATAGTCCCTCCTAGCTATATTATATATACGGCGAGAGGGCTATTACTTAGCGGACCGGATAGTTATCTTATAGGTTCTAAAGCCTTAAGGTATATAGGATTACCTAGCGTTCTAGTCGAATCCTAACTAGTAAGAGGGCTACCTCTAGGGCGGACGGCTTATTTAGTACTATCTTAAAGATGCTAATTATCCTTTTCGACGCCCTAGCTTATAGGGATTCGAGAGGTTTAACTAACTTCTTTAGCTACTACTAAACTTAGCTACCGTAGTTAGTAATTGTAGTCACGTACGCGAGGTATAGCTATTAAATCGCCTTAACTAAGAGTCTAGTGTTAATATTTATAAGGCGTTAGATTCGGCTAAAGGCTGCCTCCGCCTATAACGTATATATCTTAATATAATCCTTAAAGGAGAGCTTTTAGTCGAACTAGATCCCTAGCTACCTTACGCTCGCCGCTACCGGCTTTATTACTTCGCTACTCGGTAGGGTTAGGACCTAGTCCTTTCCCTTACCTTTCGTAAAGTAAATAAGCTTAGTTTTAGCTAAGTTGAATTAGATAGCGTTTTTAGTACCCCTCTAGACTAGTCTTACTACCTCCCTCTCTAATATACGGACATTCTTACTAACGACTATAGAGGACGCTACTAGCGCTATATTATCGATGTACGATAGCGGCGTAACCTCTTAAAGGTCGTTAAAGATGTTCCGTATATAGATAAGGAAGAGGATAGGCGAGACTAGACTACCTTATAGGATACCTATAATCGTCGGTTATAGTTGTTCTAACGCTCCGTCGAACGATAGCTAGAGGGTCTAGTCTTCTAAGAAGGACTTCGTCCATCTTATTAGGCTATATAGTAGGCGGAGGCCTATTATAGTATTAAGGAGCTTATCCTTAGAGATATAGTCGAAGGCGCCTTTAATATCTAGAAATAAGATAGACGCCTTCCGCCCCTATACCTTAGCTCTCTTAACGAGGTTTATAAGGATAAGGGCTACGTCGACCGCCGACTTCTTTAGTCTACTACCTATCTAAGAGTCGTATAAGAGTAGCGAGATTTTGGCTAGCTTCCCTAGGCGTTTAGCGATAATTCTCTCGCTAACTTTACCTAAGTAGTTTAGGAGAGATATAACTCTATATACCTTTAGTACTATATAGTTAGGCTTATTCGGTTTAGGGAGGATAACGCCTACCGCTTACTTCTACTATCTTAGATAGTAGCCTTCGTTAAGGAGTCGGGAATATACCTTATAGAAGGTGTCCGGAATAGCGTCGTACGCCTTTAATATAACTACCTAGGTAATTCTATTATTTCCGGGGGTTTTCCCTTTAACGTTTAAGGTACTATACGCGTATACGAGTTCCTCTTAGTCTAGGGGGCCCTAATTCTACTTCCCTTATTAGTACGAGGCCTAGCGCGTCGGGATAGGGATACTATTTAGCGGCGTAGGGAATAGGGTACTCCTAAAGGCCTTACACTTCCCCTTAAAGTCCTCCTTCCCTTCTATTAGCGGAATCGGGGTCCTACTATACTATTTAGTATAGGAGAACGCTTTAAAGATAGACGCTAGATCCTCCCTCTTAAGAAAGGAGTTCTAGTAGTCCCTCTTTACCGATTTTACCTTTATAAGATAGGCGTTCCTTAGGGAGGTATATAGTCTACGTAGGTCAGGTTCCTTTTATAGTCGCCTTTATACGCGTTATAGTATCTTCCGGCTCTCTTGGAGTACTTAATTCTACTACGGCTTTAACTTAGCGTAGGTTCTCCTTCGGGGTATTAACTAAATAGCTGCGTATAAGATAGCGTTTATAAGGTAATGCGCTAGGTCATCTAGCGGCGTCTCTATCTTAATAACTTCGCCTTATAAGAGTCTTTAGAACTTTAGCTAGTCTACCTTATCCGTGTTGTAGGCGTTAGCGTTAGCGTTAGCGTTAGCGTTAGTTTTAGTAGTTAGCTCCTTAACTACAACCGGGACTTCCGCTAAGATAGCTAGGTAGTCTGAACCTATATCTCGCGTAGTCTAGCTTACTTCGCTATTTAGGTGCGTCCCTTTTATAAAGAAGAGGTCGAGTACTATCCTAACCCTTAGGTTTATACGGTAGAAGGTAGTAACCCCTTCTAAGTTATAGAGTATAAAGCGGCGTCTCGCTAGCTACTCGACGAGTCTCTCGGCCCTTAGAGTTATATCGCTACCTCCTAGGTCCTACGATAGATATCTCGTATTAAAGTCGCCTAAGAGGATAGCTTATCCCTCTATTAGTATCTTAAATAGAGACCTATCTATTGTCTAGTTATCTTAGCTATCCTTCTAATTATAGATGTTTATTAGCTAGTACCGGCGGTTGTCCTTCCCCTTAAAGTTAAGGGATTATATATCCGGGTCGTCTACTTTATCTTACTTTATTTTAAGTACTAGGTCCTTCCTAATATATAAGAGGGTCCTTAGTTGTCTTATAGGATCTATACTATAAGGGAGTAGTTAAGAATAGCCTTAGTAGGCTATTAACCTCGCTACCTTATAGTTACCTTAGTCGGCGATAATCTAGGGTTCTTATATAGCTAAGATGTACACCTTTTGCTATACGGTAACCTCGAGCGCGCTCTTAGTCGCCTACGCGCTTCTATTTAGGTTGCCTTATAAAATCCGGAGGCTACTACCTATTATTCGATAGGTTAGGGGCCTTATACGTCCTTAGTTTGTCCCTCGCCTTCTCTACGTAGACGCTAACGCCCCCTATAAAGAGGCGTTAGATAACGGCGCGTTAGGCTTCCTCCTCGGAGCGGAAGGATAGGAGGATAGAGCTAGCTTATTAGGTCTCGCGTCTCTCCGGTTTTATTAGCTAGAGCGGCGTATTATATAAGCGGAGGCTATTATTAAAGATCTCTAAATCATCTTTTATCCTTTAGTACCTATCTTTGTCCCTAAAGTTGGTTATAGAGACGCCGTAGGCGACTACCTTGTACTATATGTCGTCCTCTAGGAGTTAGTCGATTAGAATTACCTCCTTAAGGATGTCGAGATACTAGAGGGTAAGGTCCTTTACTATCCGGTTTATAAGGGAGAAGATAATATTCCCCTTTAGCGACTTTAAAATTGCGGAGATAATAGGGCCTATAGCGCCCTCTATCTTAAAGGCCTCGTTAATCTTGTCCCTTTATTAGAGATGGTAGGGTACGAGGGCCTTATTGCGGGTTATAAAGGTCAATTTCGCCGGTTTAATACGCGCGAGTACGGCACTATTTCTAGTATAGTAGTTTTTGCCTTAAACTAGTGTCTAGTCTTAAGTTTTAGTAGGGGTATATACCTGCCCTAGTAGGGCAGGGTCGCCCCCTTGAAGGGTAGGGCCGCCCCCTTAAAGGGTAGGGTCGCCCCCCTAGAGGGTAGGGTCGCCCTATTAAAGGGAAGGGTTGCCCCTTTAAAGGGCGGGGTTGCCCCTTTAGAGGGTAGGGCTGCCCCTAGGGGCTCTTTATCTTACTACCTCTAAGAAGAGGGGGGTGCTACTACCTTAGTAGCTTAATATATAAGCCTTATTATTGTAGTTTAAAGGGTCGCTACTTAGTCGGCGATTATCCTAGAGGTTATCTTTACCTCTTACTTATCTATGTACGCGCGGAAGACCTCTATTAGATCTAAAACGCGCGCCTATTCTTACTTATCTTATTATAGTAGGGCTACCGCCTCTACTAAGAGATTTTAGGCATCCTAGATCTTCTAGGTAACTTTAGGTATAACCGTAGCCTTATTTACCTTCTTTAGAGCTTATTTAGTTAACGGCGAGGTAGTATCGACGTAGGGGTTTAGCCGTTTAACTATAATAATAGGGACGGCTTACCTACGCCTTATAGGAGTATTAGGGACTTCTATATCTGTATCTAAGTCTATAGGTATTATAGCTGTATATAGCTTATATAGCTAAGCGCGGGGCGGAGCGGGCCGTCCCGTGGATGCCTTATTGCCTAAATAAGCCTAAAAATTCTTTAAAAAACTAAAGAATTAATAGGAATTAGGGATATTTAGAGGGCGATTCCTCGACGGTTTCTTACGGCGCGCGCGTAGGGGCGCGTTAGCGTGTAGCTCTCGATGCGAGGATTCGAATGACTCCGGTATTGGGGGGGTGCCTAATGGAAAAGTGCGATGGGATTCGTACGGTGTTGTTGTTGATAAGTGTATTAATAGTATGCCTGTAAGAATTTAAGCGGTTATTGACGCAAATAGGTAGCAAACACAGTTTTAGCTATATAATGTTTATATTCACTTATTTGCCGGAAAACGAGCTTTCTAAAACAACAATTATAATTTAGATCCGCCTAGTATTCGTTACGTAATGGCTAAAAGAAGTTGAGGTAGTTATAAATTCGGATACCGCCGAAGCCTCGGGGATTCAGACTTTTGACCTACCACCCCTGGTCTGCGTAGATTTGCCACTGACAGCTGGTATTAGCACCTTATCCACTCTATATTGATAATTCCACCACATGTTCAATAAGGTGTTTCTCTATTAAATAAGAAGGTTATTATAATATGAAAAGATTCAACTGATTCTTAAGACTCTGAACTACATATAGTCCTAATTTGAAGTTGATAACTGATCCCTATAGTGGTTGCTATAACCAACAGATGCAGCCCTATTTGCAAGCTCTAAGTAGTTGTTGGTGCAAGCCAGTTTAAACACCTTCTTATCAAATTTATAGTTATCTTACTAGATAGACTTGATATAAGATTCTACCCTCTCCTTAGATATAGTTGAGGCTCTAGTTACTATATTTTTGAATAGTTGAAGAGCCATTTCCTTATGCTAATAGAGTTGTTCAATTAGTGTAAGGTCTAGTAAGTTAGGTGGCTAGTTCATGAACTTAATGCTAGACTCTACAATCTCCTACTTAATTAGCTTCCTTACACGGTGGTGGATCCTTACATTATCCTCGCAGATGTAGACTAGACGACCTAGAAAGGCCTCTTTAACTATAAAATAATAAGGAAACAGTCTGTCGATGTACACTTTATAAGCGTAGAATAGGAAGTCTATACTACCTTTCTAGTTGTTACGTATAAAGACCTGCTTCTTAAAGTATTAGCTAGTAGACACCTCATTCTTGCAACCTCTTCGAATATTATGGCCTTCAGTAAGGTTGATTTCCCTCTACTTCTAGTTAGATTGACGGATACGAAAGTTATAGGCCTGTAGAAGTCTGAATTTAGGAGTTCCTTTAATCTTAGCTGCTTTAACTTGATGGCTATTGATAATATTAAGCTTGTCTTACTTAGACTTGAGACGGTTGATAAGACTGCTAGTAGTTTCTTTAGATTCCACCTTCTATATAAGGAATGGCCTTATTATGGAGGAAGGCCTTCTAGGCTCAGAAGGCTCATCTAGTTCTGAGAGCTCTTCAAGACTGGTAGTAGCAATTGGCCTTGCAGATTCTGAAGGTCCTTCACATCTAGAAGAACCTTCAGAATTTACAAGGCCAACTAAGCTTGCCTCACCCTATGCAGCAGCCCACTACATAAATAAGAATATTAGTAGATTCTTATTAGAATAAGCTGGTTGACCTTCAAGACAGGCCTAATGGCCATAACTTGAGCCTCCAAGGTCAATCTTCTTCTCATTATAACAGATTAGAATGGCCTTGTCTTGTATAAGCTTCTAGATGGTGTTGTGCCATTTAGCACGCCTCTAAATATCCTTGGACTTCAGCTGGTGCTTTAAGACCCCTCTCTTCTGGACTATGGCCTTCTATCTCTCTAGAGTATCACTATCAATATGCCCTTTAGCCAGTCTAATATTGAATGCCTATTGTCTTAATAGATAAACCTTATAGCCCCTATGAGGTGTTATTAAGTTGATAGGTAGTTCACTAAGAATTCGTCGTTGTCTTCTTGTAGGAGTCTCATTCTAGAGGATTTCTATTTCTGAGATAAGACCTTCCTCAACTGACTTCTAAAGAGCAAGGTTGACTGATTAACATAGCTCTGTCCTTAATAATTCTTTAAGGACCTTCTGTCTTATGATCCTACTAATATGTAACCCTGTCTTAATCCTTGGCTTCTGGCCTCTCTTATCAATTGCTTTATGCTCTGTAGTTCGAAGTGGCCTAAACTCATTGGATTCAATAAGTTGATTGAAGTCTCCTTGTTGTTCTGGTGGAAGCTGGTCCTTAGCCTTCTTTATGAAGTATCTACAAGTTCTCCTAGATATTAGAAGTTCTGCTGCAATTTTGTCTAATGACCACCTAGCATTTTCATGTAAATAAGCAATCCTTATCTTCTTATGCTGCTTCAGATTCTTATGACCACGAACTGGAGGCATTATAGATAAAATGGTGATGTTATGGATAAAGGAAGTTCTTTGATTAGGTGGTTCTGTAGGGAAGGTATGGAAGCTATCAAAACACCTTACGTCATGGCCAAGCTGTGGCAAGCCAACGCGGACCAGCGGTGGTAGTACTATAAGTATATCTGTCTTCGTAGGGACCTGCCATCTTAAAAGCCGCCAAGCCCTTGTAAAAACATTTATTAATCTCCTCAGACTCGGGTAACTTTCCTCCCTTGGCTCTAAAAACAACAAGACTGGGAACGGCAGAACCTCAGTCATTGATCACTACCTAACCAGAAGCAATTGCCCAACTAAGAAATGACCTGAAACATCTCTATGGGACCACCCGTGTTTCGGATATTCACCTCTTCATATCAGTGGTGAGTCAGCTATCGTTCGAAGACCTGCTTTTGGAAATAGTTCAAGAAGCGCTTCGCACAAAGAAGTCCTCGACCGCCGAGCACCGATTGAACATAGTTCTGCTGCACCATTGGGTTTCCTTAGTTCGTTGAAGAGGAGAACCCTAACCCACGAAACACCTTACCATAGAAACGACAGAAAACGTTGAAGGATGTCTGATCTCGATGCGCCGCGAAATGAGCATCCTACGAAGAGGCTACGCACTCTTAAATCATGTGAGCCCTGTAGACAGCGAAAACGAAGATGCAACGGAGAGAAACCGTGCAGTACATGTACTCGGTCTGAGCATCAATGCTACTACGTCGAACGCCAAGCACAGCAGAATGGTATGAAGAGAGGATCCGGCACTAAAGACATGACACCTTCAAGAGCAAGTGGTCCATCAAGGCGCAGATCCCTCCCCAGCGAACATGACTCTACCCGGTATTTTGACGCCAGCTCTGCGATCGCTTACCCGCGAATTCTTGGTAGATCGTTCAACTCTCAGGTGCCCCCACGACTACATGCATTCGGATGGCATCTGGGTCTTAGGGCCGAGCCGGTCGTGCCTGGCTTTGATATTACTAAAGTCCTTCCATTGGACGAAGCATTGAAACATGCCGAATGGTTTTTTCGAGTCGTACATCCGAGTCTCGAGTTCTTGGACCAGCATGAATTCTTCAAGCGTCTCAGTATACGATGGGCCAGGGCGCAAAGCGAAGATCTAGATTTCGATGCATTGACATGCAGCATAATCGCACTAGGATCGTTCTTCGCCTTGGTGCCAGACAGCGCCGACAGTCCTGAAACCATACTGGCAAATTTTGCCAAGGCTCGCATTGACAATGTCGGGTTCATAGTTCCCCCTAAAACATCATTGATAGCTGCCTTGGTGCTTCGCTCCATCTATCTAAGAGCCAGCTCGCGACCGCACGCTTCTTGGATGGCTAGTACTTCTGCTATCAGCTTACTGCAAGCCGCTGGTCTGGACAGTAGCCAGCCATTACCATCTGAGCGCTTTCAAGCTAGCGACCTGGTGTTGCATCGGGACAAGCTCTTCATGATCGCTAAAGCCAGTAATATTGTCATAGCATACGAATACTCTCGGCCGAGTGCACCCACGCATCGACCGCTCTCCAGCATTGATACAAACATCTTCGGTGGACCCGCTAAACAGCTGATTGCAATAGCATCGGCAATACCAAATGGAGAGGCACCTTATAGTGACCCGGAATACATCGCTCTCACTCAAGACATGCTGATCAAGCTGAAAGAGGGCGCAGAGGAGCTACAAGACTCATTACACTCTGCGCTTTGTCGCGCGAATGTCGCATTCTCGGCTTTTCGTCGCTTGAGATTGATGAATCATCTAAGCCCTCCATTAACGGGAAGATCTGGGTCTGCGTGGTTTCAGCTTATGTTGATCGGTAAATCCGCTATTGATGTGATAGACCAACATATGGCTTCATGTGCGTCTAGTGGACACAGACCGATCCCCTGGTGGGGCATGGTGACGGTACCTTTCCATTTCCTCCTTATCCTTCTTTCTCAGGACGATACCCAGTGCATGGCTCTGGTCGCTACGGTGTTCAAGACTTTGAAAACCGTCGCTACTTTCTTTGATACTCATCTAATGAGAGAGGCTGTCCAGATGGGGGAAGATTTGATAAGGCTGTCCTGCCAGACGAAGCGCGAGAGCGTGTCACTACTTGACAAGGCTTTAGCAGACGACCCTAACCCGCTTTCTGTAAAGCCTTTAGATGATGTCTCGAGAGACTCCCAGCACCAAGACAACGAAGTAGATCGGACAGCGACTTTTGACATTCCTTCACGCGCAGAACAGTACATCGACCAGCACAACCAGTTCGCGTCGATACCCACAATAGTTCAAACTGCAGAAAGCTTCAATTCAAGCATTGCGCTTGACCAGACTTTTGGTGATGTACCTTCTTGGTTGGCACAGTTTAACGATGGCCACATCGACTGGGAGGCTGTCTTCTCTCAAGTGGAGAGCATGTAAACTTAGGGGAGATAGAAGGTGAATATAAGAACCGAGATCTTATGGTTATAGGTGATTATGAAGATCACCCACAAAGATTTGACTTGCGTTGTTCTTTTCAACTTCCCTTTCCACTATTAACTCAGTCCTTCTCAAATTGTTGACTAATTAATCAATTCTATTAAGCTATTGAATGAAGCTCTAACGTGAGAGGAAAGTTTAGGATAAGTATCACTATAGACGTAGTTGCCAGGAATTCTACCTAATTGGATTAGAGGAAAGTCAAGATATATCTTATATAAGGACTCTCTAGTAGCTAGGTTGCTGAACATCATTAATATTTTCATAATATAAGATAAGGGTAAGGTCTCTATATACTTACGAATACCATCCTATCTATATGATTTATTATAGTTGACTTGTAATAGCTTGGGTAGCTACGAAATCATACTATATAGCCCTATGTTCAGTATGACCTGTAGCTAGAGGTTACATGACTAGAGAAGACTCTTAGTCATTATTAGAGATTAAGAGAGAGCAATATAAGACACTTATAATTTCTAGGAAGATAGGAAGACTAGAAAAGTCATGTATATATACTTTGGAGTAAGAAAAGACGGTTTTATATTATTTTTGGCTATATATTAAACGTCTCTCTAAGATAAGTTACATTAGTGTAACTGTAGTAAGGTAGCTGTTAATAGAAGCTACCTCTCTAGATCTACACGAGAGCTATGCCGGCATAAGAATGAGTTATAATGACTACTTCCTATAAGAGTGATTACAATGAAACTCTGATTAATAATACACATAAATAAGCTCAAGAGCAGGTCCAGAATAATTAGAGTGTAAAACTTATTGACGATTCTACGTGCCTCAATAACCAATGCTCTTCAACCACTGCTTCATAATCTTCGCGATTTCCCAGCGCTTTGTCTCTAGAGCGAAGTGCCCTGCGTCAACAAACTGTACCACAGCATTTGGCAGGTCCTTCTTGTATGCTTCTGCACCGGGAACGATAAACGCTGGGTCATTTTTGCCCCAAACAGCCAGCAGCGGCACCTGCGACTTCCGGAAATACTCTTGAAACCTTGGGTACAGTGCGACGTTGGTGCGGTAGTCGTAGAACAGGTCCAGCTGGATCTTCTGCTGCTGAGGACTTTGTAAGTTCTGCATATAATCGACGGTCCACTGTAGAGGGTCCTGCAGCTGTCGCTCCGTCTCTGGAACCCCTTCAACATACTGATATTCAGTCGCTGCTAGCGTTAACACGTTGGCTGCCACAAACTCTCGCGCACTTTGCGAATCGTGACTGTTCCACATAGCCTCAATTGGGTTCCAGAAAGGGTGGCCTAGGCCCTCCACGTACGCGTTACCATTCTGCGTCACAATCGCTTGTATGCTCTCAGGTTGCTGCAAGGCAATACGATAGCCCACTGGTGCCCCATAGTCAAACACATAGATTGCGAATTTGGTCCAAGACAGCGTTTGTAAGAAATGCGCGATCGACTTTGCCATGTTTTCGAAGGAGAAGATGTAGTCAGATGGAGTAGTCGTCAGCCCAAATCCTGGCAGGTCTGGCGCCACAACGTGGTACTCGTCACTAAGCAGCGGGATAATGCCACGGTATTGCGAAGATGACGAAGGGAATCCATGGAGTAGGAGTAGTTTTGGTAATGTCGAGGCGCCTGCTTCAACGTAGTTGATATTGACTGAGTCACTGAGTACGACCTTGCGATATTGCGGAACGTATTCCATATTTGTTCTTGGCTGTCCTCTTCTGACTGAGTCTCGTAATGTTGACGTTGCTTTGATATGGTATTGGCATGCTTTAAATACGTCCTTGTTCAGTTCAACATGAGTTATTGGCGTCTGTTTACTAAGCGCGCCGGCAACAAAGAGGGGGTTTATGTAAGATGACGAGCTTGATCATTGGCTACTAAGCTGGATTACATAAATGCCGCATTGCCTTAAGGCGTGACGTGGCTTCTACCTCTATGTGAGAGCTCAGTGCAGTTGTCTCGATATGGTGATTCCTCATCGAGTAGCTCTCCACATGCCTATAGTTCTTTTGTAAGGCTGGCCTCTTAGAAGACACACTACTTCTTAATAGGTTCATGTCACCCCGCTGATTACGTTATGCAACCGGCAGGGGAGTCGCTTAGGTGGGGAAGTCGTTTACAAAAATACGACGTCTCCAACATTGTAATTCATTTATAGCTTACAGCAATAAAATACAATTCGAATCCGAGTGACTAAATAGATCCTCAATCAAGTTTGTTCCCTAGTCTGCGATTCTTTACACGTTCTCTAGGATCTGTCCTTTACCATCTCCGCTTCTTCCTCGACTAATTTATGGACTTCTTTAATGCTAGATATGGATGTATCTCTTAATGCAATGCAATTAGTTTATCCCTTTCCCGACCTCTTAAATGCCTAGTAACTTCCGTACTATTTCGAGATGTTTCTATAGAATGATGTTCATGCTATGAGTGGACTCGAAAGCGCGATTCATTCCCTTTATTTGCCGCATTATTAGAGATAAAAGGCTACAGGGGCATCAGTATACATCGAGAATAGACAAAGAAACCAGTAGCGAACTCACGTCGTTAAGTGATAAGATGTGTTGATTCCGGCTTCTAGCTATAAGGAATCTGTACATTAGGGTGACGTTTACTTGAGATGCCCACTCGGGTGGTCATACGAGTTTTTGAATACTTGTGCGTACACCAAGACCATGCTTTTAGATCTCTCGAGCATTTTAGGAATAAAATGTGAGAGCGATTTACAAATCTTTCGAAATAGCATGCCGCTTCGCGTTGGATGTCGTGATATATGTGCTACCTATCGTGCAACTGTTTAAGGGCGGACCTGGTATAGATACTATATTAGGCCTGGTGTCCTAGTATTCTACCTGATTAGGGTTGAAATAGTAGCAGGTTGTTAATAGGGTAGAAGTATAGAACCGAGTTAGAACAATGTTAGGTAGTTAACTAAATGTTACTATCTACTTTATGAAATAAGTTAAGTACGAGGCTCCTATCTACTAAGGAAATAAGGTCCTATCTATGTAGTCGTCTCGTTCTTAATAAACATAAATAATCGCTTAGTTCGCTCGCTAGAGTGATCGCTTAGTTTCCTATAGCTACGGGTTACGCCGTACTGCCCTGATTGGTTCATGTCTGTAACCAATCTCATGTTACGGTCTTGACCATAACAGTAACGAACAGAGCAGCTCAATGTGCAGCATCTAGGTCAGCTGTTGACCTCGACGAGAAAGACACTCTACACATGCAGAACCGGAAGTATGTAGTGATATATAAGTCCGTTGTAGAATGACTATAAGGAGGCGGGGAGGCTTCTCAGGCGATAGAGTGAAGGAGAAACGTTCAGCATCTGTGGCACCACTTTTATTGACGAAGCCGAGCTTACTTCGACAACAGTACACTAGAGCCATACTTCTACGCGTTAGGATAATGGGCATCGTGGGTACCACGTGCATATATATAAACGGAAGCTATATTGGTGGCTACATGGGAGTGGCAGCTATATTGCAAGCAGAGTTTACAAGCAGAGTTTAGGACAAGGAAGGCACCTTTTAGGTCGAGATAACGGTACAAATGGTGAAGCTTACCTGAACAAAGCTAGATTTTCACTACAAATCCTTCATTGACGTACTTAGACTGGTTCTCTCGTCTAAGCACAGACACTCAGCGACGCCTGCTCAAGTATAAAACATGCGCTAGGCCACACAGCTGTTGTGCCTAGCATCTCATTATACGCCTTAGGGCAGCATGAGACTCATTTGAGCATACACCAGGGCGTACATTAGAGAAGATTGAAGCAACTAGTGATACATATCCATATTGGCATGGCGCCTAACGAATCAAATCGACGATTGAAGAAACATGCTGGCTAATAAAACACCAAACTTTATACAAAACTAATGACTCGCTTGTTCCTATAGCCCCTCGTAGCATCTAGGTACCCTGCACACGCATCCTCGATACTAATTGAGTCGATGTTCTCCTCTCTCTCAGCTACGAGCTCGCCGTTCTCAAACGCAATCCTCATATCATTGAGATCAACTGCTGTGTTCTGTTGTCGGTCCGCCAGCGAGTTGGACCCGATGATCATCTTCTGGTTTCTATACAGCTGTTTCATGTCGAAGGTGAATTCGGTGGAACCTGTCCGTGGTGCAGCGATATAAGTCAAACGTCCCCCTTGCGCGAGAATGAGCAGTGCTGCGTTCATTACTTCTGGCGATCCGGTAGTATCAACAACTACATTCGGGCCGACGCCGTTCGTCAGAGTCCTTGCGGCGGTCATTAGCGGGTCTTCCACCAAATTGATGTCGACATTGCCGTGACGACCAGCTTTGAGCACCGTACAGCCTTTGCGCCGGGCCAATTCGCACACTGCTTTTCCCACTGAACCTAGAGCGCCTGTCACGAGGACGACATCTGAGGATTGCACAGCAGCTCGTCTCAAAGTCAGCGCTGCGGTGGTGAACGGCACACCGACTGTCGCTGCTTGTACGAAACTGAGATTCGAAGGCTTTTCCGAGAGACAATCGATAGGAATAGCACAGTATTCGGCGTGTGTGCCATCACTTTCAAAGCTCAAATTGCTTCCGCTAGTTCCGAAAACTTCCTGTCCAATCAATTCTTGGGGTCCAGACTCCACAACTCCAGCATAATCACGCCCAAGTGTGCGTGTCGGCTTGACATGTGAGAAATCGCCTTTAGCATTGAGGACGTCGCTGGGGTTGATGCAGGCTGCGAGAACTCGCACGACAACCATACCCGACTGGGGCAGCGGTTTTGGGATTTGGTCGACATGGGGGCCAGTCTTCCCGGCGGCGACACGGATTGCTTTCATCATGGTACCTGTTTTATGGGCCAATGGTCCAGATCTGATACTGTCCAAAGATATTGGATATATTCTGCGTTTGCTTCACCTTAGATGATCAAACTTTTCACTTTCGGTATTGATGCGTGTCTGGTGTAGAGAGATCCATCATCATGAACTACCTGTGCGCTCGCTGTATTCTTATACATCCAGCAGATTGTGCAATTATTGCACAATATGTCAATGGTCCCTGCACTAAATAGAGCTTATGGATGCAGTGTGCGATTCAGATCGGAATTTTCGTCTAAATTGTGAAAAACAATCCGCTACCGCATTACCCGGCCGGAAAAGAGCGTGCGGCTTATGCTGCTCAATTTGCGGATTAAGCCGTGGGGCAAGCGGACTATGATGCAATGGGTGCGGATTAATCTACAGGCACGCGGATTATGCTGGCTTTGCATGCATCCCCATCCCCCGGTTCGGTCTTGGATTTTGAATGACGAAAAGCCAGCCACATCAACGTCATAATACATTTGATCTCACAAAAGCGTCCGTGGGGAAAATGAATAATCTTGTCAACTCATGCATAAAGAAGCACGGCCACCACCACCACACAGTGGAAAATTGTTAGGCAGATCGGCGAAATGTCAACCACATACGGGCCTTCGAAACTCCGCTTAGAGCCACTGTCATTAATAAGCAGATTACGTGCGACGGCAATCGCCAGTCAATACCGTAGTTACTTGTATTGATATTGCTGTTGGGCTCATGTTAGTTGCTTGTGTATGGGTTCAATGCGTTTCTGAAACCGTCATGTCCAACCACATGCATCGCATCGCGAATCCCTTACACCGCTGATTGGATCAAAGATAGGGACATGTCCCGTCTCACCGTTGCACTGTGGCAGTGTGAAAGCTGCTTTTAAACGAATGTAGGTTTTTGAAAGAAATTCAAAAGAATAAGCGCTAATATACAAGACTGTTAAAATCATAACGGTATGACACCGGTATGACCATGTCATGACTATTTCTTCGACATACAGGAGACGATGAGGAAGCAAAAGGCAACCACCATGCCTAAGCTGCTGAGGCCTATGCCCAGGTTCCAAGCGCCACGGTAACCGAGCAAGATATCTGTACCATTGTGATTGACATGAGACTCCACAGTTCCCGCGAGACCAAGACCAATTGAGATTGAATAGTTGACTGCGGTGTTAACCAGTGACGCAGCCATGCCTTGGTGCTCCCGAGGCATGGAATTGCTAAGAATGATGCATGCGGAAGGGAATGACATATCCTGTTTTTGAATCAGCATTCGCTACATAATCAATATGTTAAAATCTAGAGGTAAGCAAAGTCACAACTCACCATGCCCCAAGGAGTGATTACGCATGCAATGAATATACCGGCCCAATAAGTCCGGTCGATTGGGAGTGTAGTCAACACTATACTGCCGATTGTGAAAGCGGCCATGGATATGACCATTACCACTGCTGGCGGCAGAATTCCCAATAGCTTCCCGGTTGTCAAAGCTGCACACAGTCCTGAGATCGCGACCGGGACGAAGTAGGCGGACATGAGTAATGGCGTGTCATGTCGTAAATTCAGCGAGAATTGCCAGAGATAGTAAAGCCAGATGCCAAATGCAGACCAACCGGCAGCAACGCAGCCTAGAACAAAGCCAGTGTCCCGATTGAGAGAGTGGGTTGGAATTAGAGGCTTGGATACTCTACTCTCCACCACAAGAAATAATACAATCAATGCTGCCCCTATAATAAGCAGGACGTAGATGTAGATTGTAGGCCATCCAACAATCGGACCTTGATTCCACGAAAAATTGAAAAGAACCAGACCGGCAATGCCAACGAGGGTACCGGTAATATCCAGGCGCTGATACAGAGAAAGACCTTCGCTGTCCATCACTTCGTCGATTTGGGTCGGGATGATCAGCAAAGCCAATGCTGTAAACACTGCAGAGACAATTCCAGTGGTCCAATATGCCCATGGCCACCAAGCCAGTTGAGCGAAGATGCTCGAGAAGACTGCACCTAGAAGGAATCCACAAGGCGCCGTCGATCCGAATATACTAAACACCATGTCTTTTCTTGGGCCTGGAGGGTAAGTTCTACCAAGGATCGCTAAAGCATTTGGTAGCAAGAATGCTGGACCGATTCCTTGCATAGCTCTGCATATGTCAAACAAGATTTGTCCTGAATACACACTGCATCCGGCAATCACGGACCACAGGGCTAGCCAGGCATAACCTATGCAAAAGACCTTGCGATGCCCTAGTACATCACCTAACCGGCCAGATGGAAGGATAAATGTACCAACAGTCAGGCTGTATGCTGCTGGCATCCAGCTTTGGTATGCTTTGGATGTCGGCCCGAGACTCGCCGTTATCTGCAGTAAGGGGGCAATGGATTGTGCAAGACATGCTTGTGTCAAGAGCTGAGATGTGCAGATAATGGTAACGAAAGCGATTTCGTGCAATGAAGATAGATTCAACCTTGTTTGACTTCGACTCAAGCCCTCTTCTGACATGCTTTCCAGGTCGGTACGCAGTGTTGTATCTTGTTGTGCAGTCATATTGATGTGAAGCAGCACTCTGGACGACGAACCGTTTGTGGTCGATGTATTGATGTTGGTTGCTATCCCAACGTATGCTGTATTTGATGAATCGATACAGACTGTTGCGATTTGTGATGCATCTCGGCGAGTGCCTCGAGGGTTTCATATCCGTATTTACAGCCTTAGTTTGAATTATGACGTGCGGACCGGTCACAGAGTACAGCGTGCATCACTATAGATGCTTCACTTGGGTTGTCAAAGGCGTGCGGTTATTGCGGTTAGGTACAGTCAGCAATCAATGCGGAATGAATGTTGGAGGATAAAGCGGATTATCTCGCCCGCGTAATCCGCCCCGCATCACCTAGCGCGCTTAGGGCATACCTTGCCTTTAGAGGCAATAATGCTTGCGGGGGATAGGAGCAGATTCATTGTTCCCAATGGATTCGATGTGACTCTGTTAGGGGTTTTCAAAAGCTTATCGCAGTGTAGTCAAGTCACACACTCACATAGGTAATGCGCTAGGTCGTCTAGCGGTGTCTCTATCTTAATAACTTCATCTTGTAGGACCCTTTAGAACTTTGGCTAGTCTGCCTTGTCCGTGTTGTAGGCGTTGGTGTTAGCGTTAGCGTTAGTTTTAGTAGTTAGCCCCTCGACTACAATAGGGACTTCCACTAAGATAGCTAGGTGGTCTAAGCCTACGTCGCGCGTAGTCCAGCTTATCTCGCTATTTAGGTACATCCCTTTTATAAAGAAGAGGTTAAGTACTATCCTAACCCTTAGGTTTATACGGTAGAAGGTAGTAACCCCTTCTAAGTTATAGAGTATAAAGCGGTATCTCGCTAGCTAATTAACGAGTCTCTCGGCCCTTAGAGTTATATTACTACCTCCTAGGTCCTACGATAGATATCTAGTATTAAAGTCGCCTAAGAGGATAGTTTATCCCTCTATTAGTATCTTAAATAGAGACCTATCCGTCGTCTAGTTACTTTAGCTATCCTTCTAGTTATAGATGTTTATTAGCTAGTACCGGCGGTTATCCTTCCCCTTAAAGTTAAGGGATTATATATCTAGGTTATCTACTTTATCTTATTTTATTTCGAGTACTAGGTCCTTCCTAATATATAAGAGGGTCCTTAGTCATCTTATTAGATCTATACTATAAGGGAGTAGTCGATAATAGCCTTAGTAGGCTATTAACCTCGCTACCTTATAGTCTCCTTATTCGGCGATAATCTAGGGTTCTTATATAGCTAAGATGTATACCTTTTACTATACGGCAACCTCGAGCGCGCTCTTAGTCGCNTACGCGCTTCTATTTAGGTTGCCTTATAGAATCCGGAGGCCTCTACCTATTATTCGATAGGTTAGGGGCCTTATATATCCTTAGTTTATCCCTCGCCTTTTCTACGCGTACGCTAACGCCCCCTATAAAGAGGCGTTAGATAACGGCGCGTTAGGCTTCCTCCTTAGAGCGGAAGGATAGGAGGATAGAGCTAGCTTATTAGGTCTCGCGTCTCTCTAGTTTTGTTAGCTAGAGCGGCGTGTTATATAGGCGGAGGCTATTATTAAAGATCTCTAAGTCGTCTTTTATCCTTTAGTACCTATCTTTGTCCCTAAAGTCGGTTATAGAGATACCGTAGGCGACTACCTTATACTATATGTCGTCCTCTAGGAGTTAGTCGATTAGGATTACCTCCTTAAGGACGTCGAGATACTAGAGGGTAAAGTCCTTTACCGTCCGGTTTATAAGAGAGAAGATAATATTCCCCTTTAGTAACTTTAAAATTACGGAGATAATAGGGCCTATAGCGCCCTTCGTCTTAAAGGCCTCGTTAATCTTATCCCTTTATTAGAGATAGTAGAGTATAAGGGCCTTATCGCGGGTTATAAAGGTCAGTTTCGCCGGTTTAATGCGCGTAAGTGTAGCGCTAGTACTATTATATCGGTTTTTGCCTTAGACAAGTGTCCAATCTTAGGTTTTAGTAGGGGTGTGTACCTACCCTAGTAGGGTAGGGTCACCCCCTTAGAGGGTAGGGTCGCCCCCTTGAAGGGCAGGGTCGCCCCCTTAAAGGGTAGGGCTACCCCTAGGGGCTCTTTGTCTTAGTACCTCTAAGAAGGGGGGGGTACTACTACCTTAGTAGCTTATTAGATAAGCCTTATTATTATAGTTTGAAGGGTCGCTACTTAGTCGGTAATCATCCTAGAGGTTATCTTTACCTCTTACTTATCTATGTAGGCGCGGAAGACCTCTATTAGATCTAAAACGCGCGCCTGTTCTTACTTATTTTATTGTAGTAGGGCTGCCGCCTCTACTAAGAGATTTTAGGCATCCTAGACCTTCTAGNCAACTTTAGGTATAACTGTAGCCTTATTTACCTTCTTCGGAGCTTGTTTAGTCGACGGCGAGATAGTATTAACGTAGGGGTTTAGCCGTTTAACTATAATAATAGGTACGACTTACCTACGCCTTATAGGAGTGTTAGGGACTTCTATATCTGTATCTAAGTCTATAGGTATTGTGGCTATATATAGCTTATATAGCTAAGCGCGGGGCGGAGCGGGCCGTCCCGTAGATGCCTTATTGCCTAAATAAGCCTAAAAATTCTTCAAAAACTGAAGAATTAATAGGAATTAGGGATGTTTAGAGGGCGATTCCTCGACGGTTTCTTACGGCGCGCGCGCAGGAGCGCGTTAGCGTGTAGCTTTCGATGCGAGGATTCGAATGACTCCGGTATTAGGGGGGTGCCTGATGACGACGTGTTCTAGATTAGCTAGTGAAGTGAAGAGACGCGGTACCGTGCTAATAAACCTAACCAAAGTAGCTACTTCTCCCGCTTTAAGTAGGAGGTACCAGGTAAGGTTCAACGCGCAACGCCGCTTCTCTAGCGCCCTATACACCCTCCTACTTAGCGGCCACGGATATCTAAAGGACTTCTTATTCCGGATAGGGAAGACTACTAATAACCGCTACCGTTACGGCGTACGGGAAATAGTAGAACACTTAGTCTTTAGGTATAAAGACTACTTAATAATAAAGCTAAGGGAGTTTAGAGCTATTAACTCCCTACCGGATCTTTTTTTAACTAAATAAGGGCGGTAGCTAGCCTTAGAGTTTATAATAAACTCTAAAATAGCGATAAGGGGCTAGCATCTAGCTAGAAATAAGGAGGAGGACGCGGAGGCGTAGGCACTTTAGGGGAGGGCTAGGAAATAGTAAGAGTCTAGCGACAAGAGGGATTAGAGGGAACAAAACTAAGAAGTAGGCCCTAATAGGGCCTACCGTGTTACATAGTTATAGACTCAAATAGTACGATGAATGGAGAAAACAAACAAACAAACTTAGGAACTAAGGGACTACTTTGAGAGTAACGTCTAGTTACCTAGTTCGAGAAAAGCTATAGAAAGAAGAGAAGGAAGACTTACCGCTAGGTTGAACCTCCCAGATCGACCTAAGGAATCCCCTAAAGCGGCGCGAGAAGATGCTCCTACTTGTCGGGATGTAATGTTAAAACACCGGAGCCTATAAAAGGCTCGGGGCCTAGATCGGCTAAAGAGATTTCCTTAGGGATAGATAACTCCGCCTCTATACCCTTAACCGTAGCTAACTCTATTTCTATTACTTTATTTTCCTTATGTTTAGCGCGACGTAGTTGTTTTTGTAAGCGCGTAGTTGTCACGGGCGAACAACGTATACATAGGAATTCGTAGTAGTATTCAACAGGTTCGATAACCGAAGTAGAAGAGTAGGAGGACGAGGGCTCCCTAGCTGAGTCCGATCAAAAGGGGGCGGTCTACTAAGCCACATATATAGGCCTTACTTCTATAGGGCCTATACTCTACCTATCTAGGGCGTTGCCCTTTATATTACCCCCTCCCTCCGCTATATATAGGTAGAACCCCGCTAGTAAAGCGGCGGGTCCCGTCGGAATAGGTTCGTTAGTCGACTACAGTACTTAAGCAATTCGTAGTGTTATTCTATTCTAACCGGGATCCGCTCTATTATCGTCGTTATTCGGTTCGATTGTACTAGTGTCCGCTTATACTTATTAAGGGTCGAACGTGAACTATAGTATTGTCGGTGAATGCTACTATTGTCGTAGCTTATTATCTAAGGTTCGCGGTGTTAGTAGTGAAGTTTTGGTAGTCCGCTCACTTTAGCGCTAAGAGCGACTCGTTACTCTTATTACTTATATCGAGTACTTCGTAGCTTCACTTCACTTTACTTTAAGGGTATCTTTACTCTATCGATAATAAGAGCGCTTCCTTATTATCGTAATCCCTCTACGTTCCTTCGGAATACTTAAGTTTCCCTCGTTTATTGTTTCTTCCCTTCTTTTTCTTCTTCTTCTATAACACTAATAGTAGTAATAACAACCGTACGAATCCCCTTATCCCTTAATGCTAAGTTCTTAGGCTGAACGAGTAGCTTCCGGAAGGGAGCTGTCGGTGTGCGCCTTACTAATTGTTCGTAGATGTCCACTCTAATTATCCACTGTCTTTATTACGCTATTACTAGGGTTGACTATATTAACTAGAGCGTAAGTGCCTAGGTCCGGCCGTTTTCTATTAATATACGCTAACTTCGACAGTCTAACCGCTCTCGCGCTTATTAGCGCTATTATAATAAGCGTAAGTAATATAACGACCTATATACTTTATCCGGTGTCTAGTCGAAAAACGTCGCTAACCGATCGTTATAGTCCCTAGATAGCGCACATTACGTACGCCGTGTGGACTCGTTCTATATAGGCTTAAGAGTAAGGAATTACTCGTAGTCCGTTCCTAACTTATCTACTAACGACTATTTTAGGCCGGAGGCTCTTAAGGACTTAAAAAAGGTCCTTAAGGCCTTTAAGGCCTTAAAGGCCTTATAGCCTACTAGCCTACTATCCGGGTAGGTTCCCTTAGTGTCCTACGGTTGTTCTTCGCTAACTATCCTTATAGAGCGGTAGTAGTAGAAGTTACTACTTCGGTAGTGAACGTAGTAGCCTAGTAGGGTTAGGCGTAAGTTGTTCATCGCTGTCCTTAAGGAAACTATCGCTAATCGTTAGTATAGGCCGGGTCCTACCCCGGTGGCCCTTATACTAGGCACCCGCCGCCACTCGTAAGTGGTAGCTATACCTCCGCCTATTCCTCGGCGGTGTCCGGCTGCGGCCGTTTCTTTTATGTTTTTTATAGAGATTTAATTAATCTTTCCTTTTATTTCTTACTCTAGAACGCTAGTAATCCGATCTAATTATGTCGCTTCCCTATAGTTTTAGTTCTTTTTCCTTATTTTCTTTTCCTAAGCTTCTCTAGGTCTATTATATAGTTCGACGTTTCTATACTTTACTTCGAACTCGTCTAGGGCGGCGGTATCCGCTACGTTTTCTAAGGGTTCCTACGTTAGGTCGTGGTATCCTTCCTATTTTACTAGTACCTCTCGTCCTTTCCCTCGTTTCTTTTTCTAAGCGTATAAGATACTTTCTACCTTCTATTCGTCGTGCGACTCGAATAATATTAGGTCCGGTTATTTATCGTCGGTTTCCTACCTTAGAAGTGGATCCTAGCTTATAAGGCGTAGTAGGTCTGTATAGAACACTAAGTAGATGTTACTAGGGATCCTAGATAATCGTACGGAGACCGGGGATAACACCTCTACTACCGTGTACTTAGTATATCTTACGTCTAGGCTCTTCTTAGGGCGGTTAATCTTATAGTTACGTAGGTCTAGCTACACCTTATCGCCTTCCTTATAGATTAGGGCTAGAGTCCTTATTTTGTTAGCGCTTTCCTCTTATTTCTATACGGATACGGCTATACTTACTTAACATAACTTAGAGATTTATTTTATCTTAGTAACGAAGCTAGCCGCTCTCTTTACGGCGGGCACCTATGTCGAGGAAGTGGTCTCTAATTCTAGGGCGACTAGTAAGGTGGATTCGTAGCCGTGTATAGTAAAGAAGGGGCTCATTCCGAGGCTCGCGTAGTATCGACCGTTTAGCGCTAGTTCTGCGGTAGATAGCCACGAGTTCCAATCGGATTACTCTTAGTTAATGTAGTTGCGAAGATAGGCTTACACGTCCTAGTTCACCCTCTTAGGGCCTCCGTCGGTTTGTAGGTAGTAAGCGGAACTTAGGCGTTGTTCTACGCCTAGTTGATAGTATAGTTCCTTCTAGAACGTACTAGTCTAGTTTGTCCCTCTATCGCTAGTAATCGCTCGTAGTAGTCTATAGTGTCTAACCTAGGAGTCTATAAAGATTGTCGCGTACCCCTCCGCTTTTATATCGGGGGTCCCTACTAACGTTACCTACTTACTAAGGCGATCCTTAATCACCTATAGGTATTTATTTCCTTAGGAGTTCGGTAGGTCTATTATAAAGTCTATAGAGATTTCCTAGAAGAAACGGTCGGGAACCGGTAGTAGCCGTAGGAGTCCGTGTTTATGTTCTCTCTACACCTTGTTCCTTCCGTAGTAGTCGTAGTTCCTTAGGAATTGTCTAATCTACCGGGACTGTAGGGGCTAGTAGAAGTCGCGTACTAGGATCGAGGCTGTAGAGTCCCTACCTAGGTAGCCGTAGACCGGTAAGTCGTAGACGGACTAGATTAGCTTTTTCCTTAGCACGTTTAGCGCTTTTCCGTCGTTGTCCTACTCTTAGTACTCGGACTCCGTCGTTGCCGGTGTGCCTAGTATCTACAGCTTGTTACGGTGCCGTAAGCGACCGTTCTAATCGACGCTACAATCCCCTATTTAGATCTTTACTCTAATTTCGCTAGGTAGGGACCGGTCTCCTACGTAGACTACGCGGAGGACAGTTTAATATACCATGTCCTTCCGCTCTATTTCTATCTAGAGGGTGTTAAGCTCTTAGTCTTAGAAGGGTCCTCCGGTCTCCGCGCTGTTCTCTCCGGCTCCCGCCTCTACCGCGATTAGGAACATTCCCGTTATGTCTTATCGGTTTATAGTTGTAGGAACCTACTATCGAGCGGCTCCCGGCTAGTTTAGTACTAAGTCCGGGTCTAAGAACCTACGGAACCTCGATATCTTATTGTCTTCCCCTAGGGTGTCCTGTTCTCTTTGTAATAAGGCGTCCGGGATAACGGCTTCGACTCCTAGTGTTACGGTCATACCCGCAACAGATCCGTATTCCCCGGAATACCTCACTAAGGAGGCAGCACGGCGCAACCCGTGGCTACAGGAATCACGTAAGGACATCACGTAACATAGATCGTAAGTAGATACTACGACCTAGAGAAGCGACCCTATCGAGCGACCTTAGATCGCACCTAGGGGTCGCACGGATTAATAATACACACTTATTAAGAACGGGACGACTATAAAGATAGGATAGCATTTCCTTAGTAGATAGGAGCCTCGTACTTAACTTATATTATAGATTTAATAGTAATATTTAGTTAACTACCTACACGATTAAGATGTTCTAGTATTCTAAGACTCGTTATACTCCCTACTTACGGTTTAACCCTAATTAGGTAGAACACTAGGACACTAGGCCTCTAAAGTAAAGCTCTATAGGTCCGCCCTTAACACTTTAAGCACTATACCTAAACCTATAAACGGAGTTAACCTCGTATATCCCTAGCTAGCTTAGACGAGCTAGAGGACACCCCTAGCGTTTCCGGTAGCGAAGAAAGCGGTAGCGACGACGATGGATCTATTACCGATAGTAACAACGAAGAAGTTAATAATATTAGTAACTAACTTAAATAACTCGATATGTCTACTACTAGGACCCCCGTACGCGCTCCACTAAGGCAGCCTTCTAACTAAGCTATAGATGTGGACCCTCTAGTCGCACTACTATAAGTAGTTATGTAACCCGCTAAGGCACCACGGTCCCTAAAAACTAGGCTACTAAGCGTTTTTAATAGAGACGACGGAACCTAGTTTCGGTTATAGAAAATGTAGGTACAGTTGTACATTATAACTAACCTAAAAGAGTTTACGGATAAAAACACTAAAATATAGTTTACCCTTTCGTACCTATCCGGACGAGCCCTCGGTTAAGTCTAACCATTTTTCGAAGATATAAGTAATAGTCCGAATGTAGGGTTACGCACCCGCGAACTCTTCGTAAGTTATAAAGCTTTTATAGAAGAACTCCGGATCGCATTCTCCGACTATAACGAAAAACGTACCGTAGAAAATCGTATTTAGAACATTAAGTAGTATCGATCTATTAAAGAATACAACACGGAATTCTAGATCTTAGAACTGAAGGTACGCTAGAATTAGGACGCCCTTATAACCTACTACTATCGAGGTCTTAAGGATATAATTAAGGACGACCTATACCGACTAGAGAAAAGGGCTAAGACCCTTAAGGAACTACGAACGTAAGCCCCTTAGATTAATACACGCTAGTAAGAACGCCGAGAAGAGAAACGAGGAAACTATAGTTATTAGAAAGGTAAACATATCTAAAAACGCGGACCGCTACCTAAGGATGACTACGGTCTAAGACCTATAGAAATTAATACTATCTAAATAAGGAAGTAAGGCCCTCGGGGAAGTACGAAGACACCCCGCGATAAGTTAACTATCGAATGTTATAATTGTAGAAAGAAAGGACACTATAAGCGAGACTATAGGTCACTAAAGAAAAGCCCGGCCAGCTACAATAAGAAGAATCTATAAAGGGCAACTATCGTAGCGATCGCTACTAAGGAGCCAACTATTATAGAGAGGATTAAGAATAGTGAATTTAATAACACCGATAGTCCCTACAATAACCTCCACTAGATAGGATACTACGATAACTTCTATAGACACTACTAGTCTAAGAAAGAGGGAGTAGGATAGTACCCGAAGAGACCACGCTCTAAGGNTAGGAACCCGCCCTCGAATAACAACGATAAAGAATAGGAAACGGTTAGCCTAGGATAGAATAGTAGCGATTCTACTACGTAAGAACTCCCGGAATAAAGATAGATAAACTTCATCAGTATCGGAATAACGACACCTCTACTAGAATTGGATGTAGAAATAGAATTAGAGGAGGGAGAGACCGACACGGACTCCGACATTCTAGAGTAAGCCCGACTATACTTACTACTAGTACCTCTAAACGAAGAAACTCGAGGTACGACAAACATAATAGAAGAAGCTCTACCGCTAGGATTTTAACACGCGTATCCAACCCCTCGCCCTAGGGCTCGTCTACAACTAAGTTTCCTACGAGAACGAACACCGTTACTAGAGCTAACATAAGAGGACGCCTTAGGGGAAGAAATAGACAATAGCGACGACCCGGTAATATACGATGTTAACCGTTATAGCACCGTGTTCTACTATCTAGGAAATAACAGCTAAGGTAGGCTACGATAAGGGTTCGGGATTAACGTAGGCGAACACGAGTTAAGGTTCATCTATATATAGTTAAACCGACGGGAACGAGTGTTCCTCTAAGACGAGAACGGAGAAGATGAAATTAACGACGCTTAGTTCGATAAACTACTAAAGGTACTACGACGAGATTAAATACGCACGCCTATTCGACGACCGAGCTATAATATAATACTAAGAATAATAGTCTAGGAACTAGTACCTTTAAATAGTAAACACTAGTCCGATAGTACCTACATTACCTACGATAGTATTGTCGTACCTCGAACTATTAGACGAATAATATACGATCTAAACTAATCTATCCGAGATAATATATAGGCATAATAGCTTACGGGAAATAGACAAGTTCCGAGATTATAGGCACATCTTAGAACGAACCTCGAATACCTTAGTACGCTAGGATAGCTAGTATTAGCGTAGGACCTAAACAACACTATATACGTATACGGATCTAAGGGTAAGACGCCATTACATTCCTCGACTCGGGGAGCATAGTTAATCTAATATATCTAAGATTTACTAGGGATATAAGAATACAGCTACGAGAAAAAGAAAGGTTAATCTAACTAATAGGATATAACGGAAAAGCAATAGGAAATACGAACGGGCGTATTATATAAGAGACTAAAGAAGTCACCCTTAAAATAGGACGCTATTCGGGGAAGTTCTAATTTAATATTCTACCTACATCGAGATAAGAGGATATAGTATTAGGAGAACTATAGCTACGAAGAGCTAACCCTAGAATTAATTAGAAAAAGGGAATATTATAACTCCTAAGAACTCTAGCCTTACTATTAAGCGTAGGGCTAACGGGACAAGATAAATTAAATTAGGCGATAGATATATATAGGTTATTAGTAAGTAAAGCAGTATAGGAACTAACTAATCTAGAAAACATACATATTATATAGATTAGATCGGTTACGGAAAAACCTAAGGACTAAGAATTTATAATCCCTCCGGAATATTTAGAATTTGCGACTCTATTTAAGGAAGAGGACATCTAAGACGTACTAGCACCCTACTAACTATAGGATCACGAGATCACATTCGAGAAAGGTAAAGGTCCGCCTAAGCTAGGTAAGATCTATAATATAAACGAAACTTACCTAGAAGAATTATAAAAATATATCGATAAAAATATTAAGAAAGGATTCATTAGGGAATCTAAGTCACCTATAGGCTCTCTAGTAATCTTTATACTAAAGAAGGGAGGAAAGTTACGCCTATACGTAGACTATAGGGAACTTAATAATATTACGGAAAAGAATAGTTACCCTCTACTACTTATATCGGAACTATAAGATCGATTATAGGGAGTAAACTACTTCACTAAGCTCGACGTACTAGGAGTATATAATAGAATCCGAATTAAGAAAGGCGACAAATAGAAAACGGTATTTTATATAAGATATAGCCTACACGAATACCTTATTATACCTTTCGGATTAACTAATATACTAGCAACTTAGTAAGCTTATATTAACAATATACTACGTAAGTACCTAGACATTTTCGTAGTAGTATACCTCGACAATATACTTATCTACTCTAAAACGTTAGAAGATTACTAGAAATATATTAAGTAAGTACTAAAGACACTACTAGATAGTGGTCTACGATTAGTACTAGAGAAGTGTAAGTTCTATATATAAAGAATAGCGTTCCTCGGATACGTAGTATCGAGTAAAGGGATTAAGATAGACCCGGATAAGGTTAAGGCAGTTATAGAATAGGAAAAACCTAGTATAGTTAAGGAAGTATAGTCCTTCCTAGGTTTTACTAACTTCTACCGACAGTTTATTACTAGATACTTAATAATCACCGAACTACTATTACGACTTACGAAGAAGGAATAAGCTTAGGAATAGTAACCCGAGTAATAGTAAGCTTTCGATAAGCTTAAAGGAATATTTATAACGTAGCTAGTACTTACGTTGTATAATAACTAGAAGCTAATTACGATAGAAATAGATGTATTAGACTTCGCTATCGGCGTATATATTAGCTAAGAAGGAAAAACCGGTAAGCTACAACCCCTAGCTTACTATTTAAGGAAGTTTATACTAGTAGAACTAAACTACGATATACACGATAAAGAATTATTAGCTATTATTAAAGTAATTAGGAAATAGCGGTACTATATCGAAGCTAATAAAGAAAAACCCCTAGTTCTAACCGACCATCACAACCTAGTATACTTTACTTCAAAACGGGAACTTAATCAACGATAGATAAGATAGTATCTTAATATTACTAGATTAGGAATTAAGATCGTTTATCGAAAAGGAACCGATAACGCTAGGGTAGACGTACTTAGTAGGCAAACGGAATATAGTAAAGGGAATCTAAAGCGATAGCTAGTATAGATGTTATAAGAACAGCTAGATAGAAGTCTTATACTAAACCTAGTTACTCTCGTAGTACTTACTAGTATTGTCCGTACACCCGACAATTAGACTAAGTTATAAGACTATAGCAAAGTACGAGAACTAAGGAAAGAACTTCTAAGAGGATTTATATAGATAAATAATTAACTATAATTCTATAGACGACTTTACGTACCTACTAGTAAACGAGTAAGAATTATAAGAGAGTATTATAACTCGCCCACGGTAGGACACCTAGGAAGGAATCGTATAATAGAATTCCTACTACGTAAATACAATTATCTAGGAATGTCTAACGATATTAAGGTATACGCTAGTAACTACGATCTATATAAGAGGATAAAGAAGAGCCGATATAAACTATATAGATACCTACAACTAAACGAAATTCTAGAAAGACTATAGGAAATAATAGTAATAGACTTTATTACGGACTTACCGGAGTTAGAAGATTTATAGACGAAGGTTAAATATAACTAGATAATAGTAGTTACTAACAGATTTACGAAGTACGGTTACTTCCTACTATTTAAAGTAAAATCTAGCATAGAAGATGTTATATATATCCTATATAGAGAAGTAGTATCTAGACACGGGTTACCTACGAAGATTATCTTAGATCGAGATATTAGGGTTAACTTAGAATTCTAGAGAACACTTACCTAAAGACTCGGAATTGAAGTAGTAATAAGTACTATATTCTACCTATAAATAGATAGATAAACTAAAATTGAACTAGACCTTAGAACAATACTTACGGTAGTATATTAACTATTAGTAAGACAATTAGGTTAAACTATTACCTATAGTATAAATTGTATATAACAGTATAGCATCTATAACTACGGGAATATTACTAAATAAGGTAAATCTCGGATATAAGATACCTCTTAAGGAAACTATCGACTTAGGAACCGATAATAACGAAGCAGCCTTACGACTAGATAAGGATATCACCTAAACTTAGAAAGATATATACGCTACGTTCTAGACCGTATAAGAAAAAATGAAAAAATACTACGACAATAAGAGACTTAAGGGACTAAGCCTTAAGAAGGGGGATAAAGTGTATCTTTTACGCACGTACCTAAAGACAAAACGACTAAGCGAGAAACTAGACTATATAAAACTCGGACCTTTTAAAGTTAAGGAGAAAAGGAGTCTAATTACGTACGAACTAGAACTACCGAAGCATATACGTATTCACCTAGTTTTCTATATCGCCTTACTCGAGAAAGCACCCCTAGGAACACCGTTATACTAAGCAGTACTAGAAATTAATCTACAGTACGAACTACCTAAGTATATTATCGAAAAGATAGTAGGCGCAGCCTTTAAGGACGGTTAGTAGAAATACCTAGTAAAATAGAAAGGTTATAGCGAATTAGAGAACACCTAGGAACTACGGGATCACTTTAAGAGTAATGCCCTAGTTATATAGTTCGAAAGAAGTTAGAGGAAGGAGAAAGGAAGTAAACGACGTACTAAGAACGGTTAAAAGGTACTACCTTCTACTAGTACTATAGGACTAGAAAGGCGATCTATATCGCCTAGCGAGGACTAAATAAGCGCGGATAAGCTAACCGTAGCCGACGCCGCCGGATAGTTAGACTCCTCCTCGTTATCTAACTCCCTAGTAGCTTCTAGTTCGCGCTCTAAGCACTTAGCTTTCCTTTTCGTACTCTTATTTAAACGCTTTAGTATTTTCTTATTTCGTAATAAGCGAGCTATTACCTCCGATAAAATTTGTTTATTATCCTCTACCTTTTTCGAATACTCCGCTCGAGTCCGGTCTAGAGAACTCTAGGACAAGTTCACGCACTTACGCCCTAAACGGACGTACTCGGAGCAGCGTAGATAACCCTCGGCTATAATATAAGGACAAATAGTAAGGTTAGGACTCTTAATATAGCGGTTATAAGGAATTTCGATAAGGCGACCGTATTTCGTGATTTCGTTAATAAGATGCTCGCGCTTAAGGGAAGAAGAAGACATCTTTACTCGAAAGATAGAAGAAGGCGGGGATACCTTTTCTTTTATACTACCTAGCTTATTAGGACGATAAGGCTAGAAGGGGGATAGTGTTACGGTTATACCCGCAATAGATCCGTATTCCCCGGAATACCTTACTAAGGAGGCAGCACGGCGCAACCCGTAGCTGTAGGAATCACGTAAGGACATTACGTGATATAGATCGTAAGTAGATACTACGACCTAGAGAAGCGACCCTATCGAGCGACCTTAGATCGTACCTAGGGGTCGTATAGATTAATAATACACACTTATTAAGAACGGGACGACTATAAAGATAGGATAGTATTTCCTTAGTAGATAGGAGCCTCGTACTTAACTTATATTATAGATTTAATAGTAACATTTAGTTAACTACCTACACAATTAAGATGTTCTAGTATTCTAAGACTCGTTACACTCCCTACTCACGGTTTAACCCTAATCAGGTAGAACGCTAGGACACCAGGCCTCTGAAGCAAAGCTCCACAGGTCCGCCCTTAACACCTAGTCGGTATACTAAGGAGAACTAGAATCTAGCTAGGGCTTCCTACTAGCGAATTTGTCGTTCCGTTAGTTGTCTTTTAACTATAAAGTACTCTAGGTTCTTATAGTCCGTCTATATTATAAAGGGGCTACATGCTTTTAGTTCGGGTTCTTAGAACTTTATACTAGAGACTACTACGAGCATCTCTTTATCGTATATATTGTAGTTAATTTCTACCTTATTAAGCTTTTACGAGAAGAAGCCTACTAGCCGTCGGACTCCGTTCCTTTCTTAGATAAGGGCGCCTCTAATTACGAACCCGCTACAGTCGGTCTCTAAGAAGGTAGGAAGTGTCGGGTCCTATTAAGAAAGTACCGGAGCGCAATAGAACTTACCTTTTAGGAGCTCGAAGGCTTTCTCCTAATCTTCCCCCTAGGAGAACGGTGTTCCTTTACTAGTTAACGACGTTAATAGGACGGCTAACTTTAAGTAGTTAGGGATGAACATTCTATAGTAGTTAGTAAAACCTAGGAATCGGCGTACCTCCTTCTACGTCCTTAGGGCCGCCTAGTTCTAAACGGCTTCTACTTTCTTAGGGTCGGTTGACACGCCTTTTCCGTCTATGTGTATAATGAACCCGAGGTACTTGATTTGTTTTTGTACGAATTCGCTCTTATCTAGGTCTAGGTAGAGGCCTCCGTCCTAAAGCTTCTAAAGTACGGTCCTTACCTTTCGGAAGTAGTCTTCCCTTAATCCTTTTAAGTAGATAATAACATTATCTATATAGGCGGATGCGAAATCATCTAAGTATTCCCGCAACAATGTGTTAATATACCGCTAGAAAGTAGCGGGAGCCCCTAATAAACCGAACGGGTACACTAGCTACTCGAAGGAACTAAATCTCGTACGGAAGGTAGTCTTATATTTATATCCCTTAGCTATACGAATCTAGTAGAAAGCTAAAACGACGTCAACCTTAGTTAACTACTTAGCTTCCGTTAGATTTCATAAGGTTTCCGGGATTAGTAGTAGGGGGTATCGGTCTTACTTTATAAGTATATTTAACGCTCGGTAATCGTAGTAGAACCTTAATCCTCCGCCGGGTTTCCGCATAAAAAGCACGGGTGCCGCTACTTCTAAGTTTGTTAGCCGGATGTATCCCTTCTATAGTAGTTCGTCTAAGGACTTTCGTAGGACTAGTAGTTCTTACTTAGATATACTGTATAGCGGCCCCTATAGTAACGTAGGCTAGGATCCGTCCGGTTTCTCGCGTAGTTCTATACGGTGGTCGATACCCTATCGATAGGGTGCTAATTTCTCTACTTCCCGTCGACAAAACAGCGGTGTTAGGTCCTAAACCTTAGGAGGTAGTACTCTTTGAAGCTCGTCCCTAGTAGGGTACTCCTTTGTTTTAAGTGCTTTCTTTATATCCTCTAGTGTCGCGGCGGCTATCGTTGTAAAGGTTGCGGTTAACGTGCTATAACTGCCGCACTCCTTACGTTCCTAGTGGTTACTTCCTTCTAAGACCTATTATTTTGCTCTCCTATAGTAGAACCGTCGTTTTTTAGGCGCTGTCCTAACTCTATTATGCGCCTTCTAAGGGTTTCCTAGTACTAAGGGGAATACGAGGTCTAGTATAGTATATACGTAGACCTTTTGCTAGAATCCGTTTATTTTTATTAGGAACGCGACAACTCCTATAATATTAGCTCGACGTATAGAGGACGACACTCCTCTTACCTTACGGACTTTATAGCTAATATAGCTTAGTCCGAGGCCTTTCGTAAGACTTTCGTTTATTATAGCGTAGTATTAACATCCTTTATCGATAAGAGTAGAAGTTCCGACGTTGTTTTTAAGGACTACATTAATATATATAAGGTTCCCGCTTATTCTCGTTTTTACTTCCTCCTATCCCTTTATTAATGTTTCGTTTACTCTCGTCTCCTATCTTCGAGCGAGAGTTACTCTTTTTCCGCCTCGGAACTAGCGGCTTCTAGGTTGTCTTTGTAGGCTTCTAGGACTAGTTTAGCTAGGATAGTATAGATTACGGTCGTTTACACTACTGGTACGTAGGGGCAGTCACGGATACGGTGTCCGCTACCTCTACAGCGGAAGTAGAGTCTTTTCTCTCTATGTCTCTCCCTCTCTACCGCATCGACCTATTTTGCGCGTTGTTTGCTAGTATCCCGGCGCCCTCCGCGCCCTCTACCGCGGTCGCCGTTGGTCCTGGTTGGATTCATCACGATGTCGCCGTCGCTGTCCGTTTAAGGCGTGACTACGGGTGCCGCGTAAGAGGGTACGGTGACTATTAGGTTTAACCCGGACCCCCTTTCTTTCTCTTTACGCTAACGCTTATTAGCCGTTTTGAATTAGTCTATTACTTCGAGGTTCGTTATAATCCGTTCGACTTCCTTAGAGAAGGCGTAGTAGTCCGTCAGCTTTAGCACTATCGCCGTGTAGGTTCTAGCGGTGTTCGAGAATGTGTTCTTAAGGTAGCCTATTTTTGTTGTATTATCCTAGCTATCTCCGCCGGCGCTTAATAGGAGTCCGTCGAATTCGAGCTAGTGTTCGTGCTAAGGCTGGCCTTACGAGTGTCTTAGGTTCGTTAGCATCTCTAGAGACTTTACTGCTTTATTACTATCCGCGAAGACATCCTCGAGTTACGCGACAAAAGCTTCGGGATCCTTACCTTTCGTTAAGCTTCCCTTCTCCTAGAAGTGTCGTATTCGTGCTCGTTATTTCGCGGGTAGCGTGTCGTATATAGTGTTCTAATAGTATTCTTTGGACAACGTTAGTTTCTGCGCGGAGTGTACTCGGTAGGAGCTCTTTAGTCGGAGTAAGTAATCTCGAAAGGTTTCCGCTCTACCATCCTAGGACGGCGGTTTCTAGTCTCTAGAGCCCGCTACATTTTAGGTAGAGGACGACGACAGCGTTTCTAAGAGTCTTACTAGAAGGTCGTTCATCAATGCCTCTCTTAGCGAGTTAGGGCTGGCTGCTAAGGCTAGGCGCTCGGTCTCCGAGCGGTGGAGCGCGGCGCGCGTAGCTTCGAGTTCTGCTTCTACGTTCTACTAGCGTCGCTAAAGTTCCTCTAGGGCTCGCTATAGGTCTATCGGTAGGGTTTCCTAGTTAGGAGTAGCGTTCCCCTCGGAGTTTGCCCTAGACTCCGCCGTAAGGTTTAAGGGTTCTATTTTGATCGAACCTAATATTACGGGCAAACAACGTATATATAGGAATTTGTAGTAGTATTTAACAGGTTCGATAACCGAAGTAGAAGAGTAGGAGGACGAGGGCTCCCTAGCTAAGTCCGATTAAAAGGGGGCGGTCTGCCAAGCCACATGCACAGGCCTTACTTCTACAGGGCCTGTGCTCTACCTATCCAGGGCGTTGCCCTTCACAGTAGTTTTAGCTATCAACGCTACTAATTTCTCTTCTAGCTCTTCTAGCTAACGCTCTAGCTAAGAGCGTTAGGACCCTAAATATTTAAACTCGGCGCGTAAAATAGGAAGATTATACTAACGACCTATAGCGATATATTCCGAATAGCGACTAGACCGGACATCAACTTAGTACTCTTTATTAGTAGCCTTATAACGGCCGTAGGGGGAAGGTATAATTTTTCTATATATACAAATATAGTTAGCTAGGATAGAACGACGACTAGAGGAAGAAGATATTACAAAGTTAAAGAACGAACTTAAACGCGGGGATACATTTCCTTTTATACTACCTAGCTTATTAGGACGATAAGGCTAGAAGGGGGATAGTATTACGGTCGTACCCGTAATAGATTTAGTAGCACGGCGTAACCCGTAACTACACACGGTCACGTAACGGATCGTAGTATCTACACTAATTACCTAAGTAATCATCTCTATATAAGTAATCTACGATCACCCTAATCACCCTAATCGTAGAGCGACTAGATTAATCACCTACAATTATTAAGAATAAGATAACTATATAGATAGGATAGTATTTCCTTAGTAGATAGGAGCCTCGTACTTAACTTATATTATAGATTCTATAGTAACATTTAGTTAACTACCTACATAATTAAGATATTTCTAAGTATTCTAGATTTATTATATACTCCTTTTACTAGTCTTACCCTTAATTAGGTAGAACACTAGGACACTAGGCCTCTGAAGCAAAGCTCCACAGGTCCGCACTTAACAGTCTAGGTCGTTGGGCGGAACAAAAACCTGTAGGCTTAGGAGAAGGGAGGATTCATTTAACCGGCTGAGAAGAAAGACAAATTTCAGAAGCATGGTGACTGTGGGGTAACTGTGGACATGCGGGGAGACCAGAGGGAGAGACGAAGAACCCTTTTTAAATTACGATTCTTCACTGGAGACGCAGGAACAGCAAACTGCGTATGCTGCATGAGCATACTGACACTAACGTGGACGAGGAGCTGCGATATACGTGGGACAAGAAGGAATTCGAGTGGTATAGTGCAACAATAATATCACATTCTATGCCTCACCCTGCATAGCATGTAGCGACATCATCATATAGAAACTGTAGGGCCCACGGGGATTGGGGACTACGCCCGGGTAATCGTAGCAATACAATTTTTCGCACAGCTGGACCTAGCTCCTACTTATCACACTTGGTGAGAAGGATAAAGAGGCGACACAGAATTGCTTCAGTGTGAGAGGAGGGATTTGCGAGGTTGTCTTAGGTAATGGAGTAGGTAAGGTATGAGCGAGGTCGGCAAGTTGAACACGGGATCGGAGTTTAGAGATGATAAGAAACGCCGGTCTCTAGGTAGGTAAAGAGCTCGGAACTTCCCGAGATTGACCACCACAGCAGCGCAGCCGGCGGCAGCAGCGGTGTCGCTCATTAAAATATCGGCGCTGCATAAAGCCCGGCTTTATACCCGGCTGATCCTACGTCTTCCATACCTGGAATGGCATTAAGATAGTTCGATGGAATCCTATATTAGACATCAGACCAGCACCATGCCTTCAATGCCTTGGAAGGTCGAAGTATATGATCAGGCGTGGCTTTCCCAAAGACGCGGCCAGGTCGATACAAGTAGGATCCAAACAGCTTGAGTGACGGTGATGAGCTCCGATTCAGCAGACAATCACCACGATTCTGGAACACTACATGAGCCGAATACTGAAGCTGCGCATGATGCTTACATCGGATCTGATGACAGTGTGCGGGCGAAGCTTGAATTCAGCCATGAATCGCCAGACGAGAAACGCCAGGCTGTTGCCGGGATACTGACAGAAGCGCCAAAGGTAACAGCAGGCCGCCAGGAAGGAAGCGATGAGCCATACTCGGTCTTTGGACCACATCAAAAGATTTTCATCATCATTACCGTGTCTTTCATGGGGATTATCTCGCCACTTTCTGCCTCCGTCTATCTGCCTGCCCTCACGGAAATCAGCTTGGATTTGAACGTGTCTCCGTCGTTGGTAAACTTGACCATCACGACGTATATGGTAAGTGCTTCATCGTTAGCCTCCGGACAAAACTTGTCGATGTTACTGGTACGACTGACACGATTCTCATGAAGATTTTCCAAGGCATAGCCCCTTCTTTTATAGGCAACTTTTCAGATTCGTATGGCCGCCGGCNGCGTATGTGATCTGCATTGTGATTTATCTTGGTGCCAATATTGGACTCGCTCTCAATACTACCTACGCCGGGCTCATTGTCCTCCGCTGTCTCCAGTCATGTGGCAGCTCCGCCACCATTGCCCTCGGCTCAGGAACGGTGTCCGACCTCGTAACGCGGGCCGAGAGGGGCAAGTTCATCGGATTGGCGGGCCTTGGTGTGACTTTGGGCCCGGCCATTGGTCCGGTTGCTGGCGGTCTTATCACCAATAGATGGGGATGGCGAGCAATCTTTTGGTTCCTGGCTGCTCTCTCAGGCTTCCTCTTTTCAATACTTTTGGTCTTCCTCCCAGAAACCTGTCGATCTGTTGTCGGCAATGGTAGTCTCGAGTGCCCGTGGTGGAACAGATCTCTTTACAGCTACTTGAGAATCAGTGGCGGGAGCTATGATCTAGACCCTGCCAGCACTACAACGAAAAGGCCGCCGAGGAAGAGGCCCAATCCTTTTGCAGCACTCAAGATTCTCGGCCAAAGAGGTCCCGGCATCGTTCTCGGATTCGGCTCGCTTATGTACGCGGGCTACTTTTCTATCTTGACGACACTCTCCACTGAACTCACCGTAAAGTTTGGGTTCAGCTCAGTTATTGTCGGCGTTTGCTATCTGCCTATTGCCGTAGGCAGTATCTTAACTCGATGGACCATCAGCTACGTGATCGACTACAATTTCCGCCGCCACGCTGCCAAGGCTGGTTACGAGTTCACAACGCGTCGGCAGCAGGATATGAGTAAGCTCGCAGTTGAGCGTGCGAGACTTGAAGTCTCTCTACCGCTGATCTATTTGTCTTGCGTAGCCGTTGTCACTTATGGATGGGTGATGAAGGCAACAACTTCGCTGGCTGGTATTGAGATTTCTCTCTTTTTCTGTGGCTTCTTCTTCACAGCAGCACTTAGTGGCTTCAATGTCCTGGTGGTGGATATGAACCCCTCGCAACCTGCGACCGCGACTGCCGCCAACAATCTCTTTCGCTGCTTAGTGAGTGCCGGCGCCGTTGCCATTGCGATGCCTCTGATTCACGCTATTGGCATAGGATGGATGGGTGTATTCATCGCAGGAATATGGATTCTTTTTTCACCCTGCATCTGGGCGGTAATGCTGTTTGGGCATCAGTGGAGGTTACAGAATCTAAAACAAGATAGTGCAGGAGCGGCGTAGTCATCAAAATAATGTCCTAGCCTGAAGAAACTCGGGTCCTGAAGGCTTAGTCTTTCGCGAGATGTGCATTCTATAGTAGACTTTTGGTATCAGAAACATGTAGAGTTGGGATCTCTAGCTTTCTATATGAATGTCAAGACTAGTTTATCTTCCCAGGACTTGGATCTTTCTGAAAGCAGACACTAGATCTTTAAGAGCTTTAGTAGGATATTATAGTATGCCGATGCATTAGCTGACGCTAAGCCGGCTCACCGCTAGTATGGAATGAATTTGTAGGCAAGGATATGGTAGCTTTTAGAGTGGAGAAGAAAGATGGATAGTACAGTTTGTCGAGGTTGCTTCGACTTTTGGCAGCAGCAGACAAGAGTACTGGACCTAAGGGTCTGCTTCGAAAATGATCAGACGTGCGCTGGGCATCATACCCCAATGGAACGAGGATGGCGTGGAGGTTACGGTTATAAAAATCATGACAAGCCGGTGTTCAAGGCAATCATATACGTCGCTGTCATCTATCATTGCGATCATCTGCGTTTTTAGAGCACGCATCAGCGATAGATGAGGGTCTTCCACAAAGTTGGGCCGATTCTTAACTATCGTTGGTTACACTGGTACTTTACAGACCGTCCTATATAGACGTGATTAATTTCACAACTTTTCCACTCATCATTATATTGTTACACACAAGACGACAAGAACTAGCTATAAGCCATCACATTGGAGACATACAAGGCCAGATATCCTTCGAGCTCGTGTCTACTACTAGTCTCTACTCGGGACGCTTTTACAGGTCTCAGTATCCCTAAGGTGCAAGGTATAGAGAATAAAGGCAAAGTGTAGTGCAGACATGGAGACTTACGGTTAGACATACAAAAGTCAGATCACAGTATCCTGGCATAGGTATTTCGGCAGCTTGTGGACGTACAAGAAAAAGCATGACTAGTGGCATCTGGCTTCTCAACATAGTGCTCAGCTTATTACAACATCCTTTGTGTACATTGGTTGAGTCATTATGCTGCTAGTGCCCTCTATATATACTACTAGAACGAGTATAATAGTGAAAAATCAGCCGTTCCCAAAGTGGTCATTACCAAGGCATAATTCCACCAGCATACTGGTTGACCTCGGGATTCTCCTCCCAGCCCTTGACATGCACGTTTACTAATTTGCCACTCTGCTCCACGCCGGCTGAGTTGATCGCTTGGAACATCGCATTGACGGATTCTTCGACTGTGAGGTCTGCTGCCTCGCTACCAAGGTCCGTCTTCACCCACTAACCAGCGGAATGTTTGTGTCAGCGTGCAAACTACTTTCACTTATCATCTGCTAAAGAAAGCGACGATGCAGACAGAGGGACCGATCGAGGGAAAAACAAAAGTGAGGATAAGAAAAAAAGCAAAAGACTCACTCCAGGCGATAAGGCAAATATGATGATACCCCTGTCGATGTACTCCTGCGCGTACTGCACAGTCAACATATTCAACGCTGCTTTCGTAATTTTGTATGCCGGTACAGGGAACTGAGCGAAGCGTGGTGACATCTCCATTGAGCCAAGCGTAGTGGAGATATTGACGATCTTCTTCTTGTTACCCTTCTCTACGAGCGGTAGGAAGACGCTGGTGATGTTGTGAGCACTGATGACGTTGATGTTGAACGTCTCTGTTAAGTCGGTCCTTTTGTTGATCAAAATTACCTTGTCAGCATGGATCTACGGGATTGCTCTGTATGGGAAGGGAGGAAGGCAACGGAAATAGAAGGAGTGGAAACAGGAAGATGGACTTACATGGTTGCAATGCCGTCCTGGGTCCACGGCATGCTTCCGATGTTGCTGATCACAACATCTAAACCAGCTCCATTGAGGTGCTTTTCCACAATTGGTAGAGCGGCTTTCACACTGTCCAAATCGACAGGATCTATGAGAAGATTCACCAGGCGGCCTGATGATTCGTCAATGAGCTTCTGGAGCGCGGGTGTCGGCTTGCTGCGGGTTGTAGAGAAGACGATCTCGGTGTCTTGGAGCTTCAGAAGTCCGTCGACGAGACCAAGGCCGAGGCCTCTTGAGGTGCCGGTCACGAGGTATCTCGACATTCTGTATGTGTGTGTCTATTTATGTGCTCAGGAGGAGAGTTTGCCTTATACGCTCGACTGGTTAAGAAGTATGATAGGTAAACCAAGGGTGATGTCACTGGCGCTTAGATTGTTCGCAGTAGGCAGGTCGAGTTGGAGAACGGCTTGCTACGTATATAGACGTCCGTATTATAGCGTCCGGATCGGTCTGAGTTCAACGCATGAGGGACCTAACGATATACTAATACATCCATTGAGACTTTACCTCCGGGGCTAGCTGTATTGGAAGAGGGAATGATGTTGATGTCAAAGATTCGCCTTGTGAGCTGCCCTCTTTTCATTGGTGTAGGGTTACCATCCAGTGCTTTCAGCTCTACCAAATCGAAGTTATCTCCGGCCCCAAGCTGCTGAAACATGAGAGAGGCTTTACATAAGCGACTTACCATGCCGTACTGTGGCAGTCTAGCACCTATTGGAGTGCCTTGGGGGAAGCATTGAGGGGCTTGTTATAGGTTTAGTAATGGCCACGCGGAGTTAGGCCTTAAATGCTCCTGCAGCGTCCGGAGCGCGACCAGTAGGAAATTCTCCGCTTGTCCTTCTTAATGAGTAAGCAAGCTCCTATGCCACAGTGGCACAGCATCACAGTGCATAACTAGATGTGATCGAACCATTGTTCTACTTATGGACTTTGGAAGCCATGTCTGTAGAAGCGAAAAGGGTAATGTCATACTGGAATATTACATACAGCGGTTAACGTAAGGGTGAAGGTGATGCCTATACTCCCAGCCTGAAACAGCTGTACGCCATGAAGGCCACGGTACTACAGATACTATCATTCTCGACGTGGGTACAGCCATTTTACAGCAAGTTGTTCCATCTGGTGATCGATCTGCATCCACCAATCAAACAAAGAGAGCCCAGTACATCAACTCACCAAGTTATGCACAGCTCATCAATTCGACAGCGTAGCTACCTTGATAACTGACAACGCTAAACCTACAAAAACGCCTCGATCTAGCTACAACGACTAATATAGCCCCAGATTTTACCCCAACTATGCAGTTACGTTAAGCACAAGCCGCTTTGTAAAGATGTTCGGGACACGCACAATGAGATCTGTACGTAGCAGTGCCGAGTCGGAATTATCTGGGCTATGTCGTGTACTGCAAATCGCCACGACCATCTACAGTCGATACCCACTAGCGTATGGCCTGGAAGTAACAGTCTTTTGCAAGAGGCGTCTCAAATCATCTGGAAAGCCTATATCAGCCTTGGCCTTGCAGTATAAGAACCTCTTACTTCGTATTCATTCAAAAGGTAGCCAGTAGAGTCAAGACCTGTTCCGACTGCAAATCAAAGCCTCTATGATCATTCAGGGGTCCAGCAATCTCTACACATGTTCTCGCATAGTTCTGAAGACGACACTGAGAAACTGGTAAGAATATACGACCCTGGTGTACACACCTTTAGAAGGCACGGCGTAGTGCTGGTACTACAGAGACATAACACAACGCTACCAGTATACAGATACGTCACAATGCGCTGCCACTATGGAGACACGGCACAGCGCTGCCATTGTGGAGACACGGCACAGCGTTGCTACTGCGGAGACATGGCACAGCGCTGTTACTGTGGAGACACGGCACAATGCCGCAGCGGAGGAGAAATACCGCGCAATTGTTTATATAGTAGCCACAAACCCAGTGCTTTATTTCAAATGCGCCTCCGCATTCGTCTTCACCGCGCGATCGATGCCTTGCAATGAGAGTTGTTTTTACAAAATTTGCTGCATGTCTTGCCTTCGTGCTGTGCGCGGTTTGGTATGGCCAGACTCATTTCTACCGTGATCCTGGGAGCATTTTCTTCGACGCCACACGTGCGTACGACCAGAAGTATTCGCTGCATCGTCTAGCGGAAGTCGAGGAATTCATTGATGAGCTCACCACCAACAAGACGGCAGTTGCGGCGAAAGCAGGTCCAATGCCTAGTCTATGCGTAGCGATAAGCTCGGTGAAGAGGCCACACAAACAGTATCTTGAGGTTTGACCATGTCGTCTGACCATCATCGAAGAGAGCTGACGCATCAAGGGTCTTAGACCGTAATCGGCAGTCTGCTCTCTGGCCTTACAGTGCAGGAACGCCAAGACCTCTATCTTGCAATACAAATTTCTCACAGTGATCCTGCTGAGCATCCGAGCTGGAGGAATGAATGGCTTCACCAGGCCGTCGACGACTTTTATACATATAATTTGGACCTACAAGAACAAACTCATCTTCAGGACCTGGAACAGAGCGGCAGGTATAAAGAGAAAGGCGTCTTTGACTACACTTATGCGCTGAAGCATTGCTACAGCCTTGGAGCACCTTTCGTTGGGATCATCGAAGACGACATTGTCCTAGCAGAAGGGTGGATGGTGCGCACTCTAGTGGGCCTACGACAGATACCACAGAAAGTTGTCGCAGATAATGCATGGATATATATGCGTTTGTTCGGCCAAGAGAGCGCTATGGGGTGGTACAGTCGCAAACATGGCGCGAACCACGAGCATTGGATAATCTTGGCCGTTGGAATCGGCACTACTCTGTTTCTCTTCCTCGTCCGCATCAGGTGGGCTTTTGCGCGGAGACATGTGGACAATGCGACTATAGCAATCATCGTATTATTCCTCAACCCGGCCTTGGTAATACTGTTCTTCCAATCCGGTAAAGCCTCATTGCTTCCGCCGTCTCCTGGCGTTATTGAACAGCCCTTTGGTTGCTGCTCGCAGGCTATGATATTCCCGCGAACACAGGTGCTCCCGCTGGTCGATTACCTCAACGAACTGAAGTCGGGCCAGTTGGATCTCATGATGAACCGATTCGCTGCAGAGAAGCACCTGAAGCGGTATGCGCTGTATCCCGTGCAAGCACAACACATCGGTGAGTGTTACACTGACATGGTTCGTGCTGTTCGTATGCTCATTTGGCTAGGCCTCGATTCCTCTCGAAACAGCACGAAAAGCAAGGCGCAGGCCGTCTGGAGCATGGCTTTTGAACGTTTAAGTCCACTCAAGCTGCAATTGGAACATTCGAAGATGGTTAACGAGTATTACAACAACGATGTAAACGATCCTAAGGCGCAGGAGCAAATAAGTTGACGCTACGAGGCAGATATCCAGATCTAGAGAAGAGAGTGGCTAGGGGCTGAGGTCTAGTGGCCATCACTCGGGAAGCTACTGTAATCTAATCTATTAATAAAGTTCAGAGCTTTTCTACGCTAGACCTGCCCGGGTTACATTTCTTTCCCGCTACACTTCTGGATAATTCGAAGAGAATGGAGTAGCAAAACACGAAAGTCTGGAGTCGATGACATTATACACACAAGTAATTAGATAAGCCGAACTGGCTGGGTAGAGACCGTTCCAGGTTTTGTTCACACGGGTCAAATACCTTATCACTTGACTACGTCAACTTCTTCCGCTGCGGATTGCGCCGGGCTGTCCTTGTTAGGTAAGTATGTACTATAGATACTTAGGTAGTGATCGGCTGAGGTTCCGTATTCCGCTCTCTCATTATTGGCTTGAAGTGATGAGTACGAATTTCGAACGGCTGCCATGCTTACTGTACAAACTTAAATTTAACCCTTCAAAGGCAGATGGCTCATTTAGGTGGGAGTTGCACATCCCAATGTTACTAGGCTGCGGAGGTTTTCCTATTCGAGAACGACACGGCTCGCAGATGCACTCTACTCGGATCTCGGCTTGTGGTCGCATATTACGAGTCATTTGGAACACTGAAGAGGTTAGTAGCGGCACGAGGTATTGAATCAGGCTCTGCATACTTTGCCGTCAGGTTCGGACCAGAATCAGATTCATGATATTGACCTGACAATCTGACGGAATTCCATCAGAAACCAAGTGGCTGTCAGGTTCCTATCTTTTGGTGAGGTGAGACTCTAAATTCTTTACATTGCCGGTAGATCTGACGAAACCTGACGGGCGAATTATGCGGAAAACCAGAAATCAGATCACGTTAAGGCATAAAGGGTTAGTTCCCTAGAAGGGCAACTTCCTGACTCTGGTCTGGTTCTGACGACGAAGTATGCAGAGCCTCAATTAGTTACGCACAAAGGGCTTGCTATAGGCAGCTAATGCAGTAACCATATTGGTCTCCCCTCAGATATTATAAGCGCCTGTTTGCACATCAATAGACCGGTGATATGGCGGTCGAAAGAATCAACAGAGGGTATCAAAAATAGCTCGACTCTGTCCAGCTACCACAGTAGCCGGCCTCCTCTATATAGGCTGGCTCTCTATCTGACACAACTAGAAGTGGCATCTCGACAGAAGGTCATTAGTTGAAGAAGACTGGTGGCCGTACGTCTGCACCGTAACACCGGTGTCTAGGCCCAATCTTTCCTACATGAGCTCGATCTGATTGAGCCGAATACTCGCGAGTGCTGTCGGATCCGAATATATCTTTGACATCCTATAGCTGGATCCGATCTTGTAGGACGCTCCGCTGATCCGCAGTCGATGAAGAAAAGCAATATACAATAATTTAATAGCCATGCGACGATACCAAGAGGTTTTTCCGCTACTAACTAAGCACTCTGGAACAATTACCCACAATCCAACTGTATAACGATCAGTAGGAATCTAAGAACGAATCAGATTAGATATCCGGAGCTCAGTTAGATTGATTCGTGTCTATAATGACACGTGGATAACAATGAGATCTTTCACATCAACATTGGACGCCCGTTCGACTGGTCCGCTCGGCCGCCCCTTGAATCAATCTATCCCTCGAATTGTGGACCTCGTGCAAGTACCTTGCGCTGCTAGGTCTAGTTGCACACTTCATCGACCAATCATGGAGGCCAAGAATCGTTATACCCAGCCTGCCTCGTCAGAAAGGCAGACATTACGGCTACGGAACTTCTCAGGGACGGTTGGCAAAGCCGTTCTTAGGGTTAGATACAGGTAGCAAGCTCGGCTACTGCATTTCCGACAATGTACCAAACAATGTGGCGTGCCTCTAGTTCCCCGGCGAAGAGTTCAACTTCAGTGTTCCTAAGCGTCATGTATGCTGCGCCGGCTGTATATTGAACCTCTCTACGAATTTGATTCTCTTCAGTGGCGAAGTCGATTCTTTCAAATTAGAGCTCCAGAACCTTAGCCTCAAAAAACAAGAGCTTAGCAAGTGGCGGAAGAAAATGCCGACCGATAAATTGCATAATGTCATCAGGTACACCACAGCATCCTCGCAGCGCATCGAAGCTTTTGAAGTTACTCAGCACAAGAGTATGGCAGGTGAGAATGATGGTACTGTGCTCAAGCTCATCAAAGACAAACTCACTAGGTAGAACTTTTTCGATGATTGCACAGAGCGTACCATCAGATTCCCGTCGTCTATCAATGATTACATTGAAGAAGAACGCGATAAGTAGATCAATTATCAGAGGCGCCCGGTCCAGAAGCGCCACCCGAAGCGCTACTCTAGGGGTTACGCTAGGGGAAAGGAGCCTTCACTTTTTCAACATCAGCTTTCGTCTGACGATTGGTATGTAGTAGTGGAGTATCCCAAGATACTTCGGCTATTCAAGATTGCGACCCCACGGCTCGAGGGACAGATCGGAGGCTGCACCGGCGCTGTATAGCAGATCTTGCTAATGTTTGACTGCTTGCTGACCCACATAGAAGACCAAAGGCACATCCATCGACCTCTAGAATTCCATAGTCTGAGATCGAAGAATTTGCACAATCGGAGGGAGAACGGAGCGTCTTAACCTGAGTACCTTGCCTCTGCGCATCACTTCAGCACCAACACCAATCTTGGCTGGCAGAGACTAGACAAATACCATACTCGTCTCGATTGGTCACCTATCTTCTGTGTTTCTGTGGTTCTACATCCTTGGGGGAAGTGGCATTGGTTTGAGAAGCACTGGGCAGGGCGTAAGAAATGGATCTACCAAGCGAATGTCAATATCGAGCAGCTATGGAGGTGCTACAAGAATGATGAGTGGACAGCGCAAGGACGAAGATCTCCCACTAAGGCGTCTGTGCAAGTGGGTGAATGGTCTGATGACGAGGAATACGTACACTCTTCAGTAGACCAGCCGGCACAATACTACGCAGAGCCTCCCCACGACACGTCACTACCTGCGGATAAGTCATCAATTTTTTACTGGATCGGCAAGAAGAATATGTGGCCACAGCTTACGGCAATGGCACTCGGCATCTATTCGGTGCCGGCAATGTCGGACGGACCCGAACAAATCTTTTCATAGACCGGACACATTCTGGCGCCTCGTCGTCGGCGGCTCACAAGCAAGTCGATAGAACAGCTTAAGTGCATGAAGATTTGGTTCAAGCAGGGGGTGGCTCGTCTAGACCGCAGCCTTTTCGAGAGGACCGTGGTCATGATGTATTCTACGACCGTGGCTCTGCGACAGAAATGGACGATTTGTCGGATGTATCTAATGATGATTGCGATAGCATGTAGGCAATGGAAGTTGCCGGTGGTAGTGAGCAATTCATCAATCAATCAATCGGTCGTTGTAAAGCTAGCAATCAACTTTGACTAGATATCCTGTTGTAGTATTGGAGAGTACGGTTGCGTACTGGTATGACTAGACCAGTTTGTGGCCTGCTGCGGGAAAGAGTTCAACCCACAATGCGAACGTGAAATACTACTGGTTCTGGAGAAAGCACTAAGCACACCACTCAATGCGCTGAACTATCTAGTGCAACTCTCACAATTGCTCCATCCATTTGTCGTTTCAACATTATAGATCTAAATCTAAGCCCACTTTCCGAGCACACTCATCACTACCAGACCAGTGACCAAGCTGAACCCACCAACGAAAGTCTTGAAGGGCCCAGCATGAGCAAGGGAGCCGTGCCACCATTCTTCATACCACATCTCGATCAAACCCACCCATATCAACACACCTGCAGAAAAGGCGTTGAGTGTACCAATGGCGATAATTGTTGCCGAGTCGTTGCCGTTGAACTTCGACAGCACGCCGATCCCTATGGCCATACCAATAGGTGTTGTCACTGCGAATGCCAGTCCCAGCAACACTTTGCGCATCATTCCAGACGGCATAATAGCGAGACGACTGCCGAGAGCAACCCCTTCGAACATCTGGTGGAATAAGATGACTATGAAGAGGGTAATGAGGCCAGAGTCATTTGCCACGACAAGGGTAACACCGATAACTGTGAGTATAGAAAGACCGGTGGTTAGTGGATGAATTGCCCTAGATTTCCTCAGCTAAAAAGGGACAAGGTAGTTAACTTACGAATCGAGTGGAAGATAATACCAGCTTCCATGACAGTCGCGCTCATGGTGAGTTGCTTGTCTTGGTATGCCTGCTCGTCTGAAACTGCGACCGCTTTGTCTCCATTGGCTTTCTCACTATCGTGGTTTGACCCATCCGAAACCGGCGCTGCTGTAGGCGCATGGCCCAAATACACACTATGTGTGATCTTTTCCAGAACGAAAGTGACGAAAATTCCGGCCATCATGATGNCACCGGCGGTGGCTTCGTAGTGAATTCCACGCACGCACTCGCTGGAGAAAAACAGCTGTGCATGGGTGAAAAGCTTTGATATTGAGTCAGCACAAAGAAATTGTACCTCGAGCCGATATATCACTTACATGAACAACAGCCGTCGAGATGATGATACCAGTACCAAGCTGTCGCATCGCGATGAAAGCCGCATGATCGTGTGGAATGTTGGTGACCTTGGACGTGATGATGGGGAGGTAGACTCCAATAGCACTCGTCGCCAAAATGGCGAAAAGAAGACCAACGCGCAGTGGGACATTGTAGTAGCGGTTTGGTGCGGAGCAACCTCGATGAACGGTATTTCCGTTGCCATCAACACAGTGCCTGTTCGCAATGTGAGATGGTAACCTTAAGGACAAACATCAAGCTGGTAATAATGAACTTACTCAACACCAGCGTGATCGTGGCAGCTTATCTCGCCCTCTGCGGCCGTTTCTGACGTATGGCTGCCACTACCGTCTTCGGAACCTCCTTCGATTGGACGAAGCGTCACTTCCTGGCCCTCCCCGGTGCAGTGGCTATGATTCAACACAAGCTGTCAGCTCTCTGTATCAATATATCATGGGGTAGATTTTGGGCTTACAGCTCCTGGCCATGTGAATGGCACCCGGTGTAATGGTCGGGTGCCGTGTTTTGATCAACAGTATTAGTGACCTCATACTCTGTAGTTTCGACCATACAAAACTGCGATAGTCCATGAAAGTGGCATCCTTTGACAGTAGTCGGAGCAGCTGGTGTTGCTGTTGTGGAAACTGCTGTTGCCACGGTCTCTGAGCCTTCGGTCACTGTTGGCATCGGAGTTGAGCTTGGTGTCACGGACGACGAATGGGTGGTCCATGGAGTCTCTTCGCCGTTGGGAAGGTAGCAGTACCTAACAAGCAGTGTTAACTTTGGTTTCGGTATTGCGGCTCACTTGTCAGCAGCTTACTCCACGCTGCCATGCTGATGGCATCCAGAAAGTGTGTATGTCTGTGCTACAGTAGAAACAGCCCACAGCGCAAGGAGAGAGGCGACATGGATCGTGCTTCGACCCATTATTGCTAATTAGTAAAGTCGATGTGTTGTCTGGAATAGTCTCATCAATGGTTTCAGAGATCAGAGGTACCAACACAGTCATGGGAAAACAAGTCACAGCACCAGGAAAGTCGGCGACTTCATTTATGTCGGAATTGCTGCCTCGCCAACACCGTCAATCCACGCGACATCTATGAGCAGGAAAAAAAATCTTCAACCCGTTCAGCTACCTCAAGCCAAAGAAGCTGCCAATGCAACTGGGTCCAAGAGAGTAGCAGTACCAACTCCGAGTAAAGTGGTGGCTATGGTACTTGGCGCTTGTCGAATGTTACCAGGCAAGCCTTGTGGTAGTAAAACCCCCCTCTCTGCCAATGAATGCCAAGGCATGCTGTTCGAGAAGCCAAGATGTGGTGAAGTTCTCATTGTGAACGTCGTGAGTAAGTCAAGAAGCCGATGGGCTGTCGGCTGCGCTTGGCCGTAGTGTAAACCGCATACCCTGAAAAGTGTTCTTCCACATGATCAGCAGTGACACTGCATTCTTGGCTTTGTTGAGCATGCATGATTGTTAGGGAAATCTCTCAAGTTCAGCAGCTGCAGACTGTAAATCCTTGGAGTGCGCGCACAGCAACAGCACGCGGCATATAGTTCAGATATATGACACTTACAGAACCGCATATCCCCGTTGGTCTTGCCGCTACGGAGAAACCAACATTTCCATTGTGAAAGAAAATTAGTGATGCCAATGCCAGTGCCAATGCCGCAAAAACCCTGCCAAAACCGCCGTGACAGCGTTCTGCTTGCTAGTGTCTGTGCGCAAGCTTCAGGTGCGGAGCTAGTGATCGCCGAAAACTTCGGAGTTACCTGGGTACTTCACAGCGTGAATTCCGCAACCTCCGGATTTACGTATGAACCATGATGATCTGGTGACACTCCGCAGGATACATGCGCATCAATTCCTATCACCGGAGCCGAGAGATGGCTTGCCAAGTGTTGGCATAGAGAAGTTTCTGTCAGAACAAATTGGAGCAGAGTACCGACTTCGCTTAATGGTGGTTCCCTTTACTATTGAGTGGAGGAGGCATTCTCAATTCAGTCAATGGAGAGGTGGAATGTCAGCTCAACCCAAGAGCCCACCAAAAGGTCTCCAAAAGATAACCAGCTTAGAGGTTGTCCACTACAGTACACCAGCGAGATACAGATAGTGCCTATGCTTTGCATTTGGCCCTGCGGCCAGAGCATATATGTATGAATCATCAAAGAATATACAACACCACATCGACGAATCTTCGTCACACATATTTGCCAAGCTTTACATTAGAAGCGCAGGTAGACGTGTGCAAAAACTCCCCTAGCTGCTATGTCGTCTCTCTCGTGGCGGTATTGTCCCGAGACTTGACCTTCGGGGAAAAGATACAGCTCTACTCTACCTACGTCCCGACCTATGCCATGTGTTTCTGTCCCAAGACATACAAAACTCTGCCAAGATCGCATACACCTTGGCAACACATGGGTAAAGACTCCACAGACCAGATCTGGTCTGCTTTTGCGGAGTTCACGATGGCATCTTGGAAACGCATCATTGACAAGACCCGAGAGGAACGGGTTGAAAATTTTATGGTTCAGAACATGAACCATGACCCGGCAAAGGATACTTAAATATCTATGTTGATTGACGAAGAAGTGACTTTGATCAATCACACTTCCCTTCATTCTCTGGTACCGGTCTTCGTTTTATACAGTAAAGATCACATCACAGTTCTTGAACAAGCATCAAACAACAATGTCCTTCGCTCTGATCAAGGCCATTGCCTTGTTGGCAGCTACTGCCACGGCGCTGCCAACATCCGGTCTCGAGTATCAGGCTCTGAACTCCGTTGGCTGGGATGCTGGTGCAACTGTTGACTACCCGATCCACAAGTCTTGCAACGCTACTAAGACTGCCCTGCTCCGTGAAGCTTTTCTTGAGTCGGAAACCCTTGCAGCACACGCAAGGGACCACATCCTCCGTTTTGGCAACAGTTCTAGTTTCTACACCAAGTATTTCGGCACTGCAAACACTGGTGAGCCTGTGGGCTGGTTCGACAAAGTTGTCAATGGCGACAAGACTGGCGTCCTCTTCAGATGTGACGACATTGATGGCAACTGCTACCAGGACGGTAAGTCTGCGTCCTACGGGACTTCCTCGACATTTCTTGTCACCCTTTGAGAATCATGACTGACGAACTCCACAACAGGCTGGGCAGGTCACTGGCGTGGGTCGAACGCTACCGACGAGACTGTCATTTGCGATCTGTCCTTCACCAGCCGCAGGCCACTTGCTGGTCTCTGTGGGTACGGGTACACCGTCGCAGGTTCGAAGAACAATGTCTTCTTTGGCGCCGATCTCCTGCACCGTCTGTTCCACACTTACAAGATCGGCGAAGGCGTCGTTGATCACTATGCCGACACCTACACTGGCTGCCTCGAGCTTGCCAAGGACAGCCCTTCCGAGGCCGCCAGGAACAGCGCAACACTGAGGTTCTTTGCTCTCGACGTCTACGCCTTTGACATTGCCAACCCAGGCCTCGGCTGTACCGGCGTCGCTCCAGCTGGCGAGGAGGAAGAAGCTGGACACGGCCACGGCACTGCCTCCTCCTCTTCCTCAGCTATTGCCTCTGGGTCGACTGCTTCAGCACCGTCTACCTCTTCAACTGCGACAGCCGCAGCTGCTACCACCCTTAGCAGTGTCGTCTCCGCCACAGAGCCTGCGACTGCAACGTCATCTAGCAATGAGACCAAGACTAAGTCAGCCAGCAGTGTAAGTTTTCTGCACAAGGTGCCATGATAAATTTTTGAGGAACATGCACTGACCTTCAAACTTTCAGGAATGCCACACTCACGCTGACGGTGTTGTCCACTGTGTCTAAGCAAAGCAAGACGAATGAGGGAATTGACTGATGCTTTGATACCACATATTATGACGTTTGGAAACTGCACATCATTCAATATAATGCACATGTTGAGAATCAAAAGCCAAAACTTTTTACTGTACTCATCTCACCCAAGCCCCTTCGCTACAGCCATCCCTTGCTGGCTACTACCCTTCACCATCTTTGTAGAGCCCGTGCCAAGTACCTTCAAGCCGGAAGTGAGGAACGTAATGATGTCTATGAATTAGACAGATTGCCTCGTGCATCCATACAAACCACATTCCGATTAGCATAGTAAACGAGACAACCTAGGACACTCCCGATTGCGTAGTCACACCATAATCGAAAGGAAGCCTATGCATTTCGCTTACTTCTCTATCGCCTTGCTACGGTTTGAGCTTCAGCTAATGTCACCAAGCAGAAAGGGAATTTATGTGTCGTTTGGGATTCTTCTTGGGCAGACCCATCTCCCGACTTTCGCCTTTGACTCCAAATGCAACAAAGATATATGGGTATTCCAGCCCTGGGCTGAGGCCCAAGAAGGTTCTGTATGTCTAGGTATAATGATGGCACAGAGCAGATAATCTTATGTCGTAAAGGGAAGCCGCATTTGCGATGTTCGGTAGAATTGCAGGTCCGCTTCCAAAACTCCTGAAGCTTTGACTTGGATGATAGTCAAAGCTAAAGTCTTCTACTGATGAAATTAGTAGAGTAGCAGCCTCTCTTCTTTTCTTTTATGTAGTACACGATCACAATGGAAGACCCCTAGCGAAGACAAGCAGTCGGGTGAGAAAGGGATCTGGGAGCCATCTCCGCACCTCGGTACAAACTTTTAGCCTGAGGCATGAATGCACAAGTAGTCTTGGCACGGATAATGCCGTGCTGTCGAGAGGTGACCTTCCTCCACCCATCACATCATGGAGATTGATTGTCCACATGATTCGAATCGGTCCTAGGTATGCAAGGCTCATGTCGCAGGAGCATTGTAGTGCTTCGATTGAGTTCTCACAAATACCTCATCCTATTGTTGATGAATCCCGCGCGACCTCGATGTGTCTTCATAAACGCTGACTCGGGCAGTACCGCCTACAACCAGATGGACGCATCACCGTATGGTGATAACAGGCACAAGTAGCAGGCTATTGCCTTAGAAGAACGAAATATATACTACAAGAGCTGTTCCTAAAAGCGATAGTTGAAGCGATCCTGACCATTGAACTACTTGAGCCCTGGGCTTATTACACGCCGCCGCGAAGACGTCTATAATCGGCAAGCTTTGGCAATGCAACTTGGATAGTAGGCGGATTGTGGGTCCCGGACTTTCAGTATCTGGAAGGAACCGAATGGCCGAGCCCATCATGCCATCCAAAGCTGTGTCCATCGCGATTTTGTTAGCTGTCAGCCACTCGACAATCCTTTTCCGGCTGCTAGATTCGAGTATGCAAAGGTGATACTCTAACAGGCTGTAAACAAAGCCTGCAAACGATTCCCATCTTGTCACGACTGCATTATAGCAATGACCTACAGGCTCTGGTTCTCGCTGTCAGAATCGGTCACTTCTGGTGATTGCAAGCGTGTAGACGAGTGGCTAGGTGGATCTCGTAGCCATCAAAGGCCATGCTTGAACAGATGGATAGATCTACACTGATTCGATGAATAGCTCTAACAATGCGAACGGCCGAATTCCAGTCACACCAGTCTCTCACAGCGTCCGGTCGCAAAGGCCAAGGGGGTCTTCTGCTTGGCTAATCAAGCTATAATTGAGCAATACGACGCATATCGGAAACGCCTCTCTCGAGTACTGTAATTCCAGCAGAGCAACAAGCATTGCTGGTGTGCAAGCACAGTAGGAAATGCACACTTCAGCTACCATGCCAAGGCGTTGGGCAAATCTCGTAGGCGCATCTTCGGAAGAAACAAGTAGGGTATATATTGGTAAGTCTACTGCCTTCCTATCATAATCATGAGATTCATTCAACTTGCTGCACCTACAGCTGGTTGATCCATTCCAACACCACCTTTGGCTCAATACGCTTGACGTAGTCAGGTTCCGCATACACGTTACGAACGATTCCGTCTTTGTCGACCAGAATGGTGGCTGGGATGGGGAGCTCGAAGGAGTCGTCGCCGTTACGCTTGGAAAGGTCGTTTCCGAACACCGCAAATGCTGTAGCACAAGCGCTCGTTAGCATGAAAGCCCAGGGCGAGCCTCTCATTGGATACATTGGATGCGGGACATACCTCCCCGAAGGTATTCGGGCATCTTCCAGACTATGCCAAGCTGACGGGCGTAATCGTTGTGGGCGTCTGTGACGACAGGGAATTCGAGTTCGTTCTTCTCGACTGTGGTAAGGGAACCGTCGGGAAGCTGTGGCGAAAGAGCGACAAGGGTGACGCCTTTGGCCTTGATTTCGGGCAAGTACTTCTGGAAGCCAGAGAGGGCGATGTTGCAGAAGGGACACCATACACCACGGTAGAATGTGAGGATTAGCGGACCCTTGGCGCGCAGCGAAGCACTGTCGACGTCTTGGCCAGTTGCATCGGGAAGCTTGAAGTCGGGCAACTTATCACCGACTTTGATCACAGCCGAGCTATTCCAGTCCTTCAGGGTCTCGCGGGATGCGTTGATAGGGTCTTTGGCAGCCGCTGGCGCTCTCTGCTGAAATCCGCTCAGGGTGGCTTCGAGCTGGGGCGCAATGGTGGCAGACATGATTTGAGAGCGAGTATGTAGATTGGTGGATATGTGAATGGGTGGATAGGTGGATAGGTGGTTATGCAGGTAGACAGGTACCGTAGTGCAGGCCAATGCGTGAAGTATTTCAATGGCGGCTCGAAGACGTGATGTGTCGTCTCGTCTAATGGCATACATAAACCGTATCAGAGTAAGCACGGGACGATTACAAATGAGCCGGCACGCAAGACGAAACTACCGAGCGAGAATCGTAAGAGTACAACTGGCGCGGCAACCAGCGACCCACTACCACTACCCAGCGGTGTCCCAGTGAAGCATCACGGCCAGCGCCACATGCCAGCGACGCAAGACGAACAAGGCAAAGGAGGATCGCCGGTTTGGAAATCCAGCAGCAGTTTCGGGAGAATGTTGACCTCCGGCCGGTGCCAACTTCCAAGGACTGGCAAGGCTGGCTGCAGGGGCACAGTGAGAAGAGTGAATGGCAAGAAATGGGAACGGGATTGCGCCCGCCAATGGCACAATTACGCTATCGATAAGGACGATACCTGCCCAAAGCGGAAGGTGGGGGATCTTTTCACCTCTGCCTTTGGGAACTGCCGTGCGGAAGCGCCGCCGGAGGAAGAGCAGACCTTATATCCGCCGTTCTCTCCTTACCAACCTCTCGTCTCGTCCACGTATACCCCCTTCAATCCTTCGTGAGCCATCCACAGTCATGCCTGACGAACGTAGTCGGGAACGTCAAGACGGCATTTGTCGCAGGAGGTATGCTCATGTCGCTTGTCAACTCATTGCCGATGTTGCCGTTCTGCACCTGAGACGTTCCTTAACCTCACCAGCAAGAAAAGCTCACCTTCGTGTGCCAGCGGAACGACATCTCGCAGTGAGGAATCCGTCAAAGGCCTGGCTTCAAAGAGCATTTGCTCATAAGTCTCCTTGGCTGTTTGGGCATGTGCGAAGGCAGTCATATCTACTTACCGATCAGACACTTGAGAGGAGCCTGAGCGTCGTTGTGGTGGAATCGTTATCATGCATCCTCGTTGGGAATGTTCTATCTCTAGGGTATATATCTATCAATGACAAGTCTATTTTGTCTATCGTTCGTTTCATGTCGTCAAATATCCCATCGAGCGCCGTAGGNTTCAAGCCCTTGATCATGCCATGGCCTGCAGGCCTCCTCTCCCGCTGAAATAAACGCATTGGGGCCGGAAAGATAGACCCACGTCCGCCCATTATCCGGCTGAGTCTTCTCGTTGGGGTCTTTCGAGAAGATGTCCGTGAGGACTGCGTCCACGTCTATCCGTCCTCGTCCCCTACCTGTAAGATGTACTCTGAACTCGAACCCAGGAACGGACGATCCTATAAAGTCATGTTAGAATCGGATCAATCTTGAAACAAAACATGATGAATAACATACCTGTCAGCTCGGGAAGGTCGATGTAGTGTTCTTCTCGGACAGTCCAGACGACAATGCACCTCTGCCATCTCCGTTGTGCGTCGCTGCGTCCCTTGAAAGCTCCTGCGATCGCCATGGCGCCACTCACACCAGTGCCAGCTACAATGCAGATGACGGTGTTGTAGGCGGCGGGATCGACCATCGTAAAGTAAGGGCCCTCCAGCCGGAGATTGACGGTGTCGCCTTTCGGACGATAAGTGACTTTGGCCTTCTCAGCTAGATCCAAAGAGACTGGGCTTGAAATTTCCGAATCATCAACCTGATATTCCGTTGCAAACCCGGCCAGCTTGTTGGTCCATTCTGGACGAGGCTGCTTGGTCCGCTTCCACCACGACCGGCCCAGAACCCTTCCAGCAAGGTCAGGCTCCACAGCGGAGGGAACGGTCGATTCGCCGCCGCGCTTTCGAAAGAGGAATTGGACCTCGAGGGTGTCCTCGTCTTCTGGGGTGACAGCATTCTGTGTGACGAGGCAGGTTGTTGAGCAGAACGGATGGAGTTCTCGTACGGAAGATTCCGCGTGGTGAATGTAGAAGTGTGCAAGCGGCGACTCTTTGGCGCTTCCCTTCATTCGTTGCCTTGGGAGAGGAACAGACAAGGAATACCATCCTTTTCCGAGATCCGTAATGCTGCTGGCCAGGGGCTCTCTGAGCTCGTGTATCCGCAGCGCCCAATCTAAGAGCCACATCAGCAGACCAGGTGCCAGACAATAGAACATGGTCGAGGCGTGAAGGCACACAATGACAATCGCAGCGATTGCCAAAAGGTGAGTGAAGTAGAACAGATTGAAGTAGTTGTTCCTGATGGCTGGCCAGGTCGTAATAAAGATCAGTAGCATGATGAACGCCGGTACAATCCCGGTGAAGATCAAAGATGCTCTCCAGACCCCAATGCTGGATTGGTTCCCTGGCCATGTCTCATTGTACAGGTAGGTAGGGTTCAAGACTATAGAGCAGTCAGCATTTGCTTGTCAGAAGTAGGGTTAGTAGGGATCATACCCGGGAAGACAGTCTTGGCAGCCTCTGATAGATGTTGGAACACAGGAACCCAAGACACGTAGAGTAGAGCGTGGGTAAGTACCAGAGCGAAGAGCGTATACGCGGCCAGCATGTGAAATGTAAGTGTCGTCGCGACCGAGAGCTTCATGAACGACGCCACAGCGCTGTGCCGTGAAATCGGTAGGATGACCATGCCCATGGTGACGTCGCAGAGGTGGCCAGTCAACGCTATAGCCGCAAGCTTCGCGTTGCCAGAGAAAACTCCACCCTCGGCGCCTCGTTGCTGAAAGTATTCATTCAGTCTGAGCCACCAGGCCCCAATGATGATACCGTACAGCGACATGATCCATAGCAAGACCGACGCACCACCGAAAGTGAGCCTTCTGTCCAAGATTGGGATGGCCAGATTGCTCAAACGTCTGCTGCAAGCCCGTGCCAGGGCAGAATTTTGAGAACGAAGAAAAAGAACAGTCATGGATATTGCCAGCCATGAATACCATATGACGACATGGAGCCGTGCTTGAAGGGGGAACAAGTGAGAACCGCACACCCCAGCATAACAATAGCGGTCTGATCGAAATGTCAGGCCAAATGAAAGGCCAAAGGTCGCGAGAAGGGTCAACGCCAGAGGGCGCCAGCCAGTTCTTGGGATTCGATACATTGTAAGAATAAAGTGTGATGGCTTTTGGATTGAGCGACTGTTGAGAAAGGACAGAGGAGACCAACCAGTCCCAAGGCCAGCGTCGATTTATATCTCAAGATGATATTTTTCCTTCCCAAGAGGTGATGAGAGGATCGTCGTCCAGCGATGACGAGGTTCGGGAGGCACAGGAGCATGCCGGCAAGCTCGACTTAAATATTATCAAGGCTCTCTATGCCTGAGATGAAGTCCGACAATGAGGCAAGTCATCTTCCTTGCTGCCGGCTGTGACCACCGCTTGTTAGTGCTCAGTTCGTGCTTCGCAGCTTGACGTAGGTAATGTGGATAATGCAGAGTGTGGTGAAGGTGATTGGCATTGCGTTGAGAGGTTGATAAATCAGAAAATCCGTTCGTCAAATTCTGGCCCCTCCCCATGCATGAAAGAAAGGTTATCTTCCATTGGGCAGTGAGATCCAAGAGGCGTGTGGTATGATGTGACGCTTGCTGTTGCTCCTTCTCCATGCAGTTCCAGCTGGTCCGGGTAGTGTGCCGGGTGAAGTTGATAAATCACGAATATCACTGTTCATAACGCTTGCAGCACCAGGGGAAAGGAAGGTGGCCTGCCCATGGAGTCCTGAGATGTAACGCTGCCTCATGTTCTTTCAGCATGTGGTTTCGGTTTGGTTCGGGGTGATACGCCGGCATCCTGGCTTTTCTTGGTTCCTGAGACATGAGTCGCACGGATGGCCAAGACATCTGCCCAAACTGGCACGTCGAAGCGGTTTGCTGCCATCATGACTTCTTTCTCTTGGGCTATGAACGCTGAGGCTCATCTGAGGGGCAAGGGATTAACGCAATCCTCTGTAAGCCCTACTGTATTGTAACGGTTCTCAGACGTGATGCTGCAGAGGATGGTGATACCACCCAATAGAAAGCCTCGGGTCCCTGCCGCTTCAATCCATCGAGTCTCGTCAGGTACTTGGGCCTTGATCGACAGTCTCAGGATGCGAACCATCATCTAATCGGCACATGCGCATCTGCATTTGGATCATCATCGAGCATCCTGTGGTAGTTGATTAGAGCACCAGGGAGATTCATTCAACCGGCAAGCCGGATGGGGCACACAGTCGACAGACACTTTCGGCTGATGCCGACGGGGGAGATGATCGGCAGTGATTCGAATACGATGTTGACAGTGCTGCGATACCTACGCTTGATACGAAGGATCAGAGCGCAGGCTCAGAAGTGCCTACTAATTTTCTTGTGCCTGCATTGTCCGCACGGCGACGCTGTTGTTCTCCTCGATGTGACTGTGGAGATGCCCTCAGAGGCTGTCGTCGCACTATCCCGCCATCTATAAAATCTCTATTACCAATAGGCACTATCCCGCCATTGTCAACACTATCCCGCCACACTATCCCACTGTGGAGGAAGGGTTTGGGGTTGGGTGTGTTCGTCGTGGTCGCAGCAGTCATGGGCCTCCACGCGCCTAGATGATGGATTATAATTTCATACTGGGGCTCTAGCCCGATCTGTCTACCGCGCACTGGGAAGTGCAGTGGGAAGTGCAGAATGCGACAGGCAGGCAGTGCAAGCGAAAGCACCCTTACGATACTTGGTAGAAGATCTGAAGTGATTAGTAGTGCATCAAGCAACCCGCCGGTTTGTTTTATTAGAAGGGACGGCACGCCCCAACGTTGTGCTCCAAGGCTCGTTTGAGGGGGTGGCGATGGTTCTCGAGAATTGGGSCCACTGGTTTTGATGCGCCCTCAGGGCCCCAACGTCTTCCTTCAGGCGTGGCTTTTGACTGATTTGTATGCCTGAATGTAGCTTATATCGCGGATGTCAGCCCTAATGTCTGGGGGAAATGCTTTTTGTCTTACGGCGGTGGAGAATGGCATTTGCTCATACGGGTTTGCTTAGCCTCTCACCTCCGCTTTCGACCCTTTCGCCCCCACTGCCCTGCATGGATGTGGGAACCGTGCTCATCAACAGGATCAGACACAGACTCACGAACACCCTGGGGGACGCTCAGGAGCTGGCTGGAGGTTGTCGCTCCTTCGCCAACGCTGCGCTTCAGCCACATCTGCTTTACCATTCCCTGTGATCTGAAAGGCTGTCCGTGCCGATTGTAACCCAAGGCCGCTGAGTTGCGTTTGGAGATGACTAACCATCAAGAGTGAATCGTCACATGTTGGAGAGTTTCACGTTCTCCACCGTCAAGGTTGCGCACGTATCGGGAAGCGCTGGAATAAGCAATGTGACTGGTGAGAACAAGGTTGCCCTTCCCGGAACTCTAACATTGGCAATACCTAAGCAGCCTCTTGAGGTTTACACAAAGTCATCCTCTACCGAAAGAGCCAGGGACCTGTATGACTCCCCAGACCGACCAAACGCACTGGCTGTTGTACGTTGCCGATGTTTAAACGACGCTTAGGCAAGTACTGTCAGCGGATTGCTCCCTAGCTCAGTAGTTTATCTGATTCTCCATCGGACAAGCATCTACAAGCCTGGGACGCCGCATGGACCTACCGCTCACTACATGATTGTCAGCAATTTGTAAGAACGCGGAATGCTTTTCTCAAGGGCATGAGTAAAGCAGCGCACTAGCGCGGCGATCCACGGCTATGTCGGAGAACCATATGGGACGAGACTTGGGTTTTAACCAGGCTCTGCTGCGGCTCGCATTGCTTCAATATGGCCATACCGAGGCTCGTGGCGGCCATGCGTACGAAGACGTCTTGAACCGAATTGGGTGGGTAGCATAACGTGTCGTACGTCCTACCGAATGACTGCTTAGGTACGGCTCAAGGGCAGCTGCCACCTCCATATCTTCGACAGTGGAGACCCCATCATTGGGATCGTTTAAGGGGGTTGCCATTTGGGTGGACCCAGCTTTTTCTTTGGCTTTGGCCCTGCACACTTGAATCTAGATTATAGGGTTACACTAGGTATCAGTCATTCGATTGAAAATGTTGCATGAAACCGTCATATTTTGGTCCTCATAATGGTGAGTAGAGTTTGGTGGGTGAGTAGCTGCTTGCTCTATGAATGCATGTGCACGTCAGCCTTCAATCGCCTCTCATGCTCACGACCATGAGGGGCAGGACTTGAAGCCCACGTTGTCCTGAAATCCGCTTCTATCTCATGCATAATGCGTAGCACACCACCATATCTCTTTCGATAAGGAACAACACTTAAAAAGAATTTATCTGGTGTTGAATGTCATCGCACTCCTTCACCACGGGCATTATCGTAGGACTTGCCAACGACGGGTAGTGACGGGGAATACGGGTGGCACACTAAGAATCCACTATGGCAGGCTGATTGCGCAACAGATACCATGAGTGTGACAATAAGGTTGAGAACGCTGGATGTACAGTTTGGCTCGTGGACCCACTTCTGTCTTGAACTCATTGCCGGACATATCCAAGTGGCCACTACTAATCGTCAAGCCACTGACTGGATTGGGATGAGCTGGCACCCGCCTAGCTAGTGAGGNATGAGGCTTCTGCACGATGGTGCGACGCATTTTGGGGTCGTGTGGATACCTGACGCTTAGCATTCTAAGCCTCGGAAATGAATTCATAATCAAGAACCTGAATGCCACCCAAACTTGTTCTTGGGATCGATAGGCTTGAGAAGGCCGCCGCAAAATAGGCGACGGGCAATATGGTTAATCGGCAATTGGATCCGTTACCGACCGTCTCACGCCATACAGAGGCATCAATGATATTCGGCATCTGTAATCTCTCGCGATAGTATCGAGGACGAAGAGATCGGAGCGCGAGGCATCGAGAACGGTTGGTTAGGAATCTGGCGTTTTGACCTCCAAGCGACTGGCCTGGCGACAACCAGGACTATCGTGTAAAAGCAATGTAGGAGCCTAGATAGGAAACCCAGCCACATGTGGTCATGTAAGAGGCGTAGAAAGCTAACCTGGCAAGGAGGCAGATATCTATGGGCGGTGATGGGCATCGGAAGATGAAAATTTAACGCGCTGTTCAGCGATCCATTCAAGCCTGCTATCAGCCNTGGTAGGTACCATCTAGGGAATGCCGAGGCCGTTTATCTCTCCTTGCTTGTGCTTTGGCACCTTATCCAAGGTAAAGCTTACACGCCAACGTAGCTTCACATTGGTTCCGTTTCCCTTACTAATGCCTTGAAGTCGGATTGTTTGCGTGACACCGTTTTGTTGTTTGGGCGACATGCTACGTGAAGACTGCGGTTCAAGTTTGAGCGTCATTCCCTGAAGGAAATGTCAGCATGAAATAATTTCCAATCATCAAAAGAAAAACAAGAAAGGGTGTTCACCTTTGTAACTGCCAGCTGAAAAGTGAGGTCACCAACTGCATGTGCCGTGTTGTTGCTAATCCTACTTTGAATGACAATCTCTGACTCGCTGTCACGGGTTATGTAGAATTGAGCCATAAGCTCATCATTCATGACTTCCAATACATGCTGCTCGGGTAATGCAGAAGAGAACGTCCATTCATCGTCAATGACACTTTGACCAGAGGGTTCTGATCGCACACTGGTCGTATTAATACCAGAAGACGTTGGACCAAGGGGGAGGACTTGGCTTTGCTGCGGTGTCTGGACGCCAGCAGGTGAAGCACTCCTGGGCGTTGAGAGCAGTGCAAAAGGATCTGATTTGGTCGTCTGATGAAGTGCTGCTGAAGAGCCAAAGGCCGGCGTATGTGGTTTACTGGAAGGCTGTGAATTATGGTTGGATGTCGATGCTGATGCGATAGATTGAGGAATCGGTAGGGCAAATTGCTGATACCCTAAAGATGGACTGGCCGACTTTGTAGGTTGTGAAAACTGTGCCATTATGTCGGCCGTGCTAGCATGGCCGTTCGAGGCTGGAAGTTGTGACCCAGGTGAGCTGGAACCTAGTGAAATTCCGCCGCCCATCCCCAGCTCGCCACCAAGGTCGAGGCCTAAGAGGTCATCCTCGAGTGCATTACCTTTGGGCACAGGAGCTGCTACGCTAGACGATTGTTTGTCCATCAAGTCAGTAGCATTCCCTGGTGGTTGACTTGATGAAGCGGTTGCATCAGTGCCATCAAAATCGATCAATGATAGCTCATTGTCAGGTCCCTTCTTCACGCCAGGCCCGCTGATTCCTAAAGTCCCCTTTTCTATCGCATTAGCACCAGTAACATCTCCACGTTTGATCAGCTTGTATCTTTGCACGGTTCGGTTGATGCTGTCGTTAATTTCGAATAGCTTCGCGACTGCTTCTGTGTCGTCACTTTCCTCTTCGCACATCTTTTGGATTTTCGGATGAGCAGATGCCAGCGCGCCTGCCAGTTCTTCTGCGAGACCACCATCGTCAATTTTCTCATGTGGCTCCAATCCTTGTAAGATTTCTTCTAACAGGCGCGCTTTTTGTTGGACCCTGCCGACTTCTTCAGCCGCCTTCGCGCGGTAATCGGTTTTTCTGCGGTTGTCGTATCCCGCCATGATCTTCATGAGCTTGTTCGCCTCTTGCAGGTCGTGAGGCGTCCCACGTCGGATAAGCTCCTGGAGCTTGGCACTCTGTGCCTCTCTCTCCTCAGCCTCCATTTCCTCTGCACTCTTGAGGCTTTCGCTCGGGTTCAACACTGCGGCATCTTCCCTTCTGATCGTTGGGAACACATAGCCCTTGTAACTTAATAGTCGATGCATATCCCGAATGAACCCAAGATCGTCTTTGTACTTGCTCGTCATACAAATCGTCTGCTTCCATTCCTCCACCAACTCAAGGATGCGGTTCATGACACGACTCTGTCTGCCTGGGGGTCTTTCTGGGAATCGTCGGACCAGCTCGTTCAGGAATTCCTTTGTGGATATCTGCAAGTGAAAGGGATACCCGCAATTCTTGACGAGTATATCGAGCAAGGACAGAGCATTCATACTGACGTTCGGATTGCGATGATTTATATACCCAACGATAGCTATGGCGGCTTCGCGCGGAGCGGTGCCTTTCTTTGCATTGACGAGGTCGGCAATCTCCAGCGACAGAGCCAAATTCGGCTCGAAGTTCTCAGGGGAGCATGCATTGGAAATATACCGCTGCAGCGGTGTTTGGACAGGTTCTTGAGGATATGAGAATCGATCGCGTGTCGCATAACGAGCGGATGCTGCCTCCATGTTGGGATCGTAGGGCTGAAGATCCGGAGAACGTAAGGAGGATTAGGTTTGCAGATGCTATATCGCCGGATGGATCGCTGGACAGCGCTTCGCCTCCTGCGGTGCTCCTCTGCGGGAGATGCGATTCAAAGTGTGTGAGAGACGGTCTTTGCGGCAGAAGTGGTTCAAGAACAGACAGCTGGAGGTGAAGTAACGGGAATGGTAGACAGCCCACCTGCAACAGCGGCAAGAGCCGTTGGAGCCGTTCAGTGACATCAGACTTGAGATGTGGGGGTCAAGGCGATTTTGATTGCTGGTAAGTGACTACTGTTTGGTGGTGATCTATCATTACGCTTATTTATCATTCTTCATGAATTTCTGCTGGCAGGCTTGATCGGATTTCCATTCGCAACGCAAACCTACCCCCAGTATCAACACACCATCGACTCGCGATTTCAGCACACGAGCGAGCAGGATTTCCAACCCTTCCAAATTCTTCCGATCTTTGTGACCTCGACTTCGCTTGTCGCCCAAAAATGGTCCGGCATAAGAAAGACTTCAAGGCGGGCGCCAAAGGGAAATCGCAATACAAACCGCGTACATATGCACAACATACTCATCCAGAAAGCGAAAACGGTATTGATCCAAGCAAAAAGCCGTCATTCAAAGCTGCCGCATGGGATCTCGACCATTGCGACGCAAAACGCTGCTCAGGGAAACGCCTTATGAGGCTGGGCTTGATGCGAGAGCTACACGTGGGTCAGAAACACCCTGGTTTGGTTATAAGTCCGAAGGGAAAGATTCTCTGTTCTCCTGCAGACAGGTCAATTGTCGAGCAACACGGAGCGGCTGTGGTAGAAGCGAGCTGGAATCGTATCGAAGAGGTACCGTTCAACCGTATTGGCGGTCCAAACCCACGACTACTGCCATATCTTATCGCCGCAAACCCAACAAATTACGGCAGACCTTGGAGATTGAATTGTGTGGAGGCATTGGCCGCTGCATTCTTCATCTGTGGCCGTAGAGATTGGGCTGAGGAGATCCTGAGCACCTTTTCTTACGGACCAGCGTTCATAAAGATCAACGAAGCTGTCCTTAAGCGATATGCTGCTTGTAAGGATGAGGAAGAAGTCAAGAAAGCTGAACAGGATTGGTTGGCCAAAATAGAAGAAGAATACAACGACGACCGTGAGGAGAGAGAGCTACATAAGGATGACGCATGGGCTGGCGGCAATCTGAACCGCAAACCGGTCGAGATGTCGGATGATGAAGACGGTGAAGACGAGTCTGAGAATGAAGGTAGTGGCGAGGAGCAGAGTGACGACGACAGCGAAACTAGTAGTATTGGTGGTATACATCTGGGCAAGGAAAAACCAGGCAGATCCGAGCAGGATGATGAAGAAACTAGTGCGGTTCAGCCTGGAGATCTTCCTCCGTCTGATGACGAAGAGGAAATGGCCTACTTGCGCTCCAGAGTTCTCGCATCCAAAACTTTCAACAACTCTTCTAACGCGGCGCCACCAGTTAAGAGTACATATGAGGAAGGCAATGATACAAGGAAGCCCGAGCGTATACCAAAGCCATCATTACCCGACCTTGATCCCGAATCCGATGCTGAAGCTACCAGTGATGCCGGTAGTGCATTGGGTGACGATGACGACTTTGACAACATCATGAACGCGGCCCCTGTCACTGATCGTACCGGTATCAAGGCTGCCCAACGTAAACGGGCGGCCGAGAAGGACGGCAAACTCAGTGCAACCTTTTCGCGAATGGTCATTGATGCACCACAGTCCACTCCTCGGAAGAGCGGTTAAGTTGGACAATTGCGGATACGTCAGAGAAGTAATACGAGGGACGCTGGTCTGGCCAAGTTGGAGGCGCCAGACTTCATCTACAAGCCGGCTATGGTACAGTGGATTTGCAATAAGTATACAGCGTGAAGAAAATGTTATATCCCTCATCTTCATCGAAGGACTTTGAAAAGGGTATACCTTCCACAGTCCCTAGAACGCTCTCAGCTTCGGTTTGAACTGGTTCCAAATAAAGCCACTGGCTGTCAGGCTGTGGGCAACCTCAAGAACAGCCGACATCAGTATATCGTGGCGTAACGCGATGTCCCAGTTTGCTGATGGATTTATTGGCCAGAGATTGGTATCAAGGTGTTCCTCGATGGTATGCTGATGATTGACACAGCCTTCCGTGTGATAACCAGAGCGGGCCATTGATAGTGCTCGAGGACGGGAACCAGTACCGGATGCGACTACGCTTCAGTTTCAAAACTTCCTCTCCCTCAAAAACATTGCGACTTTCGTTTTATGATGGCCTTTCAGCACAATATGCTTTGTCAGCTGGTTAATGACAGCTTCCTTTTCCCCAAGATTTAGCCCAGAGATCAGGTCATCCCTCAAGGCCTCAATGTCTCCGTCGATTTTCTTGATCCTGGTCAAAAGCATGTTACCGCCTCTCTTCCTGAGGTCGTATATCGGTAGCTCCCGGCTGGAGGTTCGGGTGACGAAGTACGGTAGATTGGGCGCGCATTGGGCCTCGGGCAAGAATTGCACAGCCTCAGGTTTCAACTTGTGTATTGTTGTTTCGTGATGTGTTGGGTTTCTGGTCGGATAGCGTCGATCTACTCTGGGATGGGCTGTTCGATGTGAAGCTTTCGACTCCTTTGGTCGTGGTAATGATTTAAGGGTTCGGGGAGGGTAGGTATCAGAGGCGGTTCGCGAGGCAGCCAGGTTCGGGTCTTTTTTGTTGCTCCTGTCAGTATGGCGCAAAACACTGGTAATGACGAGGCGTAGCTGTACCTTCTCCCAATTCCTTTCGCGGTTGTGCGTGGTCTCTATACCTTGTCGCAGTAGAGAAATTCAGGAAGTGCTTTACGGTCTGCGATCTTGGGAAGCCCAAGGGGCGGAGGAACGACATGCTTGATTGGAGCAAGGCCATTTCGGAACGTAGCAGAGCTGAAGAATTAGCAGGCGAGGGTGAGACGATAGTCAAGCCTTGTAATGAACGGCGAAACGTGCGATTGTATAGCGACCTTAGCCGCGCCTTGTTCAGTTGTCCAACTGCGGCAAGTCCAGAATGCCATCCCCGAGGTCCTCCGCAGCGGCCTTGACACCTCAGGCAGTGATAAATCTTGGCGCGCACTTTCACTTTCACCCAAGCGATCGAGCCCCACCTTGAATCATACCGGAAATCCCAATTGTGGGCGACAACCTTTCAGAACCGCCACTTCAACGACCGTCGCTCCAGCCGACACGTACAGCCAGGAACACGAAACCATCCATCATGGCAGGACCGCAAGACCTCGTCAAGGACAACTCTCTCCTCCCGCGCCTCATATCGCATCTCGACCGCCACCTGACCTTCCCCCTCTTGAACCATCTCGAGGAATCGACGCCAGAAGATGAAGACATAAGCGAAATCACCAAGTGCAAGTATGCACTGCTCAAGCCCACAAACATGTCCGACTTCGTTGGCGACCTCGAGGCCCAGATCAAAGGTCTTCCGGAGAGGCCAGCTGCATACGCGGCCAAGCGTGAGGAGGTATTGAAGCAGCGCGCGAAATTTGCGGAGGAAACCGAAAAGATTCAGAGTCTGTTGGCAAATCCCGAGGTCGTGAATGATTTGAGGAGCGACAAGATGAGCAACATGAACTACTTGAAGGAGAACCATGGAGTCACACCCGAAATGGTCGACCAGCTGTACGAGTACGGCCAGTTCCAGTACTCCTGTGGTACATACGAAGAGGCTGGTGATCTCCTGTACCAATTCCGAATTCTCAGCACCGACAACGATAAGGTCAACGCGGCGACATGGGGGAAATTGGCGTGTGATATCCTCTCTACAAACTGGGAATCAGCAATGGAGGAAGTTCAGAAAGTCAAGGAGTCCATCGACACTCGGTTGTTCAACAACCCTCTAGCACAGCTCCAGCACCGCACTTGGTTGATTCACTGGTCACTGTTCCCATTCTTCAACTATGAGCCTGCTCGCGAGACGCTCATTGATCTTTTCTTCAGCCCTGCCTACATCAACACGATTCAAACATCGTGCCCTTGGATTCTCCGCTACCTCGCTGCTGCTGTTGTCACGAACCGAAACCGCCCTGGCAGCAAGAATCAATTCATGTACGGCAACTATCAGAAGCAGGTGAAAGACCTCGTTCGGATCGTGAGGCAAGAGGGTTACGAGTACAGCGACCCCATCACTAGCTTCATCAAAGCTCTCTACGTCGACTTTGATTTCGAAGAAGCTCAAAAGAGACTGTCCGAGAGCGAAGAGATTCTTCGCGCGGACTTCTTCCTGCTGGCTACGGTCGATGCTTTTGTTGATGCCGCGCGCCACCTCATCTCCGAGTCGTACTGCAAAATTCACCAAAGAATCGACATCAAGGATCTGTCAAAACGTCTAGGGCTGTCCGAAGTTGAGGGTGAGAAATGGATCGTCAACCTCATCCGGGACACTCGTGTTGATGCCAAGATTGATTACAAGGCCGGGACGGTCTTGATGAACCACCCACCCATCTCTGTCTATCAACAGGTCATCGAGCGGACCAAGGGGAGTTTTTTCAGGACACAAGTACTGAGCGCTGCGGTGGCAAAGTAAATTGGAACTGGCACGCTTAGGACTGGGTGTTCATTGCATCATGGAGAACATTACGGGACAAAATGAAGCGACTGGCGTTGGGGGCGTCGTAGAAGGCTACAAATGTTTTCGCGAGTGGTAGTACCGAAGCTTCGTAGCTGCCCACTCACACACGGAATTTCCTTTCCCTGGTGGTAGGGTCAATACTACTACTTGCTCTCTACCAACTTATCACGGCTTTAATGAAAGAGCCTTTGGGCAGCGCCCACCCGTGCTGGCTTTTGTTGTGGTGCCTTCAACGACTGACCCTGGCCCTGATATGATGGGCGCGGCGCATTGCACGTGTTGATAGTCAGGCACTAAGAATCGCGTATTAAGAATCACCCAAACGATGCATGTCTAGCATTGTTCCCTAAAAAGAGCCACAGGCCTGTTAAGCGCATTCAAATTTACGAAACCACTACCTAGGGCTAAGAAAAGCCACTTTATCAATTCTAGAAGGATTGAGAGAGCCAGCGGCTCGCTCCTTCGTGTTGCATCATTCCTGACGTCTCGATTACCTGCTCTGAACATATGTCACCTAGGTAGAAAGTCACCAGCCCCTCTATACCCGCAGAGAAACCTTGTCCCAGGAAAGTAGAGTCCCGGTAAGAACTGTAATAAACTCTACTGTATTCACCTTTCAAGTACCCACGAAGCGGCCGCATCAATGTGCGCGTCCATGGTGTCCCAAAGAGGTACATTGATGTCTTTGGCCTGCACGACAAACTGGAGCTCGGTGCAAGCAAAGATGACGCCCTCTGCACCGCCACTGATTAACTCCCTCAGAATCTCCAGAAATCCATCTCTTGAGTCGGGAGTGACCACCTTCCGCGCCAAGTCGCCCATGATTAGGGAGTGAAGCCATGCTCTTTGGTTTTCACTGGGTACCACAACTTCCAGCTCAAATCCTTTGCGCAGATGGTCTTTGAAAAACGAATCCTCCATGACGGGCTTCGTGCCGAGGAGTGCAACTCTCTTGATGCCCTGACGTTGGATGGCTCTCCCCGTCGGTTCAGCTATGTGAATTAGAGGAAGGCCGACTGCGTCCTCAACCTGTTCGGCGACTTTGTGGCCTATGTTGCAGCAAATTATGATCCCCTCTGCGCCTGCGGCTTTCAAATGTTGGCCCGCTTCAATGAAGAGAGAGCTGGCCTCGGCCCACTTCCCAGCGTTGAACAATGCTAGAGTATCAGCGTGATTGAAGGAATGCAATAAGAGGTTCGCTGAGGCGGCGCCGCCAAGCTGTTTCTGTACCGCTTCATTGATTTTGAGGTAGTAAATTGCGGTGGCGTGGTAGGTCATGCCACCGAGGAGTCCGAGAGTTTTCATGGCGTATGTTTTGGGTCCGAGAATACCAAGTGTAATATAAGTAGCGCAAGGATATACAAGACAGGATTCGATATGCTTCTTGTAGGACTATGTAATTACCTAGGTATCTCTTCTTTCAAGGCGTGCTACCCTCGTTAGATCGCGCATTGAAATGATATTGGCTAGAGTCTTGGCAGCTTGATCCACCAGCGTTCAAGGCTATTGCTTGTAGTGAAGGCTGGCCTGCGTCAGGTTGTTTATTATCTCGTCGCGAATGGGAGTGTAGTAAGTGCACCTTCATCGTGCTTATAGTTTGCCAGAAAAGAAAAGGTGGCAATTCACGGCGGAAACAGCGACTGCTCGCCCCAAACAGCGAGAGGGTAATTGTGATATTTGAGGCGCCTAGAGTATCACAAGATCGACTCAGACCCATAGCCGCGACAAGACGGACATCGCTGGCACTTGAGGGTGGAGGCAACAGCCTATATTAGTGTTGGACAGCAAGCGAAGCTATCAAAGTCACAATCAGCGAGGTCAGCCTAATAGTCAGCTTTCCCGCCGCTCTTCCTGGCACTCTTTTTCAGACTGTGAAACTCTTTGTTCCTGCGTCGATTGAGGCTTTCGGCTTGTTGCAGCTCACGAACGCGCTTGGACTGTTCTGGACTTGTTTCGCCAGGTACGACTTTGTGGCCTGCTTGTTCAATCAAGAGCTGCAGTTTGCGAAAGCACGCGAACACGTTGTCGTTTTGTTTGCGGGAATCATCTGACTGTATCACAATGTCACCTTGCTTTGCAGCATGGAAACGGCTGCTAAGGATGAAAGGGTGAAGCATGCCAGGAATCAGTGGCAATAATTTACTGGTAGGGACGCGAAGAGTGGCTTTGGAAGAAACTCTGGACTGGAATCAGTACTTGAACCGTCACAGGTGATTAACAGGGCTACGTACTTGTTAACGTTCTGCCCTCCAGGACCCGAAGACCTGCTGAAGGAGACATCACAGATACTACGTGGGATGGTCTCAGCGTCAAGGGTGGTTAGCCAAGTCCTCGCTTTGTCTAGATCTTCAGGCGAAAGCGCGGCATCGCGACGCACGCCGTAGGTACGGCATGGTGGTCCAATGAGACGGACACAAGACAGCGTACGGCTCGTGTGGGGCGGTAGCAGATGTCGCAGGGAGATCATGCTCCTCCGCGCGGAAGAGCAGCCCCTGATGAAAGTGTAGGAAGAACTTGGCTAGATGGCGATAGGCCGTGGGTTTGGCATCGGCGCAAGTAATACACATGTATTTTAATGATGAAGTAGAGCGAAGACTTCAGGTACCAATGAAGTAGGCGTAGACGGCGCAGAATTGCCGTGTACAGTAAGCATCCCTCACCGGACGCTTCGGACCGAGGCCTGGGCCGCTTGGCTGTTCCGTGTTGGGTCGGGTCGCAGTATCAATTAGGTAATCTGGCAGCATTACAGCTCGATACAGCATTACAATTACCCTACGGCAATGGCAATGGCAATAGTAGTGCCTCAGGTTCCTCTTGCTGCTGCTCCTCCTCTTACGGAATAATCAACTTCCACATCATTTCATCATGGCCTAATCTTCCCTTCCATCTTTCCATTCCACCTCCACCTCTACCTTCACTTTCACTTCCACTTCTACTTCCACTCCCATCGCCGCCTCTAATCGGTCCTGTACCGCATCGCTCCAGCTCTCCTCCCATCCGTCTATCTGTCCAACTCGCCTCACTCGCCTTGCTGGACTCCCTTTGTCCAACTCTCTCGTGCAGCGGTTGCAACCCGAGTTTCCCATTCCACCTGATTTGATTCTGCTGAGCGAGCGCGCATTGCCTGGAGGACCCCATCTTCCGCTACGCCCGTTACCCTACCATCTGTACTGTATAAAGAAGACAGAGTGCCTGGCGGTCTCTGCGCCAGACCGAAGAAAGCCTATCTAAGTAGTCGTCCTCGACCCAACGTCCTGAACGCTCGCCTCACTCTTTTCCGACCACTTCCGTTGTACGTTGTCGACAACAGGTTGCCTGCCCGGCCATCGCATGCCGCAGCCTTCTTCCTGAGCCCTTGCTGCTCTCCGTCTTGCCAAAAGCTTCTGTCCGTCGCCCTTCCCTCTAGCCGTCGTTCGGCTTTTCAGGGCATCCTCCACATCGTCACACCCAGGTGCTCCCGCCCAGTGCCCAGTGCCCTCTACCCACTGCGTACCTACCTTGCTGTGAAGTTCCGAACCGTCCCATTGACAACGCAATGCGCTGAACTCGCTGCGGCGTCCAGTCCCCATCCGTCTTCCGTCGCCCAGAAACCCTTGTCCGGCGCCGATGCGCACTTCGTGAACCACATGACACCTGGTCCGCCTCCAGAAGAGCCGACACTGAGGAGTAGCCCTTGTCTGCTGTCGCCCACGTCGCCCAAACCAATACACTTGCCCACCCCAACAAGCATCCCCATCCTCGAGATGCAGACTGATGTGGACTTCAATCAGACCGAGCTCCACATGAACGACCCTGCTATGCACAATACTGAGTTAAGACCGGGTGCGTGGAAAGATCCTGCTGAGCAGGCGCATGAGCACGAACACACAGCGATCGGGTCAAGAGCAGGCCAGGACCAGCATATTGCCGACGGAGAGGCAATGCTCGCGCGTGACGCGCAGCCCAGCTTGGATCGATCGTCTGGCCCACCCATACAATCAGAGCTCGTAAATACCGAGCCGACTGCAGATGTGCAAGCGCTTTCCAACTCTCACGCTTGGAACCAATCTGACGATGCCGCTGCCGCGCTGCAAGCTGGCCATTCAGCTGCCCAGTTTGACGGCTTCTCAAACCAGGCAGATGAGGTCAAGTTAAAGGAGGGGAGCGTTCCTGCGGCTCCCAATGATGTCGACGTACAGTCTCTCCTAAGTTCTTTGAAGGCCGCTCCATCAAGACCGTCTGACGTTTCGACTTCTGTCGAGCCGGCCTTGCGAGGCTCCTCGGTACCCTCCCCCATCATTACCTCTCAAGCAACGCAACAACCCCAGTCGAGCACTGCATCCCCTCTATCTGCCTCTGGCACCGGCGTCTCAGCTAGCNTTCCACCTCGCCCACCACCGCAGGAGCAACCCCTCATTCATCCCAACTACGTGCATTCCCAACACATACGAGACTATCACCCTCACGCTGCTAATCCCGCTTTCCAACCTCATGGGCGATCTAACAGTTCAGGCAACGTCGCTGACGGCACATCCCGCTCCTTTGTCCCACCGGTTCACTCCCCCTCAGAATCCTCTCCTGCGAGTGGGACTGCCAACGTCGCTTCATATCAGCAGACACCCGTGCAAGCAACGGGACCTTTTAGAAGTCCTGTCGCTACAACCCCTCAACTTGCCAATGTAGAGTCTCGCCGTGAAAATTACTTGCTATCTGGCGAGCCAAAGAAGTTAGAGGATGTGCCCTGGACACCGGAAACAAATCGTAAATATGACCAGTTCATCGAAACTGAGCGAAGCTATGTCCAGCAAGGTCGTTGGGAACAATTCCCCAACGGCTCTCGGCTGTTTGTCGGTACGCGAGACCTCGATGGCCGAAAGACAACATATGAAGAAGATCGGCTGAATGCTTTGGCAGGAAATCTGTCGTCGGAGAAAGTGACGAAACGCGACATTTTCCACGTTTTTCACCCATATGGCGACCTGGCCCAGATATCGATCAAACAAGCGTATGGGTTCGTGCAATTCTTCACCTCTGAAGATTGTGCAAGAGCCTTGGCTGTAGAGCAAGGTCGCCAGATTCGAGACAAAAGGATCCGTGAGTTTTTTTCGTTNCGGTAATGTCGGAGCATGCACAGCTTTGAGACTGATTGAATCTAGATCTCGAGATCAGTAAACCGCAGAAGAACCGACCTGGCGTCTCGAATCGCCGCTCGAGATCGCCGGAGAATTTCGGTAAAGGCTCTCACCAGGCAGATCGTTTCAGACCTGGCTCGCGCAACGGCAATGCTAATCGAGACTCTCGAGATTCTCGGGACTCTCGGAACTCTCGGGACGGCTACAAGGCCTACCGCTCACCTTCTCCACGAGGATTTGGGAGGGAGAGGGAAAGAGATCGTGACCGTTACGATGGCAGGTTTCGAGAGCGATCACCAGCCTATGGGCGATACAGGAGAAGTCCAAGCCCTCGCTTTGAGAAACCCTCTGACAGTGACTTGCCACTTCCCAGACGTAACCCTCAAGATGTTCCGGATCTACAGATCATTGTCGTTGATAACCTCGACCGTGATTTCATCTCTTGGGTAGAGCGAGCGTTCTCTTCGCGGGCTCTCCGGGTCGATGTTTTGATTTTGTCTCCAAGGCTTAGCGAACAAGCCGTTATCCGCCGGCAAATTCTTGAAGGTGTCTTGGCTGTGTGCAGACTCGCTCGACACAATCAATCGAGTGGCAAGATTGGACTGCAAATATTCGACCGCAGAGCCGGTGCTAGCAACGTCAAATTCGAGGAATACGATGGGCTAGAACCTGAAGTGGCTACAGAACTAGTGTTGCGTGCCAAGCAGACGCACATCGCTCCAGTGTACAGCAGCTACCCACCTGCTGCCGCGCCACCGTACAACTACGACAGGGCTCCGCAGCCCGTTCAGTCGTCGTACGGATACTCATCCTATCAGCCGCCACTGGCCACAACTCAAACTGTCCCACCATCTGGGCCACCGCCGAACTTTCAAAACATCATAACGAGCCTTGATCCTGCCAGCCTCCAAAATATTCTATCTGCAGTCGGGCAGGGTCGGCCTTCAATCCCCCCTCAGCCAGGCTCTACGCCCTTCAGTGCAGTGTCTCCAGTTCAACCGTTTGCTCCCTATAGTCAGCAACACCCAAATGATGCGTTGGCGGCGCTACGAAGCAACCCCGCCCTTGTCGGTGCGTTGCAACAGCAATACAATCAAGCATCGAACCCGGCCCAACCTCCACAGCCTGCGACACGTCCTCCTGTAGGTAACGGGCAGGTGAACATGCAAGATATTCTTGCCAGACTCGGTAACTCTGGCCGATGAGTTACTAGAACCCACCGTTGAGAAAACTGTGTCGAATCATCCACATCTCTCGTCTTATGTCGCTGATTGGTGTTACCAGCGTCCGTAGGCTCTGTATACTGTGAGGTGGTGGGCTCAGAAGTCGCTCCAATTGCGTGAGGGAGGATTCGTAAAGATTCGGATCTGTGTACATGCTGAGGGATCATTCATTGTACAAAATGTCCAAAGCACCTTCGACTGCGCATACTGCCACAACCTTACGATTTGAGCCAGCTGGCAGACAGGGCAAGGCAAGGCCGTTAAAACACATACACCACCATTCCATGAAAGTTCAAGTCATGAATCGCCATCTAGGATCATCATCACCCTTCAGTCCCCCCGCTCCACCAGTAATACCATGTGCACCGCCAGGCTGCTCTGCGTCCTTCTTTTTGTTTTCATGGGTAAGATACCACCAGGTGAAAGAAGTCAGCAAAAAGCTGGCACATAGATAGCCAAGCGCCACCGAGTGCCCAACGATAAACCTTGGACTGTCCTCTGTCCGATACAGCTGTGTGCCGATGACCGCGCCAAGGTTGCCGATGGATATCTGCATAGCGTTCGACACAGCCCTCTTCGTTTGGCCGCCGACGTTCATGGCTGGCCACGAGAGTACCAACGCGGTTGCTGGGTAAATGCCCGCCGCAGCAAAGAAAGTCCCCAGGTACGACACGCCAGGGCGGCCAGTGGGGTCGGTGTTTCCCAGAAGAATGCAATATCCAATGATTGCGATGACGGCGCTACCGAGCAGGAAGGGCGTTCGGCGTGCTACACGTTCGCTCACCCACGCTGCCAGGACGGTCAGGATGGTGGCGAGGGCGTATGGAGGGATGGTGAGCAGCTGTGCCTGGGCAGACTGATACCCGAGCGCTTTGATGATGGTGGGTAGGAAAAGAGACAGAGTGTACAGAGGCAGGCTCATGAAGTGAAAGCCAAAGCTATACAACCAGCATTTTGGATCTGCAATGGCGTGCTTCACGCCCTGCCAGCTGAAATCCTCGTGTTCCGTCGCATCGCTGTCAGCCTCGAGGCGCTTGTGGATGAAGTGACGTTCGGTATCGGACAGGAAGCCGGCGGTGTCTGGGTAGTTGACAATGAACAGATACGCCAGAGCGCCCACAACCACGGTCAGTAGACCTTCGATGATGAAGATCCAGCTCCAGCCTTTCCGTCCCGCCACGCCGGCCATGTGTGCGATGCCCCACGCGAGGATGCCACCGAACGCGCCGGCCAGGGCTGCAGCGGAGAAGAACAGGGCGACGCGGAATTGACGCTCTTTGCGCTTGTACCACATTGACATGTAGAACACCGCACCCGGAAAGAGACCTGACTCGACGGCACCGAGGAAGAAGCGTACGACGAAGAAGCCTGCCATGTTGCCGACAACTCCAGTCAGAGTTGCCACGATGCCGAATACGACCGTCAGAGTGGGCAGCCATAGCTTGGGGCTCGTCCTTTTGAGGATGATGTTGCACGGGATCTCGAAGATGACATAGCCGAGGAAGAAGAGAGTCAGGCCGGTCAGATACTCGTTACCAGCTGTGAATGCAGTTCGTTAACAACTGGGTCTATTTGCGAAATCTTTTGGGAGGGTCCAATCATACTCATGTCCACATCGTCTAGCAGACCATCGATTCTCGCATTGGCTACATTGCTTCTGTCCAGGAAGGATAACAGGTAGAGAACAGTCAGACCAGGTAGCAGACGTCGATCAAGCTTCCTGACCAGGGCGGACTCGTTAATAGCAGCGGCTTCATTGATATCGCCGGATGCCGCCTCCTCGCCACCGGATGAAATGTCTTTGTGCTCGGGTACGCCTTTCTCGGAGAAGCTGTGGCGCTTTGATCGGACGCTCTTGCCTAAAATCATCTCGACAACCCAAAGAATGTTCAGACGAGACAGAGGCAGACAGACAGACAGAGTTACGAGTAAAAGCGTCAATGTTACCGCTTGAGAGAGTGGTCAAACTCGAGGAGACAGCTCATTATATGAGAAGGAGTGGCAAGGTCCTTTTGTGTAGTTTTGGCTACCTTCCTTCCACGCACAAGAGAGATTTGCTAGAAGTCGATGAGATGGCGAGCTGGCACATGTACTGGAGTTGCCTGGGCCTGTAGCGCTCTTGGACAGCCACACGACTACACTACCAAGCCGATCGCACATCTTGATACCCAATGAAGTACGATGGGAGGCACGCGCAAAACGGCTGGTACATGGGTGATGAGGTTGGCGGAGACGAGAACTGCCTGGGGAAAAGCAACGTCATGACGACAACCGCACGACGCAAGCAAGGGGTTACGCGCATGGATCGCTCATAGATCGTTCAAGATCCAAGCACAAATCGGCCATTGAGTTTACTTGGAGCGGAGCTGGCGCCATGGCGGGGAGCAGACGAGACGAGACGAGACGAGACGCCAGGACTTGGAGACGTCGAGACGAAGCGAAGAGATCACACCTACCTACCTTCTTACCCAGACAGGCAGGCAGGAAGGCATTGGTCGACGATAAGACGAAAAGCGAGCCAGACGAATGGCACAATCACAGGACTGGGAGGGTAAATGGCGTGATTGAGGTCTAACGTGGATTGGGCCAAGCACGTGCTGATCTAGCTACTGTTCCTCATCTTCCCATACGGGCCACTGCGAGCGAGCAGCCCATTATCAGATTTATTCTCGTCTGTTGCATTCTCCCATCCAGCACTCCTCCAGGTATTTGAACCTTCCACACCACCTCTTGCCCTGGATCTACTCCCTCACCGACCTGCAGCACAATCCGCCCTTCACCTGCATACCGATCCAACCAACGGCAACGTCACTCGAGACATTGCCATTGTCGCAGCTGCTTCCATATCATCTACATCTGGTTTAGCGTTGCCGTCTTCCCGTGCCCGTCTTCTTGTCAATCCGATTGTCTGTCACCTGACCTACGTCTCACGTGACTCTCCCGTCGTCAGTCGCAATGGCTCCTGGAGCGCTGCTGGCCGAGCATCACTCTCCCCAAGTCGCAGGCGACTACCCTACCAAGCGCGTTAACAACAACGCACCTACCGACATCTTCCCTGATGGCATTCGTACCTCGGGCCAACACGCGCCCATCTACTCCAAGCTGAAGTCCTATGATGCATTCCCACAGGAGATCACCGGAGCGACTGTCTGGAGGGCCGAGGACTACCGTGATAGTCCTGAGCGATGGGTGCACCACTTCACCGACGCCGAGAAGCAGGAGCTGTCCAAGGCGGCCGATGACTTCATTGCGTCTGGCCAGCCTCTGACCGGCATCACGAGAGAGAGCTTCGTGCTTCCCACTCTTAGCAAGGTGATGGACACCATCCGAGAAGACGTCATTAACGGCAAAGGCTTCAACCTCATGAAAGGCTTCCCAGTGGAGGAGTTCGGCGTCAACAAGGCTGCCGTCGCTTGTAAGCATGCACATAATCACTGACTGACTTGTTGAGAAAGATCCCCTGCTGACCATCTTCTCAGACATTGGTCTTGGAACGTACCTGGGTAGGTCATGAGATTAGACTTGGTCGTCAGTGCCGTGCGTCGCGTTTCTAATCACTTCTGTGCAGGTTACTTTGTCAGCCAGAACGGTAAAGGCCATATCCTGGGCCACGTGCAAGATCTCGGTGACGATCCCACTCAGATCCACCGCGTCCGGATCTATCGCACCAATGCGAGACAGTTCTTCCACGCCGATCCTTCCGATGTCGTCGGTCTTCTCTGCGTTCATCGCGCTTTGGAGGGTGGCGAGTCAGATATCGCTTCAGTCCATCACGTCTTCAACACTCTGCAAAAGGAACGCCCTGATGTAGTGAAGACTCTGACCGAACCTAACTGGTACTTCGACCGCAAGGGCGAAGTCAGTGAAGGTCAAGAAGAGTAAGTCACCGTTTGTTTGAACCTAATCAGGACCACCGCTGACAGTCGCAGGTACATCCGCACCCAAGTCCTCTACATCGAGCCAGCCGGCAAGGGACGGGTTTACTCCAAGTGGGATCCATACTTCGTCAAGTCTCTGACGAGATTCTCTGACGCCGGGACGATCCCGCCCCTTTCAGCCGCTCAGCAAGAAGCCCTGCAAGTACTGGAAGACACATGCATGCGTCTGTCGCTTCACATGGTCCTCGACGTTGGCGACATCCAATGGTTGAGCAACGAGCATGTCCTACACTCTCGCACAGCATACAAGGATCATGCGCCTCCAACCCCAAGGAGGCATCTGCTGCGCCTGTGGCTCGCGACGCCAGAGAGCGAGGGTGGATGGCATCTCCCCTTCCCTGACAGCGACGAGAAGAAGCGCGGTGGCATTCAGGTCAACGACACTCCACCTAAATACCCCCTGACCGGAGAGTAAACTCCTGAATCAGCTGTTGAAAAGAAAAAAAAATGATGCTTTCATCTCGTGCTTTAGCTATCATGGATCAATGAATACCCACTGAGTGCACCAGCAATCTCCATCGTAGCGTCTATAATATGCACACGTCAGGCCTTCCTGGATACGCGCGCTCCAACGGCTGCAGTAACACTCGACGTCTGAACCCGGTACGATGAGCAGAGCGCTTAACTAATGTAACTTGAGTGCATGTCCTCATTCGACAATGAAAACGGCGATGGCAAACGTGATTTGTAGCTCGTCCAGAAAGGTAGGTGGTCGGCAGGCCAGGGCTTTACCAGATCAAAAATGATGTTTGGCCGATATGCCAAGACCTCTCATATACGATGACCTCTCAAAGCAGCGAAGACGTCCACAGCTCTTATCGTGGCGTGGCTATTGCGATACAGTGGCTGCGCATAATTAACATGAAACCTTTCGGCAGTCGCCACAGAAGTCTAGATTCAGCGGTAGGACGGATATGTGGTCCATGTAGATCATGGCGTCCGTGTACAGCGTCGAACATGCTACACTTTCGACCTAAAGTTTCCCCCACGCAACCTTAATAAGCAAGGCAAACTCGCAAGAGAGTCCAGTCTAGTACGAGACATAGCATTGACTGTGTTTGGTGGGCTGTTCAGCCTTGCAGGTCAACCGTTTCTGCACGTCGAACGGTAGTACGGGCGGTCCTAACTTGACAAGTCTGCTTAATAACAACAGGCAACACGGTACGTCAAACAAAAAAATCACAAGGGAATCCAGAGAATTAGGTGAGTTATTAGATTGCCACACTTCCATTATTATTAAAACCATCGCCAGATATAAATTCAGAATGGGAAGGCAGGAGGTGGGGGAAGGCTCATTCGAGAACGAGATTCAATCACACTGCTGGTCCCCAACTCTGAAGAAAAAAAGGCAATCGCCAATGCAAATAAAATACTGCACGTACTGCACAATGTCGCAAGAGGGGGTATATGCATGCCGTAAGTGCAAAGAAGAAGAAATAAAAAAAGGACGCTTCTTCATGAATGACCCAGCGCAAAGGGAGGGTCCTCCCAAGCTCGAATCTCGTCATCACCTCTAGTTTTCCATGCAACGCTTCCTCCTCTTTCTCTCTTTCACGCCACATCAGACATCTCTCTCTCCCATGTTTCGCGTAAATGCAATAAAGCCTTTCATCATGTATCTCGTCAGGGGGGGAGTGGAGGGGGGGTGGTTGAGTTGGGTTTATGAAACCTCTGCATCTGACGGGAATTTCAGGTAATCTGGAAAGACTCGCTCCCAAGTTCACGGCGCCAGGCCATGCTCCTTTCGTACCGCCCAGCCCTTGAGGGCGAAAACGAGCAGTTCGTAGGCCATCAGGACGGCGGTGACGCCGATGGTCACGGTGAAGACGACCATGGCGTCCAGGCCGTTGGCCTCGATGGCGTTGACGGTATCTCGCGCGCTGCTCATGAACAGCAATCCTCCAGAGGTCAGGCAGAAGGCGGCGACGATCTCGCTCGGCGGCCTCGCAGCGTAGTGGGAAGTGGGAGGCTTGAGGTAGAGGGTGACGTAGGTGACGGCTCGAGCCATGGCGAAGCCGACGAAGAGCGTGCCCCACTGGGCGTGCATCATGGTGGCGACCATGCTGTGCTGGTGGTGGGCGCTCATCATCAGGCCGAGGAGCATGATGACTAAGGCGGGCATGGGGTTCAGCGGGACCCTGTAGGTGCTCGGTTGCGTCCAGGCGTTGTGGCTGTCCTTGTCATTGTACCCATCAGTATTACCCAGCTCCTTCTCCGCATCTGCATCTACATCTGCGTCGTCTAAGCGGACCGGCGCACCACCTTCCTTGCTCTTGACGAGGTCCATGGTGGCGCCGTGCATCTTGCGGATGGTGGAGGATTCGATGAGCATGCCGAGCAGGCCGCCGCCGAAGAACAGCAGGGTGATGCTGAGGTGCTCGAAGTCCTGGGCAGACCACGCCTCGCCCCAGGCGTTGAGGTGCTCGAGGAAGACGTTGCTGCTGCCGTAGAGCCAGATGACGAAGGACTCGGTGAACTCGGCGGACGGGACCCAGGCGGCGAAGCGGGAGACGCGAGACGGGTGCGGGCGGACGTTCCAGGCCCAGCCGAACTCGCTGAAGGCACCCATCCAACGGCCCAGGGTCAGCAAGCCGTACCAGAAGAAAATCCCACCTTTGATGAAGTGGGCCAGGCCGGAGAAGACCTCGCGGCTCTGGAAGACGCCAGCGTAGACTACGACCCCACTCGCGAGTGCGGTGAAGCCGAGCAGCAGCAGCGTCTTTTCTAACACGACGTAGACGATGCGCAGCAGACCGTGGAGACGTGCGTGGCCAACGCGCCTGACTTGGCGAGTGATCAAGCGGCCGACCTTGCGCCCTGACAGGAAATGCTGGTCCTCAGACATGTTGTCGTAGTCGGCGCCGTCTTCGACGTCTAGCGGCACGTCGAAAGCGTCCGGGTTCCTGAGGATCGAAGTGGAGCTGTTCGACCTGGAATGCGCAAAGAGCGATTCCGTGTTGGGCTCGGTTCCATGGCCAGAATCCCTGGAGAAGCGCGGGTGGCCATTGTCGGTGTATTGTTGCTGGTGCTTGGCCATGGCGGCGGCTGTCACCTGGTGGTCGAGGCTGCTGTCTCGTCGGTGGCTCGAGAAGCGCTCGCTGAAGTGGCTGAAGAGCGCAATGAGCGACCAGACGAGGGTCAAGGCGGTGGCCACCCAGCCAATGGGCGCGTGCGAATCGTGGGTGTAGAGGTCTGGAGTCGAGCGGTTGTAGACGAAGCCAGTGAGGGAGCCGAAGCCGTTGAGCAGGTGGAAGACGAACTGGGCGGCCAGCGCATACCGCGAGCGGGCGACGCTCAGCATTACTGCGGCGGGCAAGACGAAGACCCAGGCAGCGACCATGAGGGCAATGTGGGCAAGGATGCACGCTGCGTAGTCTGCATGTCTAAAGTAGGTTGGTTGCAAAGCTACAGGTGATACGGACGGCTCTGAGGCCGCTGATGCCACGCTCGCTCCCATCTCCATGCCCATGTTCATGCCCGCATCCGCATTCCCAACCGCCGCGTCCACGGCCGCATGCTCGTCGCCGCCGTGGGCTAGAGCCAAGGGGAGGGCAGCGAGGAGCAGCAGCGCCGCTGCGCTCGTGTGAAGCAAGCTTCGCGACCACATCAGAGCCGGAACCGCAAAGCGTTGCAGTCTTTTCTGGTAGCTTAGCTAGTAGTGTGAGAAACGATGCGATTTGGCCAGAGCGAGGATCGCAGATCGCAAACAAGACTTTCCAGTGCAGCGCAGGCAAGGCGACTGGGGAACAGACAATATGATAGTGATATGCCAGGTAGGAGGAGGGAGGGAGGGGAGGGAAGCGAGTTGGAGTGCAGAGGGAGGGCCGATATTTGAAGAGTCAAGCAGCAAGAGGCAGAAGTAGCTAGCTACTACGTAGTGTAGGTAATGTAGGGCAGCACAGAGTCACAGAGTGGACAGACCGGATTACCTCATAGCAGGAACCGGCATGATCCATTAAATGGCAGCATCAGCATTTCCAGAAAAGTTCAAGAGGGTATGAGGTATGAGGGTATGAGGTATGAGGTATGCGTGCATGCATGCGTCGGCATCAGCACCAGCGCCGGCGCGCCGACCGATGACTGCGACGTACCCAGCACTGTAGCACCGTGTGAGTGTGAGGGAGCGGAGTGAGGGCCTGTACGGTAGGTAGGTATGATGTATTACCATCCATCCATCCAACATGCAATTAAGGCATGTATGTAATAAAGTAGGTACATGAATTCGGCTGTAGTCCGACCGGCTGTCCTTGTGGCCTACCTCATTCAAGCAATGCAGCCAGTCCAGCAGCTACCTACCTGCGAAGGGAATAGCCCAAAAAGCACGGTAGATCGGCGGCAGGCAACATGGGCAGCGAGTCTGTCAGCAAGGCAAGACATTCTGTGATTTGTGTGTGGTGGGCCGGGGCAGAGCGGAAGTCATCATACTATCACCATCCGGTACGCCATGCTTAGGTTAGGTCTGCTACTGTATGCAATGCTTAGGTATGCTAATCCCTCTCGCTCGGATGGTCCGGAAAGGCTTTTTCGCTGGGCTGCACCTGTCTGGCTGTCTGGCTGGCTGCCGTCACTTCGCTATATTATAAATCACCCATGTCAATCCACAGATCCGTTGCTTGGCCTCGCTTGCCCTGTGTCATGCCATATGGCCTGTACTGTACTGTATCATGCGCCTTTGTGCTCCCCTCTCACGGCCTTCGTCGTCCCACCTGAGCAACAGCAGCAATCGTGGCTGGGAGAGAGAAACTCCAGAACACTGCACACCCTGCTCATCTGACGTGTGTTACTGTACTGTAGCTGGCGGCGCAAATCGCCCAATGTAGCCAAATGAGATGGCTGATGGATGAGGTTGGATTTCGAACAGCCGCTTGCCCTCATGCAGCCGGCCCTTCCCTTGCCTTCCCTTCGGCCTGCTGCCATGCAGCCCTATGTTGAGTCTTCTGCCGTAGACAGTCTCCCTGCGTTCTTTTCACCACATAACCAACGGTTTTCTCTAGTTTCATTTCATGCGCGCATCGTCTCACGCTTCGGCCAGGGTGGTGGCTGACTGGAAAGACTCAAGCTGTGCCCTTCTTCCCTATTCTTTCCATCCCATCCCATCCCTCTCCGCCTACTTCCGCTTCCGTCCCTTCATAGCCGCTTCCCGTTCCGGCCGATCCATCCCATCCCTACTCTACCCTACTCTACCCTACCGCCGACCAGTGGGACTGGTAATATCGCGAGCAATATACCTACTGTACCTGGTGGGTTCCAAGAATACCCGGGTACACGCGAGATCGGAGGTTAGAAACCTCTCGTCAACTGATAGATGGACGGACTCTGATCAATCCCCTGTTGGCTTGTGACTGTGTCAGAGCTGGGCATCATCCTGCTCGATCCGAGCCGGCGCGAGCACATTCATATCCACGTCCACGCATCACTGCTCAGCTTCCTGCAACGTGGTGGTGTTGTGTGGTGTTGGGTGGTGACGAGGGTGGCCCATGACGCTGTTTTATTAGCCGAGCAAATTATTTGTAACCTACTGCATGTCGCTGCCTCCACCCGGTATGACTGCAAGTCAGAAATTTAGTATTATTTCTGCTTAGGTCAGAGCCGGCCCCAGGTAGACAGTTAGGTATTACCACAGGCAGGCAAGGTAGGTAATTAATCAGGTAATAGTAATAAAACCTCATGGTGAAAGCCCTCAAATGGACGGCGGCTGCAGCCGCGGACTTAGGTCTATCTCCGGAGCCGGCTGATCGACTGCATCGATCGTCACCGCCTCGGGATCTACCGCTTCTTCACGATTTGCGTACAGGACCTAACCCAACCCACGGAGGTAGAAGTTCCTCGGATCGCTACGACAGAACTTTCGATTTTTGTTGCGCAACTTCACTCCTGCGGCATGCCAGCGCGCAGGTTGTCAAACTTGCTCTGTGGGTACTCTAGACAGTTGTCGGTCTGATCCAGCCGCCGGCCTTCGAACCCGCCAAGCCCGTCTGCCACCACCCTGATCAGGCTTCGCTCGTCCTCGATCGGTTGGTCACCAGAGCTCTCCCACCACATTGCGCCGCCGAGTCCCATCTGCTGGATATAGTTTGCCTTGCGCGCCGCTATCGACGGCGTGTCGTACGACACTGCCGTCTTGCTGGGTGGCCCGTAACACCACGACGCAACCGCCTCGTCGTCATGGATCACTTCCGAGCCCGACAGGGGCAGAGCCTGGTCCGATGAGATGAGTCAGCTTGATATCGCGAAGTCTTTGCTTTCGTTCAACAACGGCGCGGCACACATGGTGGGTGTCAGGAAGTGTCAGATTAGATCAAGTAATTTTAGGCGCTCATGAAAATTCTCTTTTGGTTGCTTCTACCGGCTGAGCACGTGTATCAGAAACCACAATCGTGGCTTTCTCCTCACGCCAGAGCCAGGTAGGAGAATCTTTAAAGCGACGAGCTCTTGTCATCACTAGAGGGTGAGTGTTGGAGGGTGATGATGCCAAAAAGTGACTGACCTTGTAATCCCACACGCCGTTCTCCCACGACCCTTCACCAACGCCTTCGAACTTCTGTCCCGGCCCTTCGGTATTTTGGAAAGCTCGTCCGTACAGCGGCATGCCCAGGACGATCTTGTGCGCTGGAATGCCCTGTTGCACATAGTGTCGGACCGCTGCGTCGATGCTGAAGGGCGTGCACGATGGACTCCCTCGCGAAGGGTACAGATTCGCCTGGTGTCCAGTGCATTGATCCCACGATCCGGCAAAGTCGTACGCCATCATGTTCCAGAAGTCCAGGTAGCGGTCGAGCTCGCGGAATCGCAGGAAGGGGAAGTTCGACGGTCCAGCCGGCGACGCCACTGTGAGCAGAAAGTGCGGCCGCGAGGCCAGACTGGCCGCGTAGCGATCCATCTCCTCGCGCACGGCGCCAAGGAGCAGGACGAAGTCTCCCGCCTCCTGTTCGGTTTTTGGGTACTCCCAGTCGATGTCGATGCCGTCGAAGCCGAGATCCTTCAGCAGCGTCACGCAGGACGTCGCGAAGGTGCGCCGGCCGGCGTCAGTGGATGCTGGCTGGGCGAAATTGCCGCTGTAGGTCCAGCCGCCCACGCTGAGCAGCACTTTGAGCTTGCGGTTGCGCTTCTTGAGCAGGTACAGTTGTTTGGCACAGCCGTAGACATTGGTGCCCGCGTCGTTCCACGAGTCCGAAGGGTAGTGCTTGTCGGTGTCGCTCCACGGGTCCGTCAGGTAGACCTCGCCGCTCTCGGGCCTGATGTTTGCAAACGCGTATAGAACGTGTGTCAACTTGTGAGCCGGTATGTCTTGAGGTTGGTGGTTGCGGCCGTAGATGGCCCAGTTGACGAAGTATGCCACGCTGCGGTAGCCCGCCTGCTGTTGATCCGCCATCTCTCTCTATCCCTCACTCTGTCGAGGTGTGTGGTTGGAACTAGCTTAGGTGTTATTGTACTCACGTCAAGTTAAGGTTGGAAAGCCTTGAAAGCCATAAAACGCCCAGGTGCCGTGCCATACTCAGCCTACAAACGTAATGTGTGTACGTATGCACGACCTGCAGTAGCAATTGTGGCGGTGCAGCCATGCAACCGATCCACGGATGCTCTGGTATGAAACAAACATCTGTGCCTGAGCATTCTGGCACTCCCCATGTGGATGTCACGGTGTGTCCATGTGCCTGCACTCGTGGTCGACACACGTACTAGAGCTGTTGCGGTGCATTCTGTTGGAGATCTCACCTCCTTTCTTGGGGGGTAAAGCTTAGAATAACTCTGCTTAGTAACCCGAGTCAAAAACGCCCCTGCAGGTACCGCATACCTAGCGGGGCATCCCCTTTCGGCAATCTGATAACTGTCTAATAATCAATTACTCACGTACGACATGTGAAAATGGTGCGTACCGATATCTACATACAGTACAGCACCTTCCACATGCTATAATAATAATACCTAGACACACCTCCCTTAGCGGATCTTCACCTAAGGTAGGTAACCTCACCTCTTCAGACGTGTCTATGACACTGAAATTGCCACTACCAGTACGGGTCTTGCACTTGATCATGCAGGATCTGAAGGTGCCATTTTTCGACTTCTCTTGAACTGTGTTTTGTTTTGGCTACACAGTTCGGTGGGATATAGTCTCTGACTTGTTCAAGCTTTCCGTGTTTATCAGTTATGTGGCCTTGATGGAGCACCGCCGAGCACATAATGCTTTCGCCCAACCGCGCCAGTCTCTCCCGACTGATCACATCCTGAGAGACTTCAAGCTCGGTTCTGCACCTGACCCTGACCTTGACCATGACCTTGAGGACCATCGATCACAACCCGGACACGTCTCCCGTGAAGTTGATGCGGCCGTTGCGTTGGAAGTTGACCATTTGATCCTCGACTATTTCACGTATCAGAGCACCAAGTACCTTCTAGGCGATTCCGGCAATACATCACAACTAGACACCCACTGCGACAATAGCTTGGACCTTGTTGATATCTTCCTGCGTATTTTCAGGGCACGCCATCCTCGCTTCCAAGCTGACGGCAAAACAGGATTTCGCCTACGCCTGCTCAAATTCGTGACCCTGTACACCCAGCGTTTACGACGGAGTAGATGCACCCCATCCCCTCATGATCTGAAATCTCTGCGCGAGCGAAACCATGCACGCGCTTGTGCCTGGATTCGGACCGCCGATAGAATGCCGAGTCAGTCGGTATCGGGAATGCCAGAAGCGTTCGACGCCGAAATGCCGCTGTCTAGAGCTAGCCTCGCAGCGAACAGAGCTCGCTTCCAGACCCAGCTCATGCAGACGTCAACCGACGGCGTGGACGAGCCCATGGCCTATGGTCAACAGGGCTGTGTTTCACTGCTCGATGTACTGCCGCTATTCATGGAGCTTTCTGCCGCAATCTCTACCATGTTCAAGAGCGAGGCCAGCCCAGAATGGATGCAGTTAGCTGCCGAGTTCATGTTACAAGCCTGTCTAGAACAGTATCTCGTCTTCGGTGCGGAAGGTACAGATGCCATTGACGAGGCCTTCGCGTTCGGCTATTCGCCGGACTTGGCCTCGGAAACTCTCGATATTAGCCAAGGTGATGTCGAACAGCAGCAGCCTATGGAGAATGCCGCACACGAGTTGAATGCCATGTTTGAGCACCCAAACTATGCCACTGAAGTCACCGGTTGGACTACGTTGAAAGAGCAGACCTTATCGCTTTTATTGGAAACCGGCTCTTATACATTGACTGAGCAACTTGAAATGCTTGCGACAAGCCACCCGGTTGCAGAATTCAATAGACAACTCATGCGGTTTGTAGTCGATCTGTCCGAGGTCATTGAGGAACCCACATTAGCCCAATTGGATCTGAGCGAGATCGACGGCCTGGATACCAGTAAGCTTGCAGCACTAGTGTGCCGGTGCGGAGAAGCTGAAGGCATGGTTTTTGGACGATAGACTACGATTCTGTCGACGCCTGTTGATGGCCGTTGACATAATCTTGCTCGTTCTAAACCAATTCCCATATGACATCAGTATGAATTTCGCTTTCGAAGACCAAGAGACACTAATGTCTCAACAGTCTTTGAATGGCGAACCCAAGTAGCAGCATATCGTGAACCCACTCTCTCAACATTGCTGGAATTTGTCCAGCAAGTCTTACTTCAAGGTGTCACCTATTCGATCCGCTCGCTCCAGGGATCGCATAACAGCGCGTCCAATTGGTCAGTGAAGACGTCGACCGTGTATCTCTCTTCTCGGGCTTCGGCCGATGCGGACATCCGTTCGAACACTAGCCAAGCGTCGTCAAATGTGACATTGGGCCCAAGGTCGACTTCATCAGTTCGTATACCAGCAGCGTTGTCTGTAAATCCACCGTTGCCCGTTGTCATCAGTAATCTACTGTTGGGTCCTCTGCCAATCTCAATGCTGACTCTTATAAGTGACCGAGTGGATGGAGACTTTGTTTCAGAACCGCCTGAGCTCTCCGAAAGGCGTACAATAGCATACAGCTTCACTACCCTTCTTGCCACAATTCGACACTCCACTTTGCTCATGTTGCTGCGAAAAATCACCTGGTCGAGTCTCTTTTGAATCCTACCAGCACCTTCCCTAGGGAGTTGACGGACTTCAATTGGTCGTAAGCTGTCCACATACAGGTTGAAGCTTCCGAGTTGATTAGCCTCGAAAGTAGAGCATACAATGGTGTAGTCTCCAGGGTCGAGATCTGTATGTTCAGCAAGACAACAGCCTCGACGATAGTCTTTACTGTCAAAAACGATATCCTTCGAACGGATCGTGAAGATGCGATTGCCTCTTCCTCGTACTAGCTTGACGTGTACATTCAGCATGTCGTCAAGTGACTCGACAAGCAGGCTAATGTGAGTACAACTCGTGACTGATATGGCGAATTGAGGGTTAGTTCCGTATGTAGGAGAATGTGCGTTGCCGCCCGCGGTCTCCTTCGTCCAAGCAGAAGACAGAGTTACTGCATGCGGGTGCCTTGAGCTGGCTCCTCCAATTTGGATAGCAGAATTGCCAAAAGCAGACAGAGTGAAGGAATGTTTGACGTCCAACAGGTTCTGTTCTGTAGGTACAACCGTGTACGGCACGCCCGGCTCGCAGCCTTCGAGTTTCATTAGAGTCTGCGGGCTATCCACAAATGGGACCTTATGGAAGAGCTTGTCGGCAATTAGTACCCTGCGCCCACCGGACTTGATTGCACAGAGCGAGATAAACCCTGTCAAGTCTACAGAAGGGGAGTGCGGCTCCTGTCCTGTGGTTTGGAAATGTCGACTGAGCACTATCCAGATGATACCGCCCTTCTCCGAGGACACCACTACCTGTGGATGACCATTCAAGCTGGTATACCTCCCACGTGGTTGCCCTGTGGATAAGTCCCAAGTCAGATGTATGTCTTGCCGATATGAAAAAAGGCCAGGGTTCCAGTTCAAATACACTGATTCAAAGTTTTGGACAACATTGTCTAAGTCCATCCAGAATGTGCCTGGCAGGAGCTTAGAGTCGGCATTCAGGAGATCTCTCGAAGACTGATATATTCCAACCTTGCCATCAGTCGCTACAGCATCAACAGAGTGAGTTTCAGAAGTGGTCGAAGGTGTTTGAGATCCCTTCCAGCTGGTGCCTTCGGACCATGGATTTTTGATCAGGAATAGACGTTGCTCTCCTACCTCTCTCATGTCAAGTACAGCATAATCGTGCTCGCCAGCAAGCCCCAACTCGAGCTCGGCATGTTTTGACATCTTCCCCGTTCCTATCGTGACGAGAACATCGCCCCATGCAAAAGCTTCCGATATTCTTTCCCATAGTCGATGTTGTTCGAGCTCGGCGGATTGTAGAAATACTTGCTCCGGAATCCAACCGGTGACCGTCCATAGATCAGTACCGCTATTGCTGCCTGGGAAATCGTAACCGCCTCTCACTTTCAAATAGGCCTTCTCGATCAGAGCTGGCCAAAGAAGGCTCGGATTGCGCCTGTCTGCGACATGGATGGTGCGGCCAGTCTTACTCACAGGGAGACGGTCATCAATGACCACCTTCCTATAACACCCGTTGAAATTGAGCTTGATGATATACTTACCATTGGGTGAGATTTGAGGGCAATTAGCAGTTGCATCGTGTGGGAATATTTTGTCGCTCAGCAATCTGGGATGGCCCCTCTGCGCCCTTGCAACGATTGCGCATAGCGATGCAACCACTGAGCAATCGGTCGCCGCATCCTGAACAAGGTCAATTTCGTGGTCAGACTGCATTGTTGCACCAAGCGCAGTCTGATCTGTTGGCAACCACGAGGGTGGTGGTAGAGCGTCATCTGGACGTTTCCAGCCGTCCAGAGCCTTCTTTTGCATTCTCGAAAGGTGCAACTCAACAGAGTCACTGGGGGAAAGCATGTCAGCATCGCATTTATAAGTTAGTGTGGACAAATTATACACACGTAAAAAGCTCTCCATCAAATTCGCTAGGATCCGGAGACCCTTTCCAAGGTGCGAACACTGCGCCATTAAGCTGACTGCCTCGGAGCAACAAGATTTGCTCTCTCTTTGGGAGTTCCCGTTTTGAGTGTGGCTCTTTGAGGGCTTTTGTTGTCTTTGGCTGATTAGATGCGACCCGAGAACGCTGTTTGGAGCTTTGCTTAATTCGTTCAGCTTCGTCTAGTAGCTTCGTCACCTTCTGCGACCACAGCTTCTTCTCTGTGGGATCCTGCGCAAGACGTAAGGCCTTCATGGACGCCTCGGCGGCTTTGATTGTGGCCTCGAGCGCTTCATCGTGAGAGCCTGGTTGAGCAATCGAATTGATAGATTTACTGCTGCTACTCATTTCCGTAGAATGCTGGCATCCGTATCATCTGGGCTCGTGCTGCAAAATGGTATATGGGCTAAATGGTTGGCTGTGTGCTGCGGTACCTGACTGGTAGGATTTCCATGTCACTATGTCAAAGATGTGGTAGTCAAGTATTAGGCAAGGCGAAGTGGCATGGATGAATGTAACACTTCTCCTAGCTGTCAATGACTTCTTTATACTACAATACAGAACTCTCAAGCTTGGTGGATGAGACAGCGAGATACTTTATTAGACCTTGGGCTTCACAAGATGGTAGCCACTATCAGGACCAATCGAGATGCACAAGTCCTTGGGAGTGGCCGCTCGCTTCGTGCCGAGCCGGTGCCGAACCGTTTCTGTCGGCGCCATCTATAGACGGACTTGATTCGTATGGTATCAACTTACTGCGCAGAAAGATTGCAAACCGAAATAAAATCATCATGTTTAGATTCCTCCGTGCGTTTCAGAGTACTGTATGGGAGGCGCTGGTCCGTGGTCCATGTCTCAATCGTTTGACACACACAACCCTGCGGCCCGAGCCGTTCTCTCGAGCGAAGCAGATGTCAGGCGTCCGGATACCTAGGCAGTAGATAGTAATTAATAGATGCCGAGGTTAAATGGCCAGCCGAAAGCTAGGTATTGTTATCGTGCAGAAGGCCGCGGCTGTGGCTTGTCATGGCGATGTGAACGCCTACAGCGTCTGGCAGGTTGGTTCGGCATAACTATAGTACAAACTGTTGTGTACGATGAGCGCTGCCATCCTGACTTGCTCTAATGGTGTAGATTATACTCCCATATCGTCGCCTGTCTCCCTCCGTAGCCTGTGTCCGGACTCTAATCCAAACTGATTGGAATATCCACTTTCAGCGAAGCCTCAACTTATTACCGGGACTCGCATCCTAATGGCCTCACTGTCGAAGCAGGAGATCCCTCCCTGGGGTCTGGCCATAGCAGGCTCGACTGGCGCCGTTCTTGCCAATGCTCTCGTCTACCCACTTGACATCGTCAAGACGCGATTGCAGGTGCAAGTGAAGAGAAAGTCGCCTTCAACCCGAGACCCAGACGGCCTCACTGGAGCAAGTCAAGATGCGGAGCCCATTCCTGTTGATCGCCACTACCACGGGACCTGGCATGCGATAGCAAGTATCATGGAAGACGAAGGGTTGGAAGGCCTGTATAGCGGCATCTCTGGAAGCCTGATAGGCGTGGCCAGCACCAACTTTGCCTATTTCTATTGGTACTCAGTGGTGCGCTCGACGTACTTCGAGCGCATCCAGAAGACAAGCGGGAATCCCTCTACCGTAGTAGAGTTGTCTTTGGGAGCCCTTGCGGGTGCGCTGGCCCAGATGTTCACCATCCCAATAGCGGTTGTCACCACCAGACAGCAAACACAGCCAAAAGGCCAGAAGAAAGGCATGCTTGCGACTGCGAGAGAAGTCATTGACACCGAAGACGGTATCACTGGACTCTGGCGAGGTTTCAAGGCCTCCTTGTTTCTTGTCGTCAATCCCAGCATTACCTATGGTGCCTACCAACGTCTACGGGAAATCTTGTATCCCAACAAGTCCAGTCTGCGAGCACACGAAGCTTTTCTGCTGGGCGCAATCTCAAAGACTCTCGCGACAATCGTAACGCAACCACTAATCGTCGCAAAAGTGGGTCTGCAAAGTCGACCTCCTCCTGAAAGGCGAGGCAAGCATTTCAAGAGCTTCACAGAAGTCATGAGGCACATCGTCGAACACGAAGGCATCAAGGGTCTTTTCAAGGGAATAGGGCCTCAGATTATCAAGGGACTACTGGTAAGTTTGAGTATACTCACCACGCGGATTGAATTTCGTAATTAACAATTTCGCTAGGTCCAAGGCATCTTGATGACAATAAAGGAGCGCATGGAGCTCGTCTTTATACTGCTGTTTAGATACGTGCGAAAGGTCCGACACGAACAATTGCAGAAACTTGCAACCATTGCCGCGCAAGCGGCAGAGAAGTCGAGAGCAAGCAGAAGTGTGGTTTGAGTTTGAGCTCGCAAGCGATCATCAACCTTTTCAGTTACCTTCTTGCAATCGGACATGTCTATTACAGTTGGGAGATGTGTACCACAAGTCATGAACTGCGGTAGCGACCCAACACCCGTCTTCCTGTAACCCACTTGAAACCCATTCGTTCAGGGCGCAAGCAATCCACCATCTATAGCGAAAGCGTAACTGCTTACTCACAGGCTTCTGTCACTTAGATTTCAAACATAGTTCTATCAGTCAAGCTCCACTGGATAGTAAAGGAGGATATGCATTACACGGTTCTGGTTCATAGTTTCAGCCTTTCGCAGACATACCTACGAGGTCACATTGAGCCTGGCAGGCTGTATCAAGTTGGAATATAGCACTCTGCAGCCGGGTGTGCACTTTGACACAACATAATATCTCTTCATTTCTTCTTGGAGACCTGGTCCTCGAGTCCCTTCACATAGCTTTCTAACCGTCGAACCGCGGATTGCAGCGCCTGTATTGAAGAACAAGCTTGTAAGCCCCTGGAAAGCTATCTTCGAGCACGGTGGGGGTGATGAACTCACGTAGATGTCCTCGGTGAGCAGGCGGTTGGAGACTTTGTACTCATCCACAACGTAGTAGTACAGGCCGGAGCCGGCGACGAATGAGCCCAGCAGGAAGCCGAAAATGCTGTATGCGAAAATGCGTGACTACGGTCAGTCACATATTCTCCGTAACAGTACCCAGTCACGCTGCTCGCCCGTGGAAACCGAAAGATCCATCCCATCCCCAGTGTTCCATGGGCCAGCCCCAAAACACGGTCTCGTCTCTTGCAACAGCAGCAGGCGGTTGCACTGGCTTGGAAGTGTGTCACTTACGTTCCCCTAAACGCGCCCACAGGCTTCTTCACGGGTGCCACTTCAGAAAGTAGCCTGCTGGTCGTCTGGAAGGCGCGGGTGTTGGCATTGTTGATGTAAGTTGACCGAACCAGGGCGGATGCTGCGCTCGGCCGCGTGAGCTTGGTCGCGAATTTGGAGAGCATGTTGAATATCGCGTTTTCGGGAGTCGGACTCAAGTGGTCAAATTGGTGAGAAGGAGATATGTAGGGCAATTGGTCTTGGGTGAGAAGTGAATACTGAAGGAGGGTTCAAGTTGGTGGTGGTAATGTCAGGTGATAGCGAGGCGAATGACCTCGGAGGGTAGGCAGCTAGCTAGGAGCTGTTCGGCTTCCCCAGCCTGGCTGCAATGACGAGTGCGGGCGGCGTTGTCGGGTAGCTCTCTAGCTACCCGACAGACGCTAAGCATCTACCCACGTTTGCCCCAGACTAGGTAAGGGACAGCTTAGAAACACATTATCCAGATTATTATATTGTATTATACCGTCATGCATGCCATGCGATCTTGGACCCCCTCCCTCAACAAACTCAACACGTTTCTTGGGTCATGATTGAAGCTTTTACCGGCACACAGAATTGGCACGGCTAAGGCTGTTACTATTAGTCTATTACCAGGTTTGCTATGAGGTTTGGTAGTCTTCCAGAATTTTCGTGGGTTCGATCCATATCATCCACGATCGTGACCACCATAGGCTGTCAGCGGCTCCACCAATAGTTGGGTGCACCTCTGGCTCGAGGGACCTTCTTGCTAGATGTACTGACAATCGAGCCCGCGTTACCATTTGCACCGCCACCATATGATGACCCCAATCCGCTTGACGTCGTGCTGCCGTTGGCAATCCCATCCCCGAAGCCAGTTTTGTCTGCCTCCTGTGTCATTGCAGTGGGGTCTTCTTCATTCATCAGACGCCATAATTCCATTATCCCAACCCTACGGGCAGGGAGCATGCTGTACTGCAGACTGTAGAGGTTCTGCCGATGGATGGGAGGCACAAAGGACCCAAGCGCCAGTGCGAGAAACACCTGCAAGGACAGATAGTGTCGTCGCAAGCGTTCGCCGAGCTGTGCGTATTGGGAGAATGTTTCAGAAAGCGACAGAGGAATAGACTTCAGCTTGATATAGGATGTGGGAGCGGTATATGACGGCGAGCTGACGGCGAATCCGCGTTGTGCCGGCTTGAGCAGTTCAAAGTGAACACCACCGGGAAGGCGAGAGGAGTCTTTGATCCGAAGCATTAGGGCAAATAGTGGGAAATGATTAAGGCATGCGAGCAATGTGTCGAGTGCCGCCTTGAGAGCAATGATGGTCATGCGGGCGCCTGCAAATGTGGCGTAAAACACAGCCACAGTGGGAAGAAGAAAGAAGAGCAGCGTGAACAGAATTGTGCCCAGCAATAACTGGTCAAGGTCGTAATCACAACTGTCAATGCGATGGCGGAGAACATTGCGTTTCTTTCCCCGAAAAAGATGAAAGAGTGAGCCAAGGATGGTCAGTTGCCACCCATATATTCGTGCTGAAGCGATGTAGAATGAGTATATATGTATGGTGAAGAGACTCGTAAGATCGGAGAAGATGGAGATGGGTAAGCTTGCGCCAGCGAAGCTTGTCCAACCAATGAGTCTCACAAGATTCGGCAGCCACGGCCTCAGTTGATGCATACAGTGGGCCCAGTAATTAATGACCCACAGGAACAGATCTCCAAGAAAAGCGGCCAATTCAGTATTGAGCTTCAGGCCGGCAGGCCAGTCCATAAGCCACAGAATCATGCGTTGAAGGCCACCGACGGCGAAGGCATTGATGATCGAATCGACCTGGGCTGCTACAGCGGCCGCATTGTCGATTATGTAGGAACCTAGGGCGATGCCGATGATAACATCATTAGCTACCAACCACAGACTGTTGAAGAATCGAATGTATTCAGGGTGGCTGTTCGTAATGCTCTCCCAGTCTGTGCGGCGGCGATGTAGGGTGACATATTGTGCTGGCCAATAGCAGAACTGCTGAAGTCGGATGTCCACCTGCTGTGCGGTAGCCGAGATGTCCTTTAGCGCAGCGGCATCTTGTACCGGTCGCCAATCGAGCAATCTGAGAAGAATCTCTGCCAATACACGATTGACCATCAAGGTCAACACAAAGATCTTTGATGCCAAGGGCAGGAGGTAGTGGGTGACAGCCTGAATAGACCACGAGCGCAAGATATTGGCAGATTCCACAACTCGTTCGCTGACGCTCAGTGTCCTTTTCGCGCGACTGCCAACCAATCGAATGTTTTTCTGCATGAGCGCATTGAGCTCTGCAGAACAGTTGATTTGGCTGACGATGGTGGGAAGCGCTTTTTCCTTTTCGGTAAGAGGATGCTTCACCACCGTGTGTAGTTTGAGCTTCTCTACAAGTTTGCGCTTCCTCTTCCGCTCGGCCGCCCCTGCGGCAATCTCATCAGAGGGTGGGTGGGCTGAGGTCTTGCGCTTATCATCCAACGCGAGGGAAATTGGCGAGAGAGACAGATACTGCATCCTGCCAGGATCTGGTCTGTCGAAGATGATCATCTGCACAACCAGGCTGACACCCTTGGGGCAATGTGCGCGAGGGAGCTGTTCTTTACCGCTGGTATAGATGAGGAGCGGGTAAGAATCCCAGTCCAGGTGGACATCTGCACCGCTGTGATTGAGTAGACCAAGCACTTGAAGAGGCTGTTCGCCGCACCTTGCCAGTATCCTCTCCACCGAATGGGGGGCGCCTCGAAAGAGGGATTGGACGCGCAATGCGTGATCGACGCTTCGAATATCCACATCTTGCAGTATAGCGACCACGAGGAGGTCGAGATCGGAATTGCGCCATCCCACTAGCACACCCGTGATGTCCTGGCCTCTCGGCGCATCCGATGGCCAGAAGATGCGCATCAAGGCATTGCTGCTCGTGATCATAATCCCATGGCGCAAGCGCTATTCTCCCTCAAAAGGAACCCCTTCGACGCAGTTGCTCTCGTGCGGAAATGCTGGCTTCGGCAGGACGTGGATGCTGCAAGATTTGCGGTCAGTAAAGGGCCGAGGTCGAGGTCGATGAGGGTAAGGCTAACTTGTCCTGCTTCTTTGGCGGCGAGACGGTCTACAGGGATCAGGACAATGAAGAACAAGACGCTGATGATGGCAAAGCCTTTCGCTGTACGAGTCTGTATGGCCAGGAGGTCAGTGGATCGACCGGTAGGGCAGACCGAGGTGAATATGAAGCTGGGTGAGGTGAGGAGGGGCAAGCAAATAAATTGGCGGCTGGCTTACGACGACTCCGTGGTCCCAAGCAAAGATGGCAAGCTCGTATAGACGGGTGACCAGATCCCAGCGCGCAGTGATATAACCGGCTACGAATATGGCGAGGGTGAGCACAGAGAAGGGATGCATGTGGGCTCATTGCTCGCAGAGCGACGATTGAAGGATGTCGTCTTCATGTAAGGTTGTCTGTGGGCGGGCGGGAGAGGGTGCAGCTGGGAGGCAGTGAGGTAAGCAAACATTGCCTTCTGGATCGGGCCCTGCCGCTCCGCCTCAGGTTGCCTTGCTTAGCTACACATCCGCCAATCACTTCACCACCTGCACCAGCACCTGCACTATGGCAATGGTGCATTTCTTTTACGTTTGTTCCAAATGCGCGTTGCTGTCATTACCTTACGTCGACTAGGCGGGATTGCGTCTCGATACTGAGCTTGGATCCTTCTTTTTATTTGACCAGCTGATCCTCCCTGATGGTATATACCGGGCGCGGTGGCTACGGCGGCGCTGCCGGCGGCGGCAAGGTATGCCAGTTTTTCCTAAGGGGCGACTGTAAATTTGGTGGTAAGCATTTCCTGGTTTGGATGTGTGCCGATGCAGATGGTCTCTTGCTGACTTGATATGCACAGATCGATGCAGAAACATTCACCCGGTGGACGGACAGGCCCAAGCAAAACAGGATAGGAATCCTTTCGCTGCGCTGTCCGGCACTCAAACTAGCTCTTTTGGTGGTCAAGTTGGTGGCAGATCCCAACAGTCAAAGCCTGGTAAGCTTCACATACTTTTCTTCACCTTTCCATTGCAATGCCGCTGCTCTCAATTAGCTAATGCACTCTTTTCAGATTCGATTGCAGGCAGAGGTCTTGGAGGAGGAGGAGGCAGACATGGGTACCAGACCGCCAGAGAGTATGTATATGGATCCCTAGCGTCCCACGATGTTTTCTTAGCTCATATGTGTCTAGCTACGGCGTCCACGAGGAAGATATCAAGGTTGACTTGACAAACGAGCGTCCAATTTGGCCTTTCTCCTGCTACGGGCCAGGACGTGATGCCCCTGCCGAATTGATCACCGCTGAGCGCGAGGAGAGTGCTGAGGAAATGCGTGTCAAGCATTGGATCGACCCATCAGCTGCCGTACGTACCCTGCCTTCGCCATCATCCGCTGACAACTATCGCTGACCTTTGCCACAGCAAGAGCATGCAAATCAGCTGCTCCTACAAATAGAAGCCCAGCGCAAAGCAATATTAAACGACATTCGGGGAGCGCTTCAACACATAGAAAACGCTGGTCGTAGCCAGGACCCTGCTGTAAATCGTTCTCTAGCGACTCAAAAGCCCACAATGGCTTGGAAGACTGCTGAGCCCACCCAATTGGCTAGCTATCAATGGATTACACCCGCCAGCACTGGTCTTTTCGCCCCTGCTCAAAATATGAGCGCACCAACTTCTGGACAGACGCCTTTCTTTGGCTCTGGAGCCCAGCCAGCTGCTCCCCCTGCATTTGGCCAACCTTCGGGCGGATCGTTTGGCACGCCTCCTCAGCCGGCTGGTGCTCCCCCTGCATTTGGTCAACCTTCGGGTGCATCGTTTGGGATGCCTTCTCAGCCGGCTGCTGCTCCTCCATCTTTTGGCCAACCTTCGGGTGCATCATTTGGCACACCTTCTCTGCCCCAACTGGGCACGTCCGCCCCATCGCAACCTAGTTTTGGCCAACCGTCCGGTTTCGGTGGACCTTCTACCTCTGGCCAACCTCGAGCGAGTCCGTTTGCACCTGCCGTTCAACAACCGCATACTGGTATCACACCTGGAGGCGGCGCATTCGGTCAGCCATCTTCTCTCTCCGCCCCGGCACAGCAGCCGTTTCAGACAGGTGGTGCCATTCCTGCAAGTCCCTTTAGCAACACTGGCCAACCAAACCAAGCGCCCAACGTTTNCGGCTCCGGCCAAAAATCAAATCCCTTCGCATCCTCGAACACAGCCTTCGGCCAGCCTTCAACGCTCCAGCAGCGAGACAGTGCGTTCGGGGGTGGAAACCAAGTGCAAAGCTCAGGTTTCGGTGTAACCTCGCAAGTGCAGGCCAACGGAGATTCCACCGAACCGTTCAATCAGCCACCATTATCTTCCTACGCCCAGAAGGTTGGCAATGAGCTAAGAGTCTGGAAAGGCCAGCATGTCACCTACGTCGATGCGGTTGCAAATACCGAAGTTCCACCATCCGAAGATGCCAAGGTTCGAAAAAATCAAAAGATCAAGCCTGTGCCGATATATCGGCGTGCTGGTGACAATACCGAAGAGCGAATCTGGTTCGCAAATGGATCCGATGGTATTGTGTCATCGCAGCCTGGAATTCAGTCTAAGTTACAGCAAGATGCTGAAGTCTCCTTGGAGACCTATCAGGGTGATATTGGACACGCTTTAGAAGAGACCTATCGCAAGGTTTGGAGCCAAGGTGCGTTCAAGGATGACGTGATGCCTGAGCTTCCACCACGATTGGACTGGGTCAGATACGATGTGTAAGATTAAAAAGACTTTGAAAGTGTACCAATACCCTCTGTATCATAATGCTACTTCAAGGTGTGTCTGTTGCATAGCCAACCGCAGGTCGTCAGATGCACTGAGGTCGTCTAAGACGTGATCTCCAGCAGATTGCCCTTCCACTCCTTGACCACCATTAGAATCGTCACGATAAGCACAATTGCAACAAGATACCTAGAAGCCTAGCCCTAGTGGGACTTAGGCATGGCCGTAAACGGCGAGGTCAGAAGCACCATAATCGGAGAGCGTGGCCAAATCGACTTTGATATAGACAACCCACCAAGATACGCACTGCAGCGCGGGTATCCAGGCGTTGATAGCTTACTTCCTCGTGGCGCCCATCTTGAAGACTGGATGATCGCGGCACTTGTAAAATGTTAAAATATAAGCTAAAACTAGCCGCAATCTTTTGGACACAGATTGAGCACGCTATCGTATCGGAAGCGAAACGGAAGAGGCTGCTACATCCAAGACAAAAATGATCCCACCAAATGGCGAGTTGCACAATTTGGAAAATGTAACGCTAGTAGGATCTGAAGGATTTGATATTAACTACAGCATAGAAGTCAAGATACCAATAATGCCACATCTGATGCCTAGGTACCACCTACCTGCTGCCCAGGTCTTTGCGTGTCAAGGGTATCGAAGCGGATGAAGCGCTACGGTTGAACCATAACACTGTAAGTCCAAATATTTACGCCGCCGAATCGTTTGCTTTGTGCGACCTAGGTAGACTGCTGGTGGCTGTAGCTTGGTGAGGTTCACCAATGATAGGAAAAGGAGTTGGCTGAACCCCATTCTCTCGCGATAAGCGAGTCACGCATCTTTCCACATTGTTGCTACCGCCGCTGATATGTTGCGCTAACCACCAAAACGATCATTTACAGACGGGATGAGACTCGACCGATCTGAAAAGACGGTCACAGGCAGGTGGGTAACGATTCCGACCGGCAATGAACAAAAGATGCTTTATTGCTGTCAATCTTCCCGATAGACCTCGATACCGAACAACTGTTGGACGAACCATGAATGGCCAGTTACACTAGACCAGTGTCAGACGATGGCAGGGTGCAACAACATCAAGCAGCCACAACGGCTGGAGACACTTACGATATCGGCCCTCCCCTGTAGAGCGGCAGAACCTGGCTACGGTCCCGCCGCCTCTTCTGTAGCTCGTGCAGCAAGGTGCCGCTTTGGAAGCGGACAATATCCTCGCCAGTCAACAGGCCGGTCTTCACGTCGCTGGCAAGGGCCCACAGGCCTACACTATCCAGCCTTGCGCTCAATCCTTTCTTCTTTGCTAGCCTGTCTAATTCGGCCCTTGAGTATGACCTCTTTTCGTCTATAGCGATACCCTCGAGCGGAGTTGTCTTGGCGGAGATGGACGGGACATGGATGTCAAGCGAGAACCGCCCAGTGTTTTTATAGTAGAGGTGCCGGCCGATCGCCGCTACAAGCGCAACGGGGAAGTCGAGGCCCAGAGACAGATTCCCGTGGAGCGAGTCTTGCAGGCGAATTGTCTGCGAGTCGTACGGATTACGGTTGGAGAAAAATGCGAAAAGGCGATGGAGGGGGGGTGCAATTGGAGCATTGCTCTTGTCTGTCATGGTCGGCTTGTCGGTTGTGACACTCAACAGCAGTGAACTTTACAAAGCGCAGCAGCCTACAAGGCTTCATGTATGGATTGTGGTCGCCGATTCGTGCAAGACGCGAGTGTCATGGATTGATGAACTATTTACTTCTTCGTAGCGACGAGTGAGCTAGAGGGCCATCATCAAGAGCTCCCAACCCCACATACCGAGGTCGTCGGGAGCTCACAACCCGGTCACGGCTCGACCCGCGCAACTCATTCAAGCCTCGTCAACTTTCGTATATCGTCGTCGCTTCATTACAACATATCACGCGCTACTCAAGTGTCAGTACACTGTGTTTCGTTGCTTCCTAATGGCTAAGGGGATGTTATCTGTGACTTACATGATCTTTTGAACTGGCCCTTGTGGGCAGGTCCTTTACGTCCGGGGAAGCCACTGGTGGTGCTGTTTGGGAAGAATTCGACCAGGGGAAATAATTTGCTCCTCAGCGTGTCTTGGTCTCTGCCAACAGGGGCGTCGTAGTCGACGGTGAAGACCGTGACGGTGCTCTGGCATCCGTCCTCGAGCACATCGCTCTCACCAGGAAGCTTGCAGTTTCCATTGATGCATCTGTTACCGGCAGCAGGGTAAGAGCTCGCGTAAGTGAAGGTCTTCGTGGTCTCGTTGTAGGCGACGGTGTCCCATTCGGCACCCCCTGTCATCCTGGTCTGGATGAAAGGTGGCGCGATACACGAGTCGTCTACCAATGAAGTGAGCTTGGGAATGTTGACGGACAAGCCATAGCCTGGAGCCATCAGAGGCTCGCCTTCGGGAGTGGCACGAATCAGTTTCTCCACCAGTCCTAGCACCAGCTGTGCAGTCAGAGTGGCAGGGTCGGGGAAGCCTGTTGGTGTCGTTTCGTTGATCCATTGGTAACTCCGCTGTCCGCTGTTGCCGTTCGAGACGGCAATTGCTGGTACACCTTTGCCTATGGACGTGTACGTGTAGCCATTGGTGCCAGCAAGCGTGTAGAGGTAATTGCCCAGATTCTGGCCAAAGTTTGGCCCTGAGAGGACCAGGTCAACATGGGTCCAGTTGGTGTATTTTGGCACCACCCAGTCGAGACCGACCACAGCGCACGCAGCTGGTGTACCGTTGTAGTACCAGATCATCGAGTCATTAGGGTCAGTACCAAGGGAGGGAGCTCCAGCAGGGATCAAGTCGTACTCGGAGGGGCTTTCGAGAACGCCAGAGTCTGTGTAGTCGCCGGTTCCGCCGGCACCGGATTGGTTGTCCACCGGTGCAACGATCAGGGCTTGGTGGCCTGCTGCCTTGACCAGCCGGTATACCTCACGCAACTGGGCACTGGCAAAGCCGTCGTCATTGCCCAGCAGAATGTTCAGCCCAGAGGCGGCGGGAAGCCATGCCAGTGTCGAGGCTGCAGCTGTTGCTTGGATGAAACGCATTTTGACTTTGTGGTAGGCGGAGACCAAGCGACGACGAGGAAACGGGGAATGACAAAGGATGATACCCTTCTGTTGGCAGACATGACTGGCCGCATCTCTATATACGAACCCAATGCCAGCCTACTAGCGATGTGTACCTGCAGCAGGGTGCGTCTGCAGTATTCCGTACAGGGCAAGTGGTCGTGTGCACAGAACATGCAGTAGATAGCGGCTGGCTTATCAGTGGCGAAGGATGCAGCGTCTCTGCCTACCTGGGCAAGTGATAGCAGCGGACTACATGCTGCCGGTGAAGTCATCGGACATGTCCGCATCGAGAGTAGAATCTTGACATCGTTCGAGATATTGTCCCGTCACCTTAGCAACTCCACCGGGCAACGAACCTCTAGTTTTGTGGGGCGCCGGCGCCCTGTCCTCCGAGGATCTAGGGTCGGCTGAGATGAAGCCCGGATAAAGCCAGATTGTCGACCACTTCGAGGAAAATTACCTGATGGTTCTGCCTTACTTATCTACGCACTGACAAGTTCGGCTTGGGAGGGAGAGGCAAGTAAGGTAGGTTTGCATGGATTGCAATACTGTAGGCGCGCTAGATCGGTGTGAAGTCACCTGCGCTGAACCTAGTCTGCTAGACTTTTGATTTCAGCTGTTCCTCCCAATGCAAAGACTTCTATTGCTTTTGGCGGAGTCGAACCAATGCGTGAGGACCGGAAGATTGGCCGAGCGAACTGTATCGTTCCAGCTTGGCAGAGTGTACTCACATACTACGTCGCTAGGTAAGTCTTCCCATGACATCTACACCCTTGGTTGAAATCGTTGTTCAGAATTGTCCCTGATCAGGTACACTTTGTCGCCTTCAAACAAAAGCTTTGTCGAAAACATTGCTCTGAAACGGCCAGCGCTGGTGATCACCCTTGCGTGAAATACCATGTTGTGCTTGCCATCCGTGTCACTATGGATGCCCACGGAACCTGGAGCAATAAGACCCCAGTCTCCCGTCTGAAGTAGCGGTCGTCTTGCGCGTTTGTATGGTCCAGCAATGTCGTCCGCAACGGCGTACTTGACCTTGTAATCGTTGTCACGCGTGCACCCACTGCTGAAGAACAGAAAGTACTTGCCCTCGCGAGTGCGAACAATATATGGAGCCTCGACGAGCGGCCCGTCCTCAGCTTCACGGTCGAGAATTATATGTGGGTCTCCGACTGTTGTTATACCATCCTGATCCATCTTCTGCAACATGATGGGAGTTGGTCTGAGAGGTGGTATGCCGTTGTTGCATTCGCCACCTCGGCCTATATTGTTGCCGTCAATCTTGTACACAACCCATAGAGTGCCGTCCGAGTCTTTGAAACCCGCGGGATCGATCGCGCCGCCTTGCGCCACTGGACACGCAAAGGTTGCATCGACTGGTGCGAACGGCCCGAGAGGCGTACCACTTTGAGAAATCCCTGCTCCTACACAGTGCGATACAAAGGAAGGTCGGTTGAAAGGTCGGAAGGGTGGTCGATGTGGGTGAACGTCTGGGTGAACGTCGTTGTCGAGATCGAGACGTGATTGCCGCTTAGTGGTCTCTGCAGAGTAGTACAGCACAAAGTCGCCATTTGCGTTCTGCACCATTCCAGGAGCCCACACATGAGCAGCTGGGACTTCGAACGATCTACCCCCTTCAATGGACAGGCCCTGGCGGGCCCAACCTCCAACAGCAGGAAGAATGTCGGTTGTGGAGTCGCCTCGAACCCACTCTTTGAAGTCGACTGAGGTAGCGACTTGGACGTTTGGCCGCCCGCGAGCCTCGATATCTAAGGCATGTGAATGCCACAGAATACCCGAAGCATAGTTTGTTGCGTAAGCGTACCAGGTGCCGTTGTAGTAGATGATATCAGGATCAGGAAAGTTCTCCAGTATTGCCAGCCTGATTGGGCTTTCTTTCAGTATGGGGTGTCCATCTCCTGTGTCTTTCTGGTGAGATCCGACAGTCGCTCCCAGAAGACCTACGACAATTTTGATGACACCAAAGAGCTTCATGTCGACAAGTAGCACTGAGAGCTTAAGCTCAACGTAGACGAGTATTGACTCCTTCGATGTTGCCCTCAGAGCACAGGGCGTATGGCAGATCGTTCGTTAGAGTTTGGATGGTCTCTTGATAATCAGAACACATCAATAGATGCAGCTGGCCGTTAGAAAAGCTGAGCGATTGTATTGATCATTTCAGAAGCGATGCCATCACCAATTATGCCGACTGCCTTCGGTTGATGCTGTGCAGATGGGCAACGCTCGAGAGATGACTGATGAAAATATAATTAGAAGAGGCTTTGACTTGTGGTAGGTTTGGACAACGTGTACTTTGCTCGAGCAGTCAAATGTTCCTCAGAGAAAGAAGGACCCTGGTGCACATGTAGAGTGTTGACGGGCGGGATGCGGAACAAAGCATGTGGACAACAGGGGGTGTTGCAAAGTACTTTGAAAGGGGAAAAAGGTCCACACTGTATAACCATGGGTACTTTCACTTTCACCGCTCTATAGAATGTTTCGAATGTCGATGGACAAGCCGCACAACAGCATATGACAGAACATACTGAGACATTGACACCTGGCAAACTGCATGTGTCAGATGAGATTGACTTAGACAGAGTATTTCCAAGAGATTGTATACAGAGATCAATTCAAGCTGCAAAGATATCAACAAATAGCGACTGGACCTCTGACATGGAGGGCAAAGACGTTCAGAGTCTATCAGCCTCGGCATGGACGTCGTGACATCAATATATTTAGCCTTTTTGAAGGGCTGTGAGACTTCGTGGTAGGCTGACAAGGATCGAAAGCTCCAGTTGGTCTGAACGAAGTGGCTCGTGAAGGTTGAATGACGGCCGTGTGTGGACATTCATCTTGAGATCACATGCCTTTGTCATAAGGCCTTAAAGCCGACGTAGAACAATTACGTCTCGGTAGACGATTGTATTCAATAAGCCACCAGCACGTACTTTGTTCGACCCAGTTCAAGTCTACGCTCAAGACCATCCTCGAATGTTTCTCATACTGCGCATTACCTGAAGCAGCAGGAGGTTTTGTGCTTAAGCGATAGCATCGGCCGGTTTCCATTTATATCCGCCTAATGTGGCACAGAAGTCCTAACAGCTAGGCAATTCTCATGGTAACCTTTCAGGGAAACGGTTGACTGCGATCTGGTGAGCCACACGAAACACACCCTCGATCAACTGCCTTATCAAGTATGGCCACCTGCATGACGGTCTATATCAGTTTGTTTCAAGACGTCAGACCACTTGTGCTTCGATTTTTGCAGCACATTACACCACCAATGTAACGTGAAGCGGTAAAGTTCTGGCTTCTGGTGTTTAACATCACCGCTTCAATGAAACTAAGAGTGCATTTAACTTGGAAAGTATTTCATAGCCATCATTATGTACCAGAGTAATTAGGTAATAGGTAGGAGATTAGGTGGGTATATTCATCTCTCGATGGTCTTGGCTAGTTGGAGACCTTGTCTGGGACGTGCTTTCCGGTGGCCTTCTCAAACATGCCTCTGGCCTTATCGGTCTGTGGTAGAGGAAAAGGTTAGCAATTGGGAAAAGCTAGGCGGAAGACGAAGGGCAAAAATGCGGGAGACACGTACGATCTTCTCGTTGGTGGACCTCATCTTGTTGGTGTCGACGGGGTGGCCGGTCTGCTGGCCAGCCTTCTTCTCGACGGCATCGAGGCCCTTGTCGACGTAATCTTCCTGGGGCTACGGAGCAGCTGTTAGTATGTTGTAACAAACACGGGCCACGATTTGTGGGAGCGGTTTGGGTCTGAGGACATACAGCTTGGCCAGACATGTTGAGTATGTGGTGAGGTGTTTTTGGGATGATAGACTTGATTGGTGAAGGTCGAGATTGGTTTTGTGATGATAGAAAGGGTGATCCAAAAGCCAACAAGAAGCTCATATATATACCATCTGAAGCTACCTACTGGCCTACCTCCACCTCATACGTACCTGGCTGAGCGATGGCCCATGGGGAGCAACGCGATCCTACATCATGCTGCATGCATCGGAACACGGTACAGCCCGCCAAGCAATACATCATAGGCTACATCATAGTCTGGCTGGTAGCTGGCTGCTGGTACCGATGTAGGTCGGATCGCCAACTGAAACCTGCCAAAGCGCCACACCTAGCCCCGTAGTAAGTTAGAGCGGGGCGTGCCTGCGCTGAACCCGGGCATGCTTCGTCATATGAGATCGAGGGAGGCGTATTGCCATAGCTAAGCGCCTTCACAAGCTGCTCTGCCTCGAGATCGATGTCGATTAATTACCATGTCCACATACCGCTCTCGCGTGAGAAATTAAACAATAACAACGTTGTACATGACAACGCAATGTGATGCAATGTATGCTCTTTGATATTGTGGATCTGCAAGTGAACACGCATCCGCTACGTGCAAGCAATCCAGTTCAGTCACTGGAGACCGGCCCAGTTGATTTTGTATTGTATTGTATTTACAGTTTTATGATTCATTCATTATCGCTCCTTGAGCACCAATTTGCGCAGTTTCAACTTGCGCGGGTTGTACCACGTGTATCGAGACCAGCGGTAGGGTCCACGAGCCGGAGAGACCTGTCGTGCTCTCCATTCGTGTCGGCGTGGTTGCCACGTCAATGTCTCTCTCGCAATCCCCAACGTCGCAGATCGAGATCGCTTCATTGTGTACAGAAGCCTATCAAGGGCATCTGCCACGTCTGGGCCTTCCAGCCTCCTCACTATGTCGAGGACAAACGTGAACTTACCCTCGACCAAAATCGCCTCCTCGGCGATTGCTCTTACGACACACGTCCGTACAAACGCTCTCGAGATCGCAGGCGAAGGTGGCAAGCCTCGATCAATTAAGAATCGGTAGCATTCCCACACTCGTCTATAGGATACGCGCCATGGGACCTTGCTCTGGCAAGCGTATGCGACCGCGACCTCTTCCACGATTGTCGTTCGAGCTTTGGCAGACGCCGCCTTGGAGCAAGCGTCGTCCGCTCCCTGTAGTTTCTGTACATCGTCATCATGGTCAATATGGCGTCTGAGCATTCGGAAAATCCGATGTGGTGGTGCGGCATTGGTTCGCACAAGTCCTACTGGAAGCTCTTTATGCGGTAGTAGCGGGATGGTGTGAACGTCTTCAAAGACTCGCGAGGCCCTTACAAGGTCTCCTGTCTGTATCAACTTTTGTAGCAAGCGAGAAGCTGCAGTGGTTGACACGGCAATGCTTGGATGGTCGATCAGCTGCTTCACAAAGTCGTAGGCACGACATAAATCTTCCGGTCGTCCACGTCGCATGAGAATTGCACACATCTCATCTTGAAAACGAGCGGTTTTGACTTTGTGCAGGGTGAGGGTGGCCACCAGGCGTACGAAAGGATCAGCCACCTGAATACCGGCCCAATTCCGATAGTAGGCAACACTAGGTCGTCGAAGATCCTTTTCTAGCATATTTGGGTTGACGTCCAATCCATCTTGCAGACATAAGTCATGATCGTCTGGATCCGTCACAACCTTTGACTCGACGATAGTGTTCCCGTCTGTGTTGGATTTATTCTCGCGCAAGACTCGAGGAAGCCAATACCGAAGTATGATCTTAGCTACACGCCTTTCTGGAAGACTCTCAAAATGTCTCCATAACTGAGAGGGCCAGAAGTAGCGGGCCAGGACGTGATATACTTTTTTCCAAACTGCGATTGAGGGGCTTAAACCAACAAGAAATTCGCATTCAGACAAGGCCTGCAGCCAGACATCCAGGCTGATGGAACCCTTATCGGATTGGGCTTGCTTCGCCAAGCACTCTGTGATCGGACCAACGACAACTTTCAACCTCCCATGACCCATTGCGTTGAAGACTGGCAGAAGGTGATCCTTGTTCGGCCCGGAAGGTCCAGCCATTGCGTCAATCGGCGTCGAAGAAGAGGCCAAAGCTGTGCATATCCATTGAATGATTTGCTGCCTGTTGAACATCGCCGCATCGGTCTGAAGAATCGGTAGTAGAGCCACTGCCGGAGTAGAAGAGAGAGTTGATGAGGTCACGGATTTGACAAACTCATCCCTGGATGTGTTGAAAGGTAGAGAGCTGTTCTCATGTTGGGCCGTAGTCCTAAGTGCATCCCAAATTTGGTTGAGGGAACGCGCCAACATGGCATTGTCTGCCCCATCCCCTCTTCGCGAAACGAGTGTAGGAAGGGCAGTCAAGAAGCTGGCATAGTCTAGGTGATGAAGGGCGGCAGATCGGATTTGGTCCGCCAAAAGCTCAGTCAAAGCATTGATAGTTGCGTCTGCAAGCCTAAGCTCAGAGTCCACAAGAGCGTCACACAACCTCTTAAGATTATGGGCACTCATCTCATTCTCGGCAGATCGTAGAAACTGTAAAATTGGATGCCCAGGGTAGCACCCAATATCCTTTAAAGATTGAAGTGATGTTTGAAGCAACTCGTCAAACACGACGGTCGCGCTCGAGTTCGACTTTCCTTCGACAACGGCCTCGATCTCCTCAGTAGAAACAACAGGTGGCATTGGAGGCGATCCGATGCCCAAGCCCGTGCCGGCGAAGCTCGCAAGGGACGGCGGTTCCCATTTCCAATTCGTCTCCGGGTCGAGCGCATACGAGCTGTTCACATTCCAACCGAAGAGCGCGCCGAGGTCCAATCCACCGACAGGGGCAGCAGCAGTGCCGACGGCTTGCATTCCCATCTGTCGCTTGGCCAGTCGTCGCCTCGCCTCTAGGGGACCTGGCACGCTGCTGGTGAATCTCTGCTGTCGGACGCGGTTGTCGCAGGCATTGGAGACCCGTACATATCGACGGAAAGCGTCGGCGAGGACGTCATCGGTCACCCAGAGAGGATGCTGAGGAGGAGGTGCGCTGCTGTGAAGCGGCCCAGCTATGTGCTGACACAGATTCTTCCGACATCGCATCCCATCGGTAGGTAGGTAAGGTGAGGTGAGCAAGAAGAGATGCCGCAGGTAGGAACGAGTGCAGAGCAGAGCGCAGTCGTGGTGGTGGATGAGCGCAGAGACGACGCAGCACTCTACTCCATGTCAGTGCGGTGTGGTAGATTTGCGTCTCCTGGATTGTGTGGACCTGTAAAAGAACCTATAAACGTAGGTAGGACGTTGTCGTAGTATTGACATACCAGGGTAGGTACACCAGACTGCGATATCACAGCTGTAGACCTCTCCAATCGCACAGGCAGCTTCCGCGTTGGTCGGGTCGGGGTGGCCGCCGCGGGAGTGTTGCTTGGCGGTCGCTGTGAGATGCTGTGCTGTGCATCTTCACCAAAGTAGCCGCCCTGGTCGTCACCTAACGATCCGCATCCGCCTCTAATCCTACATAATCCGCCATGATATTACGGGTTCTACGGTTACGGCAAGGTGAGCAGGCTTGGCTTCCATGGCGTGGAGTATAAACAAATTTTGGAGCGAAAAGAAGATCTGACCATGGTGTAGGCCGCTTTGCGCTCCCTCAAGCCATAAAACCCCGTCAAGTCCAGTCGTCCGGCCAAAGATTCTACGCAACAACAGACATCCGCCCGGACAACGAAGTCCAATCGCACGAGATCCTCGCGGAAGACTTCGCCCAGATCAACGTCTCATCAGCCTTAGAGAGGACGGAGAATCCGTTCCAGTCGGGAGGAGATGCTACTACAAATACCGCTGCCAGCCATTCGGCGACGCATGACACCGGCGAAACCCTCGACACTCAAAAATCCACTTCGTTGAGCAACAACGCGTTACTTCGCGACCCGAACCACGAAGTGGCTAAGAGATGGGCGTTCGAACAGGCACAGCGGGCTGTCACCCAACATGTTGGTGCTGACATCGACGCACACTACCAGCCGTACAAAATGCTCGCCGACCCGCCTCGCCCTGCAGACATCACCCTCGAATCGCTGATGGCCAGTCAGACCCATCTCGGTCACGCCACCAGCTTGTGGAACCCAGCCAATAGCAAGTACATTTTCGGTATTCGAGACGGCATTCACATCATCAGCCTCGATGTGACGGCCTCGTATCTGCGGCGCGCGGCGAAGATTGTGCATGGAGTTACAGCGCGAGGAGGATTGGTGCTCTTCGTTGGCACTCGTGACGGACAAGTTGGCGCGGTCGTGAAAGCCGCCAAGATGGCCAAGGGGTGCCACCTTTTCGACCGTTGGACACCGGGCAGTATTACAAACGGCCAGCAGATCCTGGGACGGTGTCAAAAGCTAGTTGTGGACGAGAACGACAAGGAGGTATCTGGGTTCGAGTTCCAGCTCCAGAACACCGCCGCACTGAAGCCGGACCTCGTCGTCTGTCTCAACCCGTTGGAAAACTACGTTCTGCTGCACGAATGCGGTCTCAACAACATCCCCACCATTGGCATCATCGATACCGATGCGGATCCGACATGGGTCACGTATCCCATTCCGGCCAACGACGACAGCTTGCGATCGGTACAATACGTGGCCGGCGTCCTCGGCCGTGCCGGTGAAGAGGGTCAGGCAGAGCGCAAGGCGAATGCAAAGAAAGGCAAGATAGACTACCACATCCGACACACGCTGGAGGTGCCAAGCGAAGACGACAGGGCGAGAGTCAGAGAGCTGAAGGGCGAGGACCGAGCGCAGAAAGACCTGGAGCAGAAGAGAAGACTCGAAGAACTTGCTGCACAGCCCAAGGCGCCTGGAAGAGATCCTAGGCTCTCCCAACTGCGAGCCAAGCAACGTGAATGGGAGGCGAAATCCGGCCTGAACAGCTCTGGATCCTAGCCACACATCGCGAGGCACAGTGCACACATTGGACACAGCCAGCGGTTGGGCGAATTCTGATTTGGCAGGGACAAGAAGGATTGAGCTCTGTCGGGTGCAGAGAGAGCCCAATGGCTCCTCCGAGCCGACATCGTCCTCAAAGCGCCGCCTTTTCCATCTCCTTACGCATGGGATCCTGAGAGGGGGTCCGCTTTGGGAAACACAGAAAGGCCGGGCCGCTTAGTCACGCCGTGCTGGCTACTATATCCGCCGCCGCACGCGCGTGTAGAGCGGAGATGAACCTGGCCGGTACCTATTTCTACGTGCCCTTACCGGTTCTAGCATGAAGGGGTCTCTTGTAGTACAATGTACAGTATAAATTCGAGCATTGCGTTTTGGCTCTCTCTTCACAAATCTGTAACAATGAAAGCGCGTGAAAATAAAAAACCATGTTTCGTACGAGTGGTTCATTTTTAATACTGTCATTTCTTCTTCACCTGTCGGTCTTGAATCGTAAATAGGCTTACCCCCCATACTAGCAAAGGNTCGAAGCCACAAATTGTGTTTTCATTTTTGATACAAATGCGCACTGGAGGCGAAACGTTTGTCACGCCTTCGGCGCTACATAGTCCTGCCGAAAAAAGTCGCCATATGGGATCGTGTTTCAACGAGGTCCTCGCCTTTCGGCAACGCGTTCTAGCATAAAGGTTGCCGACGGTGTTAAAAATCTGCATGCGAATAAAACCGCTGCATGCGCTATTAATGCTGCTCCAAATGCCAAATCGCCGTAGGCCGTTACTGGCACATTATACTGAAAAGGGATCCGAGCAAGTGACACGCACAGAAGATCGGGTTGGCTAGGTCGTGGAACTGGCAACGAGACCTTGGCCATACCGTTGCTGGTGATGCTGTGAGGAAGGCGAAGACTGTTGAGCCAGACCGTCCAGCGTCAACGGTGTGCCGCCCATCATCATCATCTGCTGCGAAGTCGGCGTGCCACTGACAGCAGTCTGGGCGGCACTCGTGGCCTTGCTAGCACGTTCTGCCTTCTCTGCTTCCAACCTTTCCCGATCGGCCTTGGTGATGCGTGGCTTGCGCGTGGTGCCGGTCCCTCTGCCGCGACCACGGCCACGTCCTGTGGTTGTGCCAGGCGCAGATCCAGGGCTATCTGCGTTGGCGCTCTGAGCGGCCTTCTCTTTCAATGATGCGTGTGTAGTCGCCGAGCCGGCGGTGCGCCCTCCACGAGAGCCTCTCCCACGGCCACGACCACCGCGTGTACCACCAGATCTACAAAAGATATAGTCAGTATCCTATCGAAGCATGTTACCAATGTCTCGTGACTTACGATTCCACTTTGTGGGGATCCACCTCTAGAACGAGCGGGCCAGAGTAGACGAAGAAGCCGTCTTTCGCGACCGCAGCCTGCTCCTGCCACGCCAGCTCGGTGTCGTCTATGAAATCGTCCTCCTTGTCGTAGTCCTCGGCCCTCTTCTTGCGTTTCTTCGGCTTCTCATCCAGACCCGTGCCGCTCTTCTCCTCTTCCATCCCACCCATTTCGACATTGCTGTCATCACCTTGCTCAGACATGAGGTCCACAGACATGTCGTCGGCCGAGCCTCCATCGATCTTGTTTGCAGCAGCCGCGACCTGCAACAGTCGAGCCCTGTGTTCGGCGGCGCGAGGGTTCAACGCTTCAATGCCGTATTTCTTCTTGATCTCTTCCTTGGCATTGAACGAATTGTTGCCAAGTGGGTTCAGGACGATTGTGATGTCGATGTTGTGGCGCTTCCTCTCGACAGGCGTGCCAGCTGAAGGGCCACCGAACAGATCGCTACTTGAGAGCAGACCACTGCCAGTACCCACATGAGGAGGTGGAGAAGTGGGACGCGCCTTTGGCGTAGGACCGGCAGACGACATTTTGGAGGCAACCTTCGCTTCAATAGAGGATGGGCGAATCTTGGCCGGATCTTGCGATTCTGCGTCTAGTGCTGTATCTCCAACAGATGACTTGACCTGTAATGCAGTTTCCTTACCTGCCACATTCACTGCACTGATCTCCGTTGTAGTAGAAGCACGGTCTACAGTCGTAGAGTGTTGGGGTTGTGAGGTGGATGTTACGTGGCTGGAGTTCTTGATCTGATGCTTGAGCTCGGTGTGAGTTGTAGGTGATGGTAATGGCGGTGGTGCAGGCGGCCTCGTGGTCAGAGGCGGATCGATGAGACTAGCAATCGAGGGGGATGCGGACGCTCTATTCACGAGTGGTGAAGTTTGAGGGACGGCAGTTGTGGTGTCCATGGATGCCGGTTGTGAGAATGTTGGTGGGGCGGTAGGCGGCGGTCTCGACTGGGCAGGTTCGACGGTCATTGATCGGATGGGATCGTAGTTTTGGCCACTGGACAATGGGCGCGGTGTTGGAGGGTTTGAGGTGGGGACCCCAAGACTGTTGCGTTTGGAGTCGGCAGCGGGCATGGGATGGTGTTGGTATGGTGTTTGTGGCGGCAGCTGTGGTTGCAAGGGCCTAGAGGCCGGCATCATGGGAGCTTGGAACGAGCCGACCATATCTGTTAGAGTTGGTTGGCGAGACTGCGCAGTGTTGTCATTGGTGTTTGTGCCGGTCATTTGCTCGTCGTCTTTCTTCTGTCTCTTGCGGGATGCCGATGCAGGCGCGTTTGGATCTCGCGGCGTTCGAGGCTTTCTCGGCTTTGGCTCCTTCTTGGGCTTGCCGTCATCGACAGGCTTACCGTCTGGACCCAACAGCTTCTTCCGTCGTTGCCTCTTGGGTTTGTCGGCAGCAGCGACAGCGCCGTTGGGAGTGGAGGCGGCAGGGCTGTCATTCTGGGAATATGCGGCAGGAGACGAAGGGCCGGCGAGGGCGGCAGGAGTAGCCTTTGGGGTGAGATGGTGGAGAGATTGCCTTACATGGATGGTATCCGAATGGGCCTGGGGCGGCGAGACAGGCGGCGAGGAGATGGCGCTTGAGCTTGGGCTGTCTGTAGGGTCGATGTGCATTGAGTTATCATCATATGCAGGCGGGGCCATAGCCATGTGAAATCAGGCAGGGACAGAAGGCAAGCGGGTTGGGCTGGGCTGGGCTGGGGCGGGTGCCAAGGCGAAGATGCTACGGTATGGGGCAGACGAAGCGATCGAGCGAAGCCGACAGACACAGCACGGCCGAGCAGCAGCCTGCATCAACGCGGAGAATCGAGGCAGCCAGACGGCGAATTGTTAGTTTGTGATATGCAGGTGAGCAGCGGGTGGTATCGCCACCGGCGATGATGGCGGTGACGATGGCGACGAGTGTGTTGGATGGAGAGGTTGTTGATAGATGAGGGTGGACCGAGACAACAATGTGAGCGGGAATGGAAGTAGAAGTGGTGCAGCTACAGCGCAGCAGAGGAGCAAATAGCGGGCGTCGAAGGCCTGGCGAGGAAGTGGAATGGAGATGGGAAAGGAAGCAGGAGATGTGGAGGTGGAGTTGCTGGCGTTAGAAAGCTTGAAACACAGGCAGAGAAGGGCAAAAGTTGGAGGGGAAGGGGAGGGAAGGGAATAGGAAGAGGGAGAGAGGAAGAAGAAAGGGACAGGAAGGGAAACGACGGGAATTAAGAGAAAGCAGAAAGAAAGAGGGGAGAAGCGAAGACAGACGGCGAGACGAGACAAGACGAGACGAGACGGACGGACAGCCAGACATAGAGACAGACAGACAGCCAGAGACAGACAGACAGAATGGAGAGAGCAGAAAGGCGGATAGCCAGAACAGCCAGACAGAAGGGCATGGGAGATCTAGAGTTGGCGCTGTACCTGGCTACGTAGGCATAGGSCCTTGGCCCGTGGAGCAGATCGTTGGGTGACCGACACCAGCTGGAGACGATACCTGGCCGCGATACTTCTGGGCAAGACCGCTAGACAGCAAAGGAGAGAGACAGACAGAGACAGAGAGAGGGAATGATGAGAGACAAATACAGACTCGGCCAGAGGGATGGCAACTTNCTACCTGCATGCGGTCGTATACCGGCCATGCGCAGCTAAAGTACCTTACCTACCTACAGTAATTATTGTTATGATTTCATTTGATTATTGGCTGTCTCTGGTAATGTTGCGGCGGCTGCTTCCTCCCTGGCCATTCCAGTGCTGCTGCTCGTTCGTTGTGTGCTACTGTACCGTTGCTGGTATATTATCGACAGGCATTGTTGGCCATTACACCGTTTCATCCTCCATCCTGCTGTTCATTACCCACCACGCTATGGGTGTACGTAAAAAGCACATGCATCGCTAGGTAGATAACCACCCAGCTCGGCGCTAGCCCGCCTACATCTACAGTACTCGCCTGCTGTACGTGCATATTACAGTGCTAGCTGCAGGCGCTTCACAGTTGACAGGGTCCTCTTGTAGTTCCTGGTCTAGCAAGTAGTGCGCCATATCGTAATACAGTCCCTTTCTGGCCCTCTGCTCTACTTCACACCACCCTGCCCTCCTTACAGTAACCAGGTAGCCGCATCATGGCTTTCGCTCCCACCTACCCATACCGTCTCATTCATTCAATCAGTCGGTCAGCAAGCCAGTCAGTCAATACGTCAGTCGGGCACCATCATCCAACCGTTTCATGTGGTCCATCCACCTACTAGGTGGTATCGCAGCCACCAAAGGTCGGCCACACTTACCTCAAGACTCTTCTCCAGCCGTACTAAGCCACATGCCACTGCCATGGCCGGCAAGCTGCCAAGGAGAAAGCGATTGAAATTGACGGTTGGTCGCATCGAAGTGACTGACGTACTGCATGGAATGTACCGAGGTTCATGTCTACCTGTTCCAGAAGACGGATGCTCCCGTGTGGGTTCTGCTGCAACCTTATTTCCCCTCGGGCCTACCCGTCAGCCGCCTCCCGCATCCATTCTGCCGGGTTCCGATCCCGCGTCCCGCCCGCTAAATGCTCCCACACCACACCACACATCCCACTGCCCTCTTGTGGCTGTACAGTACCTGAGACCGAGATTCCCTGCACATAGAATGCCGTTTTTGCCTTCCAGTCCCCCGCTTTCACTCACCACTCTATAGCACCATGTTTCCCGGCGAGCATATTCCTGGCGAACGCTTCCACCTCGATCTCGACTCTACCCATGAAGACGGGCCTCAGGACGATGAGCCAGCCCCACCACTCGCTCCCTTCAGCTTCGTCTCTGATGTCTTAGAGCGCAATCCCTCGGCACCGTCTCCGCCCGCCGCTCCAACACCCAGATCAGCCACTGGCTTTCCTGTACATAAAAAGAGAAATGTACCGTCCCGCTTTAGCCAGAGGAAGCAACAACAGCAGCAGCAACCGCCGAAAAGTGAATTCCTCTCCACCACCAGCAATGATGGCCTGCCGCCGCCTCGGACCAATGCGAGCCAGCACACTTCTTCACAATTCGCCGACGCCCCATCAGCACCATCATCGTCAGAAGGAAACTGGATAGCCGATGAAATGGCCAGGGTCGATCTCGACAACCAGCAAAGGCTGGCAGCTATGTCGCCTGAAGAGATAGAGGAGGAGAGGGCCGAACTGCTGAGCAGCCTGAGCCCTGACTTGGTCACCAAGCTGCTGGCTAGGTCTAGAGTCGACCCTGGGAATAGCGACGCCGACTTTCCCGATATTCCAAAAGAGCAACCTCCCCAGCAAGCTATAGATAAGCCAGATCGCACATTTAAACCCTCCAAGACTGTCACCTTCGAAGATGCTGCCGCGCCAGAGGAAGCTCTACCGGACGAACATACCCATCACGATCAGGACCAGGACCCCACGACATCAACCGGCAGCATACATTTCCCAAAGCCAGCCGAGCCTCCTACCCTTGACCCTAATTCGGCCACCTTCTTACACGACCTCCACGAAAAGTATTTTCCCACTCTACCTTCCGATCCAGAAAAGCTCGAATGGATGCAAAATTCGACTCCAGTTGCAAACCCTTACGACCCTTCCGCCACTACGTTGAACCCGAACGAGATTCGCTTTGCCTTCACCGGCCAACTGATTCCTCCTCGTTCAGCAGCAGAAATTCCAGTCACAGAAGGCTTACATCATCACGGTGACGCTCCCGATGCAGCAGGCTATACCATCCCTGAGCTCGCACACTTGTCTCGCTCATCCTATCCCGCACAGAGATGTATTGCCTTTCTGACGCTGGGGAGGATCCTTTATCGGCTCGGCAGAGGCGAATTCGGCAATCCTTCCGATCCAGGACCTGTCACTGAGGATTCTAAAAACACTCTCGCTGAGCTGGCAAGAGGTCTCTGGAGGGAGGTCGAACTCAACCAGGTAGTCGAGAACCTTGTCAAGGAAAGCGAGGGCAATGGTGTTGACAAGGGACGGCACGTGAGTGCCAAGGCTTACGCAACAGAAGCGGTTTGGCTGTGGCAAAAGGGCGGTGGCAGAAGATGGAAATCCAGCTAAGGCTCGTTTCTGAGACACGTAAACCATACGACTAATGACTATAGCTTCGACATTTCTCCACAAATGTAATACTGGTCCACCATTTGTAGGTTGAAGATAAAACGTGACAAGGGAATTGGGGATACACAGTTGCAAAGTTAGTGCTTTTCATCGTCTTTGTCATCGGCTACAACGTCATGAGGCTGCTACACATAGAACCTCCTCTCAAGAGGCTTTTATGTATCACTCAGCAAAGCATGGCAATGCTTCTTGAGGCTTAGACAAGGACCATCAGTGCTCCCATGCGGCGTGGCTCATCAACGCTCTGACACGCTTGCTAAGGCTCTTCAGCTCTTCAACTTTGCCAGTGCTGTCGTATTCCGCGCGCTTTTTTTCGTCTGCGAGACAAACCATGATCTTGTTGAAATCTGCTTCACCAGTCAGTCCTTCGCTTTGTCAGACCATGTCTGCTCTCATGACGGGGCAAAATCATACCTGCAAACCTTGAGTTGGCATCGGGATCGCTGCTACGATCGGGATGTAGTGCCACTTGCTGTTTCCTGATTGCTCTGCAGATCGTCAGCATCGCGTTAAGAGAGTATCTGATGATGGGCGTGCCTCACCTTTTGATCTCCGCCATCGGTGCGTCTGGAGCGACGCCCAACAAAGCGTAAAGACCTAGAGGGTCTCGAGGATTTGCGCGTAATGTGTCTTCGTCGTCGCTCTGCCCTTCATTCAGCGACAGAGATGCCATTGCGGATTCTGCCTCGTTTACTGTAGCAGCGGCCCTTGTAATCTCTCCTGCGCTTGGTGGGTCACCTTTGTGGCCGCTTACTGGCGTGACCGCGGTGCTCGAAGGTTGGCCAGCCCTTGTCTCTTGCGGCAAACCTGATCCCGTCAAGCTTGAAGCGGCTGCTTTCTCGATCGTCAAGCTTGGAGTCACTACCCTACCAATCGTCGCGGGTGCTGCAGGGACCGTGGCTGCGGCAGCTCTAGCCGCTCTGGCCGCCCTTCGAACATCATTGGTCACAAGCGGCGCAGAGCTTCTCGCCGCTCCCTTGCGCTTCTGCCGCAGTTCATCGCGAAACATGGTGACTGCATACTGAAACTCGTCGCCCAGATTCACCAGCTTGTTCAGGCTGGCCATAAGCTCCCTTTCCTGCGACGAAGGTTCCTCGAGAGCCTCCAGTTCCACGAGGTACTCGTTGCATTCTCGCACCGTCGTCGCCATGCTTGCGCCGATCTGTCTTTCGTCGGCTTCGGTCAGTGTGGCAGGATCGGCATCACGTAGCTCTTGCAGTCGTTGCTTCTGGATGTTCAAACCCTTTTGGTTTGCGGCTAGCCACTCGTTGAGTGTGTCAACCCGTAGGTTCCTCGACATGGTGATACAACACAGCTTTAGATGTCTCGGTGGGCGGTGATATCTGAATGTTCCAACGAAATTAGAATCGAATGTCGAAATGATGATTGGGTTGGAGCGACCTGGACAACGAGTATGCTGGCACAGCCATCGTATTTTAAGTAGAGGGCGGACTCGTATGAGGGTCTGTTTGCAAGATTCAAAGCCGTCTGACAATTCCCAGCATGCCATGGCCTACATTATATCGAGCAAAGCCGTCAATCGTAAACGCAAAGCCCGTCCATAGCTCGGGTGATCAGGATAGGGCAAGTTCATGAGTTCCATCCCCAAGGTCGAGCATTGCCGCCTCCGTTAATCATAGAGTCGCTATACCAACAGCTATACACGCCTGAAGGTGAAGGCTCCTGAACAGTTCACGGTACTACTTAGCAAAAGCGAACCAGATACTTCTCAAGTGGCCACCAAACTTAGATACTGAGGTACCTAGGCACGCTCCCGCCACGTGTGTGCCACATCGACACCAACAGGGACATTCCAAGGTTTCCAATCATGTTTGCGAATCTGAGGCACCAGGAGCCGTGGCTGATTTACCTCTGGCTAAGTACCCAAGTATCTAGGTATATTGCCGAGACCGGTTAGAGCTCGAAGCCCTAGAGTCTTCCCCGTTCGAAAATGTTGCTAGCTACCAGGATACCTAGGTACTTACCTAATGCGGACGGTGGACTTTTTGGCCCAGCTTTTTCATCATTCGAGCTGCGCAATACCTGTAATGCTAATAGTTTGTCGACGACTTAACCGTCGCATTATAACGAAATGTCGCTAGCAGCACACAAAAGACGCAAGATTCAGCATCCTACGTCGGCTAGTTCGCCCGGCAGCGTATCGGCCGCGTCGTCCTCCAAGAGAATTTCCGAACAAAATCACAATGGAAACGCAGCCCATGAGCCTACAACTTCGAATGGCGTAGGAGCCGCGCGCTCGGATGGAAAGAGCATTGAGCATGATAACGACGGCGACGATTCTGCATCTGGAGATTCAGCTCCTAGCGACGGCGAGGCTCCCGCAAGTCGTCCTTCGAATTCGCAACCCCACCAAGGCAAACGTCCTCGCGTGCAGGCAACGCGAGCATCCGGCTCTGTGGCCGAATATGGCACCGGCGCCTACGCCGCGGCTACGTTTGGCAGCGGCATGTTCAAGCTACAGCTGGACGAGCTCCTGCAGCAGATCCGCCCTCGCCACAGCCACCGAGAGAAGGAAGCCGAAGAGACGCTGCACAGCCTGAAGCATTGCATCGAGCAGCTGCCGGCGCGCGGTCCACTCCCGGTCGACGAAGCCGTCAAGAGCCTGTTGAACAAGAAAATCGCCATTCCGTTCCCCGAGCCTCGACCCGGGAAAGACGTACAGTACAAGATGGAGTTTGCGAAACCAGCCAGCATCAACGTCGTCGGCAGCCATGTCCTCAAGACAGCTAGCAGACGGCGAGATGTGCTCGAAGTGGATATGATGGTAGAGATGCCGAAGACGCTGTTTCAGGAAAAGGATTTCCTCAATCATCGTTACTTCTACAAACGTGCCTACTATCTTGCGTGCATTGCAGAGGGTCTGCAGGCCAGCAAGCTCACGCAGCAGTACAGTGTGAGGTTCGGCTTGCTGGGAGACGATCAACTGAAACCCATTATTTCCATTTCGCCCAAGACGGATGGCAGCAAAGCCATTGCAGGTGCGAAATCATCGAAGCGTTGGAGCATCAATGTCATTCCAGCTGTCGCCAGCGACTGCTTTCCTGTCGATAAGCTGCTTCCCGGCCGCAATTCCGTCAGGACCCAAGGTCAAGATTCAAATCCTCCCACGCCCTTCTACAACTCTTCACTACGGGCAGATATGTTGCTACCGTCATACTTGAAGCTGCTCTACAGCACTGCTACAAAGTGTGCAGCGTTCCGTGACGCCTGTCTCCTTGGGGCCACATGGCTTGGCCAACGAGGTTTGGGCGCGAGTATGTGCAATGGTGGCTTTGGCGGCTTCGAGTGGGGTGTGTTGATTGCTCTCATGCTGCAGGGAGGCATGGCTGGGGGGAAAGCCATCCTCAGTTCTGACTATTCCAGCTACCAGCTCATGAAGGCTGCGCTTCAAATGCTGGCCACTCGAGACATGAACCGACAACCCCTTGTGTTCGGCGAAGCTTCTTCATCGATAAAGGAATCCCTGTCCGGCTTTCCCTCTGTCTGGGATGCCGAGCGTGGCCACAACGTCCTGTACAAGATGACCGCTTGGTCGTGGCAGGTGCTCAAACAGGAAGCTACAATTACCCTGAGCATGCTCAACGATCCCTTCTTCGATGGGTTTGATGCTGCTTTCATCACGAGAAGCACGGTGGCCGTCTATCGGTATGACCAAGTCGTTGAAGTGGTTCTCCCAGCCACAGACTCCCGCGATGCTATGTTCCAGAGGCTACACAGTGTCCTGGTGCGCGGCCTGGGGGACAGAGTGAGGCTCATTAATTTGATGCCAGTCTCGTCGTCCCCTTGGTCCATCGGCTCAGCATCTACGTCGCGAGCAACGTCCTTGAAAATTGGCATCGCATTGAACCCAGAAAATGCCGATCGCACTGTCGATCACGGCCCTCCAGCTCAAGACAAGGAAGAGGCAGCGTCTTTCCGACAGTTCTGGGGCGAACTGGCGGAATTGCGCCGTTTCAAGGATGGTAGTATCTTGGAGAGCGTTGTGTGGGATGCCAATAGCGACATGCCAATCCCGCAACAGATCATTCGCGCCTTACTACACCTTCACTTCGGAGACGTTTCTGCAAACACGGCAAAGTTCCCAGATGATGGATTTGTGGACTTGTTGCCCCATGGAGATACGAAGGCACCGTTTGAAGCAATCAAGGAGGCCTTGAAGACCCTGGAAAGCGATATTCGCGCACTTGATGATCTACCCTTGTCCATTCGCCAGATCATGTCTGCCGATCCCCAACTCAGGAATGCTTCCATCACGCCACCGGCGCTTCCCAAACAGCAGCCTACGCCGGCTAGCATCACTATTCAGTTCGAGGGCTCTAATCGATGGCCGGATGACCTTGTAGCCATTCAGCGCACGAAGATCGCTTTCCTCCTGAAAATAGCCGAGTTACTCGATGATGCAGACGATTCCACCACGTCACGTGTTGGGTTCGAGAATACAGAGAGCGATGCTCTCAACCAAGCCTTTTTGGACATCCACCGTGGCCCTGGTATCGTTTTCCGCCTTCGCATCTACCATGAAATCGAACAAGGCTTGCTTGAGCGAAAGTTGAAAGATAAAACACTGGACCCCAAAAGCAGAGAGGTGGCAGCGCTTGGTCTTGCAATGCACCGACGTGACTATGTCAAAATCCCAGCTCATACAGATGCTGTGTCCAGACTGTGTCATAGATATCCTCCTCTAAGTGGGACCATGCGATTGATGAAGAAATGGTTCGCAAGACATCTGCTAGCCAATCATTTCACAGATGAGGTTATTGAAATGATCGTCCTTCGCACATTCGTTCAGCCATGGCCGTATCCAGTGCCAAACAGCGCGAGAGTAGCGTTTTTGAGGACACTGTTGTGGTTGTCCAAATGGGACTGGCGATCAGAACCATTGATTGTGGATCTTAGCAGCTCTGCTGACTTAAGCCAGGCCGAGGTCAGGAAGATACAGACGCGATTTGAAGCGTGGAGGAAGCTTGACCCAGCTTTGAATAGGCTGTCGCTATTTACGGCTTCCAATATTGATCCTGATGGGACTACTTACACCGACGGAAGACCCACAAAGGTGGTTGCTGGCCGAATGTCGGCCCTGGCCAAAGCTGCATGTGCCGAGGCGGAAACCAAAGGGTTTGACCTGGATCCAGCAACGCTGTTCCACTCGCCGTTGGAGGATTTCGATTTCGCCATACATCTCAGTCAAGACGCTCTGAATCGAGTGCAGAACAAAAAGCAAAAGGCTGCGTTCAAGAACTTGGACCTCGCAGTCCTCGATGATGACAGCTTTGTAGGCTTCGACCCGGCTGGAGAATTCGCTCGAGAGTTGGAGAGAGTCTACGGTGACGCCGTCGTGTTCTTCAACTCTGGTAAAGAGAGAGCGGTGATTGCCGGGCTATGGAGCCCTCATACTGCTCTCAGGAGCTGGAAAGTCAACCTCGCGTACTCTTCCATGGCTGTCGACGGCAGTGGCGAGGACGATATTCAGGCGATTGCCAACAAACAAGCCATGCTATCGGAGATGGCCAGGGTTGGAGGCGACCTCGTGCAGAAAATTGAGCAGTTCAGATAGCCTATATAAATAGTTTGCCACGGTGAGAACACCACTTCAGAGTGGTAAATGGATCCCCTTCGCGCAACACACATAGATAGCCATGTCCACAAGTCACGCAAAATGCATGCGTGTCCAGCAACACAAGCAACGGTGACATGTGAATGAAGAAAGTTTCTGGAGACGCAATGGCCGTAACGGCCGTCTGATTGTCTTGCACAAACCGCGCATGCAGGTTGATTTGGGCACGCGCCGCAGGGTACCTAGGTAGGGCGATTAGGCAATATGCAGTATAGCACTGTGCAGTGCAGTGCAGTGCAGCACAGCGCAGTACAATGCAGCGGCAGCGGAGAGTGCGGTCCAGCGCGGTGCAGTACAGTACTGTACTGTACCGGGGACGAGGTACCTTGAGAACCCTGAGAGCGGTCGGTGCCATCCACCCATTTTATCCATCCTTCTACTTACCCATCATCCAACCGTCCGTCCATCCATCCATCGTTTTTNGTCCCTCTTCCAAGACACCTCGTCCCTCCAAAGCCCCGTTGTTGTTCCTTTTTTGCCCTCGTGTTTCGCCTCCTTTCTTCAGCTGCTGGCAGGTTGCCCTCTTTGTTTGCTAGGTACTTGGGGCCTCCTGACCCTCGAACTACCACAACCACTACCATCACCACCACGAGCGTCTTTTCACAGCACTGCGACCGTCGCCATCGTTGTCGCCATCTCCTGCTGCCTAACCTGCCCTCAAAAACTATTGATCGTTGCACTGCCGGCCTCAGACCTCCATCAACAGTCGCTATCCATCTACCGACCTACGTATTCGACACGGCCGCCATCCTGAACATCTGCAGCTTTACGCTCGTTCTTCCTGTGAGACGCTGCCACCCCAGAATCTGAAGAAACGTGGGAGATTCTACGAGCAAACGCATGCAGCCAGCTGAGCTGCACACTTTTGTCCATCGGTTCGCTTTGCAGCAGCAAAGTACTCGCGTGCCCGGTTTGCCGATCACACCCTCGAGCTCATAGTCGACTTCCTGGATCTCGATCGAACACCTTTGAGGACAGCAGGTCTGCAGGTCACTTCGCCACTCAAACCCAGGAAGCTGTCATAAACCCACACAAAATTTCTAGACACTCTGAACCACAGAACACTCGTCATTACTTTTGAACAACCGAGCTCGTTCTGCAATCATGTCTGCAAGCAATATCATCGGTAACCGCAACAGTACGCCTGAGGCGTCAAGTTCTTCCCTTCGCCCACCTGCTACTCGCTCGCTCGGCTCTGGTCATCACTTGCGAGCGTCCGCGGACATGGGTGCATTCTCTGCCACGTCCCCACTTGCAACTCGTGGTATACGGCCGACTTCTGAAGTTTACTACAGTCAATTCCAGCAGGGTCTGAACACAAACAACCAGGATGAGATGGCTGAAAAAGTGGCACAGCAATGGATAGCGGATATCGACTAGGTTGTGTGTGCGCGTGCACCAGGTATGTGGCTGTGTTTTGGCAGGATCATCCATTTCATTTCATTATATTGCAAGTCTCCATGCATTGTCTCTTGCCAGTAGGCTTCCTTTATCAGTGCCTCTCCCTTTATGGGTGAGCGAAACCAGGTCTGCCTCCAGCGGCGCCTCCATGCCCTTGACCTCCAGCTCCAGCGCCAGCTCCCATATTCGCTGCCATATTCATGACGGCCTCTAGTTTACCACCCTTGGTCGGGCGCTTCTTCTTGGCCTTCTCGCATAGAGGCGGAGGGGCCTGCTTTTTGGCCTTGGGGTCTCTTACCACCCTGCCAACAGTCTTGTACTTGGCGTTTCCTTCGAAGAAATTGTACCAATGCGCCAATGATTCTTCCACCTTCTTGTTCGCCTCTGGCAAGTCCTGCTCGCGCCTCTTCGCAATATCTGCCTTGCTCAGCCGACCGATCTTCTCGAGGATCTGGGCGGCCTTGCCCTTCAACTGGTCAAATGGCAGAGCACCGCTCGCGATATCTTCCTCGGTTGCCGTGCCATCCGCGGCGTTCTGGAGATCTTCGTCGAGGTACCTGGGAACGAAGATCTGCTCGATTCCCTGGAGGTCGGGTATGAGTTGGGCAGGGTCGTCCCAGCACTCTGAGATCCAGGCGCGAGTCGCATCACGACCGGTGAAGTGGTTGTAGTGACCACCTGGACCGTAGAAGCTGGGCGAGACGGACACGTCAAACACAGTGCCCTTGATGGCGAGGTAGATTGGCTTGTCCGGGTCTGTGCCGTCGTATTGGCGCAGTTCCGAGTCTGTGAAGATCTTCTCGTCCGATGATGAACCGCCAGTGACCACGGATTTGAACGCTCCCAGATCGGATATGAAGCTGGAAGAGTATATGACGTATGACACGGCGCCAACGAAGAGCAAGATGGGGAGGAAGATGAGTGCAACCGGTGGGCTGGACTTCTTGCTGGGTGGAGCTACTGGTGATGCTTTGCTGCTAGGTTGTGATCCATCTGTGCCATTGGCACTGCTGCCGGTGTTCCGCTGGCGCACCTCGGAAGACATTATCACCGAGTTGGATACAGAACAGCAGGAGGATGATGGAGATGACCTAGGTGACAGACGCGAGAGGGGAGGGGCTACGAGCTCTCAAATATGAGAGAAGAGAGATCAGCGACCTACTGTAGGATATGTGGACACATCGCGTGCTTATGTTGAGCTACCCTGCGAAGGAACATTGGACAGCTGGTTTCTTCATGCGTTCGATGTCAGCGTCAAGCGCTGGATATGGCTGTGTGCAGGGTTTCCAGTATCGCCGCATCGGTGATCCAGTCGTCTGTGTAAGTAAAGGCTTGCAATCCTTGTTTCTTCTCCAGCTACCTACTCAGCATGTCAGTGATGGCACGATCCTACCCAAACCCTGACCCTCGAATGCTGTTGGTTCGAGGGGCTGTAGCTATGACGTATATTGGTTTGCCCACAACTGGAGTACAGGGTTGTTGCCTCGCTTTACCCTGGCTTGAAAATGATACTCAGAAACGGTCAGAGAAAAGGCAATGAAGGAAATATATTCCAGTATCTAATTTGCCAAAGTGTGGTGGGAATCAATACGATCTTCTTTGAGCGGCTCGTAACAATTCAACATATGGCGCATTAGTCGCAATTGTCACTTTGAAGCTATGTGTATACTCTGACGAATCTCATAATGCGGTAGCATCAACTGCTCCAAGGTCATCCTCCAGTTAAGAGGTTATGTCATTGATAGTATCTACAAGAAAGCCAAGGGAGGCATGCATGACGCAAGGTCACTATGTTTGGCTACACGGAAGATGTGCACCACTTTGAATCCGTTCTGACCAGAAATCTAACGGAGAGCACAATCGAGTGGTGCTGCTGACATGTTGGACACGCATGCAGGTGGAGCCAAACGTGCTCCAAGACGGACAACTTGCGAGCACCGCCACATCGTCGTTGGCGTGTTTTGGAACGCAGAGGGCGCACCATCTGCAGTTTGCATTTGCTGAGTCGACGTTGGTCGAGATTTTTGACAAAGTCGGCAGCCGTCGTTTGCGTGGTAGGGTACAGCAGAGACGAGACACTGTGAGCGCAATCTGGCTTTCTCACATCAAGGCAATTCCATTTGCGCATATGCGTCGCTCGACAGGGTCGACTTGCGCCCGTCTTCAGCACTTAAGCGTACTGTACACGAGCTGGTCGTTCAGGTAGTGATAGATGGATGGATGGGTCGCAGAATGGTGTACATGAGCAGTCTTCTATGTTCAGCTCACGTCATCCAACACCTCAGCGTCGTCCATGACCTCTTCTTTCTGGCGACGGCCATTGTCTGTGGTAAGGCCTGTCGCAGCCTCGGCCTCCTTTTGGCTATAAGGTTCCTCCTTGAGCTGCCTGACTCTACGCTTGTGTGGTTTGCCTTTTCCGTGCTTTGTCAAGTTCAGCTCGCTCTCGAACCACTTTGCGCACTCGACACAGTACCACTGACCGAGACCGGGCAGTTCATCGGGAGTCTTGGTCTCGTGATACTGCTCGAGATGCCTCTTGGAGTGGATATCGGCGTGGATCTGGTCCAGGTCACGCGTGTGTCTGCGCGTCTTCTTCTTCGAGTTGATTCCTCTGACGGCAGGCATGGTTGGAGCGTTTGAGAGGGTGTAGAGGTCACGAGCGATTTGATAGCCTCGGGTGTGGACCTGTGTGAGCCTGTGGGTATGTAGCGAGAGTGTATAGGCAGGCAAATAATTTTAGGTGGTATACAGTAGGCCCAGCCCAAAAAAAGTTGCATGTGCACTGGAGTTAACGGGACTCGGGCGAAGGGAACAGCGAGGTCGGAGAGTGCAGGTGGGCGAATGGCAGGATCTCGGGTCGAAATTTTCAGTTTCACGTGTATACTGTAGGTAATAACAATAACAATAATTTTACTGGGCTCGGCTTGCGGATGGCAACGGCCGTGGGAGACACCACTCGTTTCATCAGGCAAATTTCAGCCAAGTTTTCTACGTCCCGCACGGATTGAGACGGAACAATAGGCGCTTCCAATCCGACGCTTCTAATTGCGATTATGCTTTGCTTTAGACCATCGATCATTGCTGTTCGCTTTGGGCTGACCAAAAGCGGATGCAGTCATTGAGCACAGATGTCGCTGTCGTACCTCGAATTTTGGGCATGGCATGGCAAAGCTTGACGGTGCGTGGGAGAATTGCCGCCGCAGTATACCCAGATAGGTAATATCTACCTGGGCAATCATTGTGCCACCTACTGCATGTATGTCAGATTCGACACAGCGGCAGCGCCTGGCTACCAATTTACCAACCTACCTAGGTACCTAGACTGCGGCCGGTCTTCCTATTCCGTGTGGTGGAGGGAGGATTTTACAGATTAGAATGCCCATGGTGGCAGGTGAAGTGATCGGCGGGTGGTGTCGCGCCATTGCCATTACGGCCCTCGCTGGTGCTGGTCAGAGTCAAGATGACTGAAGGAAAGCACTGCAGCTATGTTCTGATGCATGGGCAACTCTGCAAACGAATCACCACATGACGATCGAAAAGGTCAACAGGTTCGAAGATTCAATAGTCAGTGCGGTAAAGCCACAGCCATTGCCAGGCTGGTCCAAACTCTACAATACAACCTCCCTACAAGGGATTGCATTCCAGGCGAGACAGACGTATACCGTACGCGCTAGCATCACGCTCGGGGGGTACCGGTTGGAGTTGAGATTTGCCATTAGCACATTCCAATGTCGTCCGGCGCTCTTGGCTGACAGCGGATGGGACCTCGTAGACTCGTCTGCCGGCGCATCTGTGTGACGTCGAATACGGCTCGGCGCAGGCATAGGCGAGCGGGAGGCACAGCAAACAGTGAGGTAACGGCAGCGTAGCGAGAGGTGCAGCTGTGGTGTACAGTGTCGAGAGTGTCCAATGGCTGCCGCAAACCCGCCAGCCCGCTTGGACCGAGGTTGAGGTGAAGCTAAAGTGAGGCTAGGTTAGGTAAGGTAGCCGTCGGTTCAGCGCGAGGTTGATACATCCTACATCCGCCCTCCACCGTCAGCAGAGATCATTTGAGACATGCATACACAAGCCCAGTGGACAGCCAGGCGTCGTGAACAATCCTCGCGCGAGGTGTTGCCACAGGGCCTGCCACTGGGCATATGTACGCGACATGCTGAGCATATGTGAGGAACGTTGCCGTCCGTTGTCGTTATCGCGGCCGTTATTGACGGTAAAACACTAGTGTTAGTCAGCAGGCGGGGCTTTGCGGGCCACTCCCGTGACAGCAGCCAATCAGCAGGCGGGTAATCCGGCAGGCCAGCAACGTAACCCGGGCGTGGGAAGGCGTAGGCTGGCCAGGTGAAGTTAGGTCCTGTTAGGTTTAGTTGGTAGGTTTCGTCTGGACAAGCTCCATACCTACCTATCTCCCTCTGCTCTCTGCTTTGCTTCTTGTATATCTCTTCCTCTATCTCCAACCCACTCCATCACCCTACTCCCCCTTCAACACCCTCATCGGCCGAGCTGCACAGCCTTTGAGAACATGCTGTCTTCACGGGTAGCTGCGCGGCAATTGGTATGTCTTTCTCCCTCCTCTCGTCCGTGCCTGCCGCTGGCCTCCGCGCCGTCTGCCCACCGCCGCCGACATCACCACCGCCCATGCCAGAGCATTCTCGCTGACCTCCTCTCTTACAGCCGCGCATTGGTCGTCGCACGTTCGCGACGATCCAGGACTCCCCCCTTACGAGGAAGGTCGAGATGACCAACTGGGAGAAGGGCCACTACATCAACTACGCCAAGATGAGCGAGAACCTGAACATTGTCCGCCAGAGATTGAACAGGCCTCTTACATACGCCGAGAAGATTCTGTATTCACACTTGGATGATCCCCATGGCCAGGAGATTGAGCGTGGAAAGAGCTACCTCAAGCTCAGGCCCGACAGAGTCGCCTGCCAGGACGCCACTGCCCAGATGGCCATTCTGCAGTTCATGAGCGCCGGCATGCCAAGCGTCGCAACCCCCACCACTGTCCACTGTGACCACTTGATTGAGGCCCAGATTGGTGGTGAGAAGGATTTGGAGCGCGCGCAGAACATCAACAGGGAGGTCTACGACTTCTTGAGCTCTGCCTGCGCCAAGTACAACATTGGTTTCTGGAAGCCCGGCTCTGGTATCATCCACCAGATCGTTCTTGAGAACTACGCCTTCCCCGGTGGTCTCATGATCGGTACCGATTCCCACACCCCCAACGCCGGTGGTCTGGGTATGGCTGCCATCGGTGTCGGTGGTGCTGACGCCGTCGATGTCATGGCCAACCTGCCATGGGAGCTGAAGGCCCCCAAGGTCATTGGTATCAAGCTTACTGGCGAGCTCTCTGGCTGGACCTCTCCCAAGGGTGAGCAACAATCTTTGCGCGGTTTTTTTCCCGAGCCTTTTAATCGCTGACTTTGACTACAGACATCATCCTCAAGGTCGCCGGTATCTTGACCGTCAAGGGTGGCACTGGTGCTATCGTCGAATACCACGGTAAGTTCATTGCCCCATTTAAACGAAGCAATCCATCCATTGGCTCGCTCAGTCTTTCTATCCCGACTTCTATATTTTGCGCATCATGCTAACAGAACCGACAAACAGGCCCAGGTGTTGAGAGTATCTCGGCCACTGGCTGTGCTACAATTGCAAACATGGGGTAAGATTCTACTCCCGAAACCTCCGCTTCCCCTGACTAAAGCGACATGAAAAACTGACAATCACATGTAAACAGAGCCGAGATCGGCGCTACTACCTCCGTCTTCCCATTCAACGACCGCATGTACGATTACCTCGCCGCCACCAAGAGAAAGGAGATCGGCGACTTCGCTCGCTCTTACGCTGCTGAGCTCCGCGAGGATGCTGGCGCTGAGTACGACGAGTTCATCGAGATCAACCTCAGCGAGCTCGAGCCACACATCAACGGTCCCTTCACCCCAGATCTTGCCACCCCTATCAGCAAATTCGCCGAGGCTGTCAAGGCCAACAAGTGGCCCGAAGAGCTTAAGGTCGGTCTTATTGGATCTTGCACAAACTCCTCGTACGAGGACATGAGCCGTGCTGCCTCCATCGCCCAGGATGCTCTCGACCACGGTATCAAGGCCAAGGCTGCCTTCACTGTCACCCCTGGATCTGAACAGATCCGTGCTACCATCGAGCGCGATGGACAGCTGAAGACTCTTGAGGACTTTGGTGGTATGGTTCTTGCCAACGCCTGTGGCCCTTGCATTGGTCAGTGGGACCGTCGCGACGTCAAGAAGGGAGAGGCCAACTCTATCATCTCCTCTTACAACCGTAACTTCACTGGTCGCAACGACGCCAACCCTGCTACCCACTCATTCGTCACCTCTCCAGATCTCGTTGTCGCCATGACCATTGCTGGTGACCTTAACTTCAACCCTCTTACCGACACCCTGAAGGACAAGGATGGCAAGGAGTTCAAGCTGAAGCCACCAACCGGTAACGGTCTCCCAACAAACGGATACGATGCTGGCCGTGACACCTACCAAGCTCCTCCTGAGGATCGCGCTTCGGTCGATGTCAAGGTCTCACCAACCTCCGACCGTCTCCAGATCCTGTCTCCATTCGAGGCATGGGATGGCAAGGACGCCCTCGATCTCCCTATCCTGATCAAGGCCCAGGGCAAGACCACTACCGATCACATCTCCAGTAAGTTCCCCTAAGTGGTCCAAATATCTTTCTTGCTGAACAATGCTAACACCTACCGCAGTGGCCGGCCCTTGGCTCAAGTACCGTGGACATCTCGACAACATCTCCAACAACATGCTTATCGGTGCCATCAACAGCGCCAACGGCGAGGCCAACAAGGTCAAGAACTTCACCACTGGTGAGGTCGACGCTGTGCCAGCCACTGCCCGTGACTACAAGTCCAAGGGCATCAAGTGGGTTGTCATTGGTGACTGGAACTACGGCGAGGGCTCCTCTCGTGAGCACGCTGCTCTTGAGCCCCGTCACCTCGGTGGTCTTGCCATCATCACCCGTTCATTTGCCCGTATCCACGAGACCAACCTCAAGAAGCAGGGTATGCTTCCCCTTACCTTCTCCGACCCTGCCGACTACGACAAGATCCAGCCTTACGACAAGGTTGACCTTATGGCAACCGAGTTGGCTGTCGGCCAGCCAATCACCCTGAAGGTTCACCCTGCCGACGGTGGCAAGGTCTACGACGTCAAGCTCAGCCACACCTTCAACGAGAGCCAGCTCGAATGGTTCAAGAACGGTAGCGCCCTGAACACAATGGCTCTTTCCGCCGGGCAATAGTGGGGGATTTTTGTATGACTTTTAGATGATGATAGTAGCAGTCTGCAAGTATTAGTATACCTACGTCCGACAGTTGGGGTCCGATCATGTGCATATTTCTTGATCTTAGTGTCCATTGTCGATGTATTTAAGCAACTCGTTTTCACCGACGCACTTTTCCAACACCTTTCGAGTCACAACCTGTGCATCACTTGACATTGTTTCTATTGTTTTAGTGCCTAGAAAATGTGTTCCATCAACTCACGCAGAGTCAAACGGCATTTATTGATAGTGTCATGTTCGCCTTTCACTACTACTGGCTGGACCAACATCCAAGAGAGACTGTCTGTCTTGTCTTTCCAACGTGAACATCCACAAGACAGTGTGAAACAGCAGTTGGCTATTTATTCAATGCGCTCACGTCTCACGCAGCTAGCAAGTACAGTGCGTGTCGCCTTTCCCATGGCTCCCGCTCCCTCGCCACACTCGCCCAAACCGATCCATTGGCAAGATAACTCTTTTGATGGAGACGTTTTTGATTTATTAGATCTGTTACCTTCGCCTCATGATGCCAGACTGCCAGACTGCCGTGCCGGGCCTCCATTTTTTTTTAATCTAGAAGTGAATGGACTGTCTGGGCGAGCACATAAGATAAGGCTCAAACTGAAATCAATTATCAAACTTTTGTAAGATGGTGTTTGAAAGTCTTGATAGTGTACAGTAAAAGTCTCGAAATTGGGAGCTTGTACCGGGCCTTTGTTGCATTTGAAGGATAATTGGCAGCAAGTATGATGAACCTAGACACCCTATATTCGAGCGGCGCAAAAGTGTTGTGAAACTCGATCTCAAAGAACATGTAGAAGTACGCTGGGCTGGGAAGTGCTTCACGGTCGCACCCGTCACCACAGTGAGAACGCCTTACATAATCAATTAGCAAAATTATACAACGCCAAGATTGATGCGGAGATGGTCAGTGCACCCGCACCCAGTCGTTTTCGAACTTACGTCTTGTTGATTTCGCAAACGAGCGTCTCGAATCCTGATTGTCGCTTGTAAAGACATTTGTTCATACATACCGTCACAATGGCCAGTATGTTCAGCGCAAAACGGTCGTTATCACGGTGAACTGGATACTCACAAATTTCGCAGAATCAAAGAACTCGTCCCAGCACAACCAGTCCAAGAAGGCTCACAAGAACGGGTACGCACACACACACTCTCTCTCTCCTCTATCGACCTTTTCCATTGAACCTGTGCCGCGAATGATGCGCTTCTTCTTCCTGGACGATATGATGAGAATACGAGCGACTTACTGAGACTTTTTTTCTGTCATACAGCATCAAGAAGCCAAAGACCAACAGATACCCTTCGCTCAAGGGAACCGACCCCAAGTTCAGAAGGAACCACAGACATGCTCTGCACGGCACCATGAGGGCTCTGGTACGTCGAACACCACTCGAGAGATTTCAGCTTTCAGGACCACCGTGTCGTATTACGGGTTTGACCAATGGCGACTAACAACCATAACAGAAGGAGGTGAAGGAGGGCAAGCGTGAGGCTGCTTAGAGGAATAAAGGGAAAAAAAGATTTGCTTCTACAAATTCTGCGAATGTACCTTCCTCAAACGAGATGACGGCTTTCCTGGCGGCTTGTCCGCCTCAGTCCAATGCTGAACACTGAACGACTTTCCCAAAGCGAACGTTGCTGAACCGATCTTCTCATCTCTTTGTTTGCAGGCAGTGATGTAGGTCTTTCAGGCTGTGTGTCGTTTCCACATGCGATGCGCTTTGCCTATGTGCTCTCTCACGGCCTCGTTGGCTCGCCCTTGGCCATGTGAGGGTCGATCTTCCCCCCTCCGCTCCCCAAACCCCCTCCAAATATGATGGCATATGTGTGTACAGCACCGAGCTATTTCAATGCAAAGGTGTCTGAAGGAAATCTTAACGTGCCAAGATTGAGTCGACCGTCCTATTACCAAACACAAGCGTCCTTGATTCAATAGGCGGTTGTGCATGGAATGCGGCCTACAATACCAATACCAATCCCGATTCTCACTTCGAGATAGTGAATGTTCTCCCCCCACCAAGAACCCCATGCACAATATACGGCTAATCATTGTTTGTCGTGTAGACGTACTGGAGCTGATAGAGGACGCTTTCACGTGAAAAGGCACGTCGAAGTGAAACTTATCCAAGCGANAAGTGAGGCCTCATGTTATTTATGACGTACTTGGTAGAACTTTAGGAAGGAGCGACTGATGCGCCTACCACATTTGGTCGACGCGTACTGAAGTGGTTCACATTGTCCAGTACAAACAACCCAGGGTGCGATAGCGATAGCTCTGCAACGAATTCGTTTCTAAACCATCTTCCAGCCTCAGCTTCCCAGACTACGTTCCGTTATCAATTCATGAGCCCAGCCCGGCCGTCTGCCTAATTTTGAACTTGAGCCAGAAGTTCAAACACCATGGATGACATTGAGGAGTGGCGTCGTTCCATCGGGGACGTCGACCAGGACTCACTCGTGCAGGGAAAGACTGACTCGTGTAGCAGTACCAGCTTCACCACTCACAGCAACGAGCGTCGTTCAATGAGCTCGCCTCTGATCTTCGATTTCGCCAACGACGACTCGACTGACGGTATGATGAATCAGCCTGCTGACGCCGTCCAAGACAACGTGAACATGCCGTCGTGGCCAGAGGGCCAGCCATTCCCGGATCCGTCGCCCGTGCTGCTCATGGAGACGGTGCACTCACGCACGCTGGCGCACCCACAGACCGCCCTGGAGGCCAGGTACATCCCGATGCTCTTCCGCATCTTCGAAGGTTACCGTAACGAGATTGTGAAAAACGAAGAGTCGCAGCTGCACCTCGACAACGAGCGAGCCGACCATGATGCCACCAAGAAGATGAACATTCGACTCGAGAAGCTGCTGTACGATCACAAAGCTGAGATCAAGAGGATGGAGGTCGTCATGGCTCAGGGTCCAGAAGGCGTCAGTGCCGTCACCAGGTCTCGCCAGAACAGCATCCTCAAGGCCTACGACGACGACGTCAGCAACAGCGAGAGCGACGAGTGGACCAAGAACGAACCCAGCGACCGTCAGGTGCTCCGCAGGGTGCACAACAAAGGTGGTGCCCTAGCCCGAGAGGAGAAAAGTGAGTAGTTGGGAATCATTTGGGGGCTAAGGTAGATTTTACTGACTCTTGCATATGCTAGCCATCAAGATTTGTCCTCACTCACCATCGCTCAAGATGCGAGAGTTGTCAGAGCAGATTAGACAGGCCGAGCAGTTCAGTGATCATCCCATCCCAGAGATCACCATCGGACCGCCTTCGTTCAAAGAGAAGAGCACTCTCGCCCAGGCCTCGATGCTGCGCGAGCAGATCAAACTTGCGGATCGCAACTGCACTGAGAACATCTTGCCTCCAGGATTCAAGGCGGATGGAGCCAGCGAGGTGCTGGCGGCTCGCGCCATGGTTGGCAAAGCGCGTGGTCGCCGTGGTGGAACTGCAGTTGGCCAGCACAGTGCAGAGCTGGATTTGGGCAATGTAGCCGAGATCAAGGAAGCCATTATATCCTGGTCGGTTCGTCACGGGCTCAAGACTGAGATAGTCCTGGCCAAGGTTCTTGACACTTTGTCCACCGTCATGGCTCAAGTGGGGACAGGGTCTCACGGTATGCTGGCTGACAACAACACCACCATCACCACCATCACCACCGGCAGCGACAGCAACAAGGTGCGGAAGAAGGTCCCTGGTCTGAAAGCCAAGGCGTCAGGACTATTCCAGAAGTTGAAGCCACAGTTGAGTAGGGAGACGCTCGGAAAGGGTGCGGGCGCAAAGGATAGTTCCTCAGACGAGGGTGGTGACGATCCTGGTGGCTTTGTGTTGAGGTTCCCTTCTCTGGCACCTAGACCCAGCCAGGTGGCGAATGCAGCTGTTGCGTCCCCAGAGGCTAGCCGCCATCACCCCTCTCACATGGGTGGTGTTGTTGATGTATCTGCACAGCCACACCATGGTCGTGGCCACGACGACTCGCAGGTCGCTTCCAGTATCCTGACAGGCACAACACGCTCGCAAGCTGTAGCTGGGGCCGCTGGTCATATGCTGTCGGCCAATCAGGACGACGACGACGACGACTGGCAGGTGCAGGGCGCCAACAAGCCCAAGCCCATGCCCAAGCCCNAAACCCGCGAGACTGTCGGATGCTACAAAGCTCAGGTACAACGCGACCGAGGGCGAGTACTGATGACGGCCAAGGAAGACGACCAATTGGCTTCAAGTCACTGGGATTTTTGGGTATGCAGACACGGCGTTGAAGAGGGGGAGTTGGGAAGCGATCTAGGCGTACAGGTTGGGGGATTTCATTTTGGAGACGATCGATTTGAATGAATCATGCTGAAACACGTGGATTACGAAGCAAAGTTGGGGAATTGAATGTTACAGGCGTGGCTTCATGATCGATCGGTGGGCCTGGGTGGTTTAGGTAACACAAAATCATGGGTGAAAATGGGCGTCTCCAGACTGCAAGCGATTGACTGAATGTTTTTGATACTGCAGGAGGGGCGGGCGGCTCAGCTAGTGTCGTAATGCACGCCTCGTCTCCTCACGTTGAATGATTGATGATTGATTGACTGATTAATTTGATTGCTCGCGGAGGTGCAGCCGAATGGTGACAAAGCGTAGAGAAGTATCGATCGCGACTACTGACGTGGCCATCACCATACAGTATCACAGAGCTGCCTTATCTTTAATGCCATGGATCACAGGCTTACCTTCTTCCTCTGGAGCAGAGAAACGTTCTGGAGTGGTGACATCTAGAAGAACCCATCACGCCACCTGGAAGACTCGTGTAGGACGCCTGGTGACCACGTGTGTCGAGTTTGACCGTCTGTGAGGCGATCGTTGCTGATCGTAGCAGTTCGATGGTTAGAAAACAGTCAATGTTACTTACGTGCAGCGACCAGATGGGAAGCTCAAGCCGGCAGTAGCGGGAATACGGAAGTACCTTAGAGGGAACCATCAGCACAGCCACAGATAGTGGCGCAGACAGATCGGTCCCCCGCCTCGACAGGTACTAGACCGAAGAGTGGGGCTGGTGTGTTGTGGCTAGGGAGCTGGCGTAGCTGGTCAGGCGTCTCGGCTATAGCAGCCCATCGTCTGGCCTATAGGCCGAGGTCAAGCCACCTCTCGATCACAACGCCACATACTAGCCTACAAAGGATACCAGGCCGAGGTGGTTTCGATCACCATACCTACCTTGCTTGCGTACCTAACCCACCCACCGTCACCACCATCACCACCATCACCACATACCCAAGCCGCATGGCGCTGAGAATGCATCTGCATTAGCGCCCGTTATGCAGGCCAAAAAGCCGTTGTGCCCTGTTTTGCTCCCATCGACGATGAGCGATCCGTGTCTGGTGTGGCAGTACCTATTGCGACCGCCGCAATCGTCAATGACTGGACCATGAGCAGCAGCGTTGGCAGCAATCGTGGCCTCGAGAGCGAAGTATAATGGCGACGGTATCGACAATCTGCCCCAAGTCAAGCTAGGAAAAAGAACACCGCTGGCTTTGACCGCAAAAAGGAGGGAGGTACTGCCGGTACTGTAGGATGGTATCTCTCCATCCATCCATTACCTGCCAACCTTAAACTCTCTGACCACGTAACGCAGAAAGAGGGGTGATGGATGAAGTGGCGTTCACGTGATGTCAAATAAGGTTGAAGGAATTGGAATGTTTGGGCCGCTGTGGCTCGTTTCGTCTACCATACCCTGCTGAGCAGTCCGCCCGTGTCACCCGGCGCCGCGAAGTCACGACGCAGGAGGTGAGAGTAGTACCCATCCAAACCGCTACGGTATCACCATCATCTCAGAGACAACGATACCATGGACAGATACCAGATACCATACCTGAGGTGTGATGGGACGATCGAACAGACGAGACTCGAATGCCTCCTATCTCCGTACGCGTTGTCGGCTCGCGGGAGACAGCAGTTCCAGCCACAGACAGACTGACAACAGATGGGAAGGGGGGGGGGAAAGTGGAAGGACGAGGCCGGCAGCAGTGCATAGAGCTACAGCCTGCATCCAGGATGGTCGGCAAGTCGGATGCGTAGCAGAGCAGGCCACTCAGGATGGCGAAGGGCAGGTCTGGCACTGGATCCTGCGACGATTTTAATGTCCTAGCGACGTCGAGTCGGGATGCGCTGTACTCGTCCGTGCCAATGCAGCGAGCTGGCAGGCGGAAGAGAGGGAAGAGAAGCCAATCCGTGACGAGACGATGGCCCCTCAGTGTGGCGCCACAGTATGGCGTCCACCCAATGATCGGCCGCACCAGCAATGCTACCACTCGACCTCGGGACAAGGATGGGCGGCAGGTCGGTGGTCGGGTAGCAGCCCTCGAGAGTGACCATGAGCAACGTCCCCCCCACGAGCACACCCATGAGCACCCATGAGCACCCATGAGCACGATTCATATTGTCTGTCGCAGCAAATCAGCCACTGAGGACGAGCTAGCTGTCGGGCCTCGCTGGCCAGGCCATCGACCNTCGCTCCCTAGCCACCTGCACGTAAGAGATTACCAGCTAAGGCCGTGCTAATGGGATACCTAGCCACCAGCCCTACCGCCTAACCCCAGTAGATGGATACCTGCCGGTGCGGAGTGTGGTTACATGTAGAGCTGCTCAGCCACTGCTATGACGACCGTGGCTAGCTGGCTGGCTAGCTGGCCTCCCCAGCGAAGCTAAGCAGCTACCGGGGCCAGTCCGACGCAGCTAGCAGTACCGCCGAGAATCAACCTCGAGGGTGGTGGGTAGGGTGCGGGTGCGCTAGCGGGCTACCAGTGTGGCACTACCCACCACCACCTCGCCTCCGACCTCACGCCTGCGCAGACGCTTTTCCAGTAGGCCTCTGGTCTTCCTATACCTCCCGCCGCTTGATGCGGTTTGTGTTTCCAATTTACCGCCCTACATGAGTCCAGGTAGGTCGACAGTAGGATGGGTGCGTTCGCTGGGCGAGGGAAGCGAAGGGGAGGTATATAGGCAGACGATGCGTGGGCATGTAGTGCCGCCTGCGCCCGTCCTGTGGCTGATTTCAGTTCATGAGCCTCCGCAACCTACCACAGTCTACCACAATCTACCACATACCCATCGACAGTAGACTTCCTCTACTTCTACCTACCAGCCGCCGACAATCAACCCAGACTTGCCCAGCATCTGCTTGCCTTCACCCTACGCACAAACCATACCAGACACTCACCCGCCCTCATACCATATCACCTGCACAGGATAACACTGGGTGAAGTCTTTGAAAGGCCACTACTGACCTGCGCATCTACTTGCGCCTCTACACACCGACACCCTCAAACAAATACCTACTTACCTACTTGCCTACTACCTACCACACTTCAGGCTCACCAGCCACATCCACATCCACATCCTCCTTCACCAGCACCACCCAAGCCCTTCCCTCCCACACCTCCTTCGCCTTCGACGCAAACAATCCACGCCGCAACACTGTGGGAAGCAGCAGACTCGATCACCTGCGGACTGTCAGTTCTGCATCACCCTCGATTGCGGTGCACAGATGTCTCTCCCACGCTGAAGCCTCCCCCAGCATTTACCTCTCTTGAGACTCCCAGCAAAGCCAACACAATCCAATCCAGCTGCCGTCGATCGGCGAGAGCCAGCAGTAGCAACGACAGCACCAGCACCAGCTCTCGTGTTTGGCCCCTGAAGACCAATACACAGTGTCGCGCTTGGCAGCGGTACAGTGCCAGTACCAACAGCAATAGTATCTCGACGGCTGCATCGGAAACGGTGACAGCAGCGGTGACGGCAGAAGCAATCCGATCGCCATCACCGACATCGTCCCCTGCTTCGTCTGCAAGCGCGGTCTCTAATCGGACCGCAGCCAGGCCGCCAGAGGCGTTTGCTTTGAGGATCGCCCTGTCCGACGAGCCATGTTCCAGAGAAGGTTCGTGTTCACATTCCTCACTTTGTTCCCTTCCAGTTAGCAGCCGATCTTTTTGCGGCAGCCTCATCCGGTGTGAAGTTTTTTCTCTCTCAATTTCACCTCCCAAGACGTAGACGGGAAGAACTGGCATCATGGTCGCCAATCGATGCCAATGCCTTCTCACGTCACTCCGAGCCCGTTGAAATTACCTGCTTACCGGCGCGCACATCGCCATCCACCTGCATCGCCCACCACTCCCCATCCAGTCCTTCCTATCGGATGAGATCTGTCAATCGTTCAATCGATCAGTCATCCATCTCTCCATCCATCCGTCCGTCCGTACATGCACCCCCTCATTCACTCACCTCAGCTGCCTTCACACCGTACACAGAGTTGGATCAATCCATCGCTGCAGCAGGCTACTGTAGTTCGGAACGGGCTGTCTTCGGATCGCTTTAGACTTTGCCTTTGCTCTTGGCGCTATCCTCGAGTCTATCTGTTGCTAACCTAACGCTTTTACTTGCCCTGCGCAGAGCTTCCCAGAAGCCGAACGATGATTTCTACAAGACATTCAAAGCCGCCTTCCCGCAATTGAACCACAATGCTGCCTCCGCACCGGGCCCACTCTCATCGCCGTCACCACCACCACCACCGTCGCAACCACATCCAAAACCATCCACGGCTCAGCCGTCACCACCTCCTCAAGACCCTGCTGTAGCCGGAGACCCGCTTGATGCGGCGCTAGATGTCACGTAAGTCCCCCATCCTAGAATCTACATCACCACCTGCGATCCGTTCCATACCTGCAGGTCCATGTCTCCTACCCCTGCCTACATACTGTATACATGTCTACTGCACCACCGCATACGCATTTACATATGGCAGACTAGCTTCCTTGTCTATCAACCTACCTACCCATTAAAGCCCTCTCCCACTTCATCCTACTCATCCATCTGCTCTGCTATTCATTCCTTCACCCACTTGTTCACTCATTACTTTTCCTTACATTGATTTCGCGTTGCCTCTACATTCTTTCCCCTTCACCCACCATCTCGTACGCCTCGCCTTCGCCCATGGCCCTCGCCGTTCATGCTGTGAGACCATTCGTTGACTATGTCCCAAGCTCGGAGAAATCTCACCCCATGGATCATGAAACATCGAATCAGCACGCCCAAAATGACGATTGGGCATTCAATCCCCCAACAGGCTTCACTCCTTCAGTTGTCGACCCGGACGGCCACTCATTTTCCATGTTCTCGAACCCCATGCATGGCTACTATACCCCAACTCCAGGCGGCACCAACACCGACACCTTTTATCCGTCTCGCCCTGCCAACATTCACACCCCTGGACTTGGCTTAGGCATGGGCACTCCAATGTCAATGCCTACCTCTGACGGCGCACCAGTGCCTCCGAGTCAGCAATTCGGCGTTGCCCAAAACTTCCACCAGTCGATTCATCCAGGTCTACATCAACAACTGCCTCCTGCACCGCCGCCGCCGCCACAACAGTCGCAGCATTTCCCGGTCGTAAATCCTTACCAGATGCATCAAGCACATGCCTTCCCGCCCAGCCAATTTTCCAACCAGCCTATGTTCGATGACATGGACACCCAGCAGAGTCACTCTCCTGGCGGAGACGGCCCTATGGACACCAGCATCCATACACAGCAAGGTTCTCCGGAAATGCTTTTTCATGCTGCAACCATGGCTCCTCCCGCTCCCCCCACAGCGGCAGACAGCAAGTATGTGACATGATCCCCAAAATCGTCAAGAGACTTCCATGAGTTATTTATTGACTTATCAGCAGTTTCCGTTTCCAAGTCACCCTCGGTGCACAAACAGCCATGGTGAGGCATCCAGACGAGGTCCCAATCACCTACCTGAACAAGGGCCAAGCATATGCAATAAATCTGCTTGACTCTTTGCCTCGCCAGACCACGGCGCAACCGAAGTATCGAACATACGTACGCGTCTCCTTCGAAGACGAAGAGCAACGCCAGAAGCCGGCCTCGTGTTGGCAACTTTGGAAAGAAGGCCGAGGTATCAACGAAGCCCACCACCGAGGGGGTAAGCTTCAAGCTGTCGAATATGTTGATGCCAGCCACACGTCACGTGCCGAGGAAGCTGCAAGGCCAGTCGTCGACCTTGAATCGTACTCTTTCGACGGCTTTTGCGTTACGTGGACCTCTCCACCTGGTCGGTTGGAATGCTCGCTTTCCGTACGCTTCAACTTCCTATCGACCGATTTCAGTCACTCCAAGGGTGTAAAGGGCGTGCCAGTGCGTCTCTGCGTCAAGACCGAAGAGATCGTGCCCGCGCCGCTACCTGCCCAGGCCACAGAAGTCTGCTACTGCAAAGTCAAACTCTTTCGTGATCACGGAGCTGAGAGGAAGCTCACAAATGACGTCGCCCATGTGAAGAAGACCATTGACAAGCTCAATCAGCAGATCGCCAATATCGAGGCCGGAATGAAGGATGGCAAGAGGAAGAGGAGCGGTTCTTTCGCGAAGTCGGGATACGACCAGAGGCCAAACAAGGTCACGAAACACAAACGGACCTGGTCCGGCAACTCGGGTGGCTCTGGCGGGAGGGGCAGCGCTGAGGACGACATGCATGCGAAATTGCTGTCCCTCCAGGACATGTTCTCTTCGACCAGGCCGACGAGCGTACTGAATCTCAAAGGCGACGACCAGGATGATCCGGATGTCTACCCAGTCAAGCTTCCAATCGACCCTTCCGAACTCGCACGTACTGAATCTACCGAAACCACAGGTTGGGAACAGAGGAGCTCCAACACTGGGCCTCCTTCATCACTTGTCTCGCCAGTGCCGAGTGCGAGGTCACTGACTGGCAGCCGTTTGGACAGCGGCATGCAGCAGCCTACACCAATTGGCAATGGGTCCGGCCCGAATTCTAACGACTGGATGGGTCGTTCATCGAGCGGCAACAGCGTCAAACCCAACGGATCCTCCACTCAGCTTCTCAGCCCGCCAGACTCGCAGGCGTCCAAAGTCAAGACCGTGAACGGTTCATTTGTTGACGCCCTCGGTGTTGATCCCGGCTACAAGGCCCCTCCTAGGCGTAGTGAGAAGCCAGTCGCCTGCATTTACGTCAAGCTAAAGACTGACGACTCGATTTCGGACTACCACCGCGCCGTATACCTCACAGAAAGATCTACATCAAATCTCGTCAACGCAATAGCGCTGAAGTTCAATATCGAACCGTCGCTGGTGTACCGAGCGACACGCATCACACCCGAAGGTCTCAACGTTCTCATCGACGACGATGTCGTGCGTGAACTGCCAGAAGGTCAGGACATGACGCTGGAGCTCTCCGACAGCACTACCGACGCCTCTACCGACCTGTTGACCATGAAACGCGAGTGGGATTCCGGTCCCTCCGATATACAATTCGACAGCGACTCCATGCCACTCGACCCTACCTCGACCACAGAAGGCTATGGGTTGACATTGTGTTATTGAGTTGCTCATCGAGAGCAGGGAGTTTTGTTTTGGACGAGTGCAGCGTTCCCCACGATGACGATGATGATGAAAGAAAAAGAAAAACACGAACTTTTCGGCAGACGGCTTTGAACAGACAAACAGCCTTTTTCTACCCCATTTGCCTTGATGGGGAAGTGTGTATTTGGAGTGCTATTTTTTCTCTCTCTCTGAGATGGATGTTCATTTTACTGCGGACGACGAGATACCCATTTGCTTATTTGGAAGGAGGGGGAAATGCAATCTCAGTATGTCTGAATCAACCCCTTCTGGGGGCCAAGATCGCATACATACATCCTTGTCGCGACCGGTTCGCACTCGAGGTCCCAGCGATGTTTTCGGCGACCCCTTATGCCCTTTGCCTTGTCAATATGACGCTGTGCCTCTCTCTCTCTCTCTCTCTGACAAATCGGTGTCTTTTGAGATAAAATCTACGGGCGGCGGTGGCGGCGACGGCGTCGGTTCCTGGTCTGTTTTTTTTNGGGAGGGAAAGGAGTTATTCCATCACCTTTCGACAGCTCTAGCTATGGATACCTCGAAAATTAATGTAACAATAACCAACAATCTATGTACCTAATCTATAATGCGATGCGATGCGATCTGCCAGACGGATCGATCGAGCGACAGGTTTCGCCCAAATTCTCGCAAATCCCCCCAAAGGAGACTTTTCCACTCAACATCATCTTTCAGCCTGTCAGTCAGTCAGTCAGCCCACAAGTACCGAATGTCGTCGTCGTCGTCATGTAACGTTAATCGGTCCGCTGGTACTGTAGACAAGCAACTAAGTAAGTAAGCAAGCGCTCTGGATGGCGGTGGGTGCGTGCGTGGGTTACGCGGGAGCCCAGTCCAGACTGCCGGGTAGTCAATCCTATCCTGTGTGGACGAGACGAGACGAGACGAGACGCTACCCCAACGGTCATTGGGGTCGGGGCGGCCGTGTGTGTCGTCTACAGTATCTCCGATGGTCCGCTGAAACATGTCCTGACACAACATTACCACTGACTTAAAAAGGATAATCCATTATAATATAACAAGTATATGCGATTCTTCGAAAAGCGTTACTTCAAGGTCATTAAACAGAGCTGCTATTATAAGCGAAGAGGCCTTACTGTGCTGTAGATTGAGCTTCTTCGTAGAGAACGAACGACGTCCAATCAACGAGAGAAATGGATTGTCAAAGATCGTCCAGTAGGTCCCAGTTTCACCGGACCCGCGGAAGTGGAAGTGCTGTATGTACTGCAACAGTACATCTGCCTCGACGGACCGTCCGAGTGG